>JAVIAB010000059.1:40570470-41112970 GCA_032433765.1 Megaustenia siamemsis | reverse complement strand
CTAGTTTGTTCTTTACTGTTCATGCCTGCCCTACTAGTTTGTTCTTTACTATTCATTCCTGCCCTACTAGTTTGTTCTTTACTGTTCATGCCTGCCCTACTAGTTTGTTCTTTACTGTTCATACCTGCCCTACTAGTTTGTTCTTTACTGTTCATACCTGCCCTACTAGTTTGTTCTTTACTGTTCATACCTGCCCTACTAGTTTGTTCTTTACTGTTCATGCCTGCCCTACTAGTTTGTTCTTTACTGTTCATGCCTGCCCTACTAGTTTGTTCTTTACTGTTCATGCCTGCCCTACTAGTTTCTTCTTTACTGTTCATACCTGCCCTACTAGTTTCTTCTTTACTGTTCATACCTGCCCTACTAGTTTGTTCTTTACTGTTCATACCTGCCCTACTAGTTTGTTCTTTACTGTTCATACCTGCCCTACTAGTTTCTTCTTTACTGTTCATGCCTGTCCTACTAGTTTCTTCTTTACTGTTCATGCCTGTCCTACTAGTTTCTTCTTTACTGTTCATGCCTGTCCTACTAGTTTGTTCTTTACTGTTCATACCTGTCCTACTAGTTTGTTCTTTACTGTTCCTACCTGTCCTATTAGTTTGTTCTTTACTGTTCATGCCTGCTCTACTAGTTTGTTCTTTACTGTTCATGCCTGCTCTACTAGTTTGTTCTTTACTGTTCATGCCTGCTCTACTAGTTTGTTCTTTACTGTTCATACCTGTCCTACTAGTTTGTTCTTTACTGTTCATGCCTGTCCTACTAGTTTGTTCTTTACTGTTCCTACCTGCCCTACTAGTTTATTCTTTACTGTTCATGCCTGTCCTACTAGTTTGTTCTTTACTGTTCCTACCTGTCCTACTAGTTTCTTCTTTACTGTTCATGCCTGCCCTACTAGTTTGTTCTTTACTGTTCCTACCTGTCCTACTAGTTTCTTCTTTACTGTTCATGCCTGCCCTACTAGTTTGTTATTTACTGTTCATGCCTGTCCTACTAGTTTGTTCTTTACTGTTCATACCTGTCCTACTAGTTTGTTCTTTACTGTTCATGCCTGTCCTACTAGTTTGTTCTTTACTGTTCATGCCTGTCCTACTAGTTTTTTCTTTACTGTTCATGCCTGCCCTACTAGTTTGTTCTTTACTGTTCATGCCTGCCCTACTAGTTTGTTCTTTACTGTTCATACCTGTCCTACTAGTTTCTTCTTTACTGTTCATGCCTGTCCTACTAGTTTGTTCTTTACTGTTCATGCCTGCCCTACTAGTTTGTTCTTTACTGTTCATGCTTGTCCTACTAGTTTGTTCTTTACTGTTCATACCTGTCCTACTAGTTTCTTCTTTACTGTTCATGCCTGTCCTACTTGTTTGTTCTTTTCTGTTCATGCCTGTCCTACTAGTTTGTTCTTTACTGTTCATGCCTGCCCTACAGGTGCGTTCTTTACTGTTCATGCCTGTCCTACTAGTTTGTTCTATTCTGTTCATGCCTGTCCTAAGTGTTTGTTCTTTACTGTTCATGCGTGTCCTACTAGTTTGTTCTTTACTGTACATGCCTGTCCTACTAGTTTGTTCTTTACTGTTCATGCCTGTCCTAAGTGTTTGTTCTTTACTGTTCATGCCTGCCCTACAGGTGTGTTCTTTACTGTTCATGCCTGTCCTACTAGTTTGTTCTTTACTGTTCATGCCTGTCCTAAGTGTTTGTTCTTTACTGTTCATGCCTGTCCTACTAGTTTGTTCTTTACTGTACATGCCTGTGCTACCAGTTTGTTATTTACTGTACATGCCTGTCCTACTAGTTTGTTCTTTACTGTACATGCCTGTCCTACTAGTTTGTTCTTTACTATTCATGCCTGTCCTTCTAATTTATTCTTAACTGTTAATTCATGTCCTACTAGTTTGTTCTTTACAGCTCATGTCTGTTCTACAAAGTTGTGTGTCTATTCGATCGTATTGCTGATGTGTAGAGTGTGTTATTTACGTTGCATGTGTTGGTAGATACTTGTCTAGAATTTTCTTAAGGGCAGTGTTGTTATAAGTGAAATTTTAAAATAAAATTGTCAAATTAAAACTACTTGCATCATTAGAGTGACGTGAAAGAGTGAGTACCTTCCGCACATGATGATTTTAGTCATGTTCTATATCTGGGAAGAATTGCACTAGTCTACACAATTTCAAAAGTTGTTTTCTTCAGAAATTAACTGTACCATTTTTTCACTAATTTTGATATGCTGATTTCAGCTTGTTTAAAATTAATACTTCTACTAATGCTTTCAATGTCTAAGTAAAATACTTGGTATAGTTAAAAAAAAAAGTAAAGTACCACTGTCACGCCAAGTGACGTATAGGGAATATGGTTTTAGTGACCATAAATTTTACAGACCTTAGGCACAAGATTTTTGGGGTAATGTGGTCGGTATTACGCCCGTGCCGCATCACTTTCCCAGAAAAAATCCATTACCCATTAAAGACTGGGTGAACCCGGAAGCCGTCGGTTGGGATCGAAACCTACCCCTTGTCTTTGTAGTCCAGTTGCCTAATCACTGAGCCATCGCGGTTCCCTCTTGGTATAGCGTAGAACGAATTCAAAACAAACGAAGAAATTAGAGAAATCGCAAATCAACAACAAATATCATCAGTAATCAAGAAAAGACGACGGACAAACGTTGGACATGTGATGAGAAGAGATAATAACCTAATAGCAAAGCAAGCACTCAAGTGGGAAACAGCAGGTATGAGGAAAAGAGACCGACCCAGAGAAACATTAAGAAGAACATTGATCAGAGAGGCTCATGCAGCAGGAATTGGCTCCCTCGATGAGATTGAGATGCTTGCACAGAACAGAGCAAATGACGAGATTTGATAAAACAACTTTACAAGGATTGAGACTGCTAGAAAGAAAATTCCGAAACATGGAAAGAGTATTTGAGTCTATGCCTTATGGGCTTACTACAGTTCGAAAAGCCGATAGACAGATAACCTAAAACCTACTGTCTCGCTGAATAGCGGGAATACGGTCTGCAAAATCCGCGGTAGACAGAAAGAATGGTTTCTACTAATTTCTGAAATGAAAATCTTGAACCTCACACGTCGTGGCGACTGATTTGACCAAGCGGCCTTTATCCCTCTGGACGCGTCATGAGCCCCCAGACATACATCACCAATTAGTGAAATGTGACGTAGGAACGTCTCCCTCCACCCCCTTTCATTAAGTCATTATCTTCTCGAGGTACAATGTAATCGTTTTTTTTTTCTCATTGTGGAGTATTTATAATCAGATTTTCATTTCTGTTTGGAAATCTTCTGCACAGCTTAAGTCATATTGTTCTTCTCCGTGGCCACAGTTACTTTGTTGAAAATTTTAAGTTTATCTTACGTTTTCAGAAAGGACACATTGATTTTTCGGAAACTGAAATTGTTACAGATATTCAATCCATCGAGACAACGTTGCTACACCGGGACAATCCCAGTTAAATTTGGATGTGTGGTAACCCTACTCTCCCCCATAATCATCATTGAGTGCCGTCTCCACATAGAAGGTTGGGTTTCATGGAGCCCAATTTAGCTCTGTCTCTTGCTTTGATTGTGCAGGTTATCATAGGCTGACTTGTCCATTTCTTGATGTTACTGTCCACCATCTATAGTAAATCTAGGCATATAGCCCTACCTACTATATGGACTGTGGTTCTTCTCACCCTACACCAGATGTGTTTTATGAAAGAAACAATTCCATTAGAACTAAAGGTAAACTATTCACATAATTCAAAAATAAGGGAGAGCATTCCCATGTTACTATGATTAATAAATGAGCATGTGGATGGACCGCATCGACGATTGTTGAACATTGAACATTTGTAGCGAAACATTTGAACACAATTAGAGTGTATGTGAAGAAATATTTCAGAATATTAGTCAGGAAAGAGTTGTTCAATATTCTCATTCAAAATTTTGTATTTAGCTGAATGAAGCATGGAAGTATTGGTGGTAAGTGGCTAATCAGTGACGACGACTGTGCTGTTTCAGAAGTTTCATTAGTTTCAGTTTCAAGCACCGAATTTGCAGATTGCTGTAAAGCAAGAACAACCACAGACGTCGGACGTGATGAACTTCATAAATACGAAGCACAGTTATCACAACTAAGATCAAGATGGTTAGTACTGTAGTACACATAATAATATAATCATAATAACAGAATAATAGCATTATAATTAACTGAATAAGTTTTTATAAAGTATTAATTATTATTTTCAAGTATAATACATTTACTGGGTAATGGTCTGGTTCTATGTCCCAAATTATTTCGATTCGGGAGAGTAACATCCCCTTGAGTTACATTTCATTTTATTCAGTGGTTCTCTAACTTTCACAATCAGGACCTATTTGCGACAAATTTTACGCATTAAAGATTGACTCTTAGTGACTCTCTGTTACATCTTATCACAGATGTTTTCTCTTAGTATGTGACAAATGTTTTCTCTAAGTATGCATGTACTAATGATTACAGATTAGTTAGCACAAGTGAATTAGCAATATATACTCCACCATTTCTTGAACTAAAGAACGTTTTATTTAAATATATGAATATACAATTTTATAAAATTACATACATCTTATACAGTATCTGCCTGTGCGATGAGGGACCCCTGTGCGCACGGCTGCCAGGGAAAAATGGATTAACACGCAAAATTCAGTTCCTAGTCTCTAGGGACTTCGTCAGAGTTGAAAGCTGGCGGACGCAACAATAACAACAATAACAATACAGTATTGCATCTGTAATCCCAGTAATGATTGTCCCTAGGATATTTCCTTGTCTGATTTCATCTCTGAAAGCGAACTCGTGTAGAAAGCGTGTAGAAATGATGAAAACTAAGGTCGCCTATTCTCGAAATGTCTTTTCAATTTTATTTTGGCCCATATCCATATGTTTTCAATATTGTGTGTGTGTGTGTGCATACATATTCAGTATTTTTCTTATCGGTAGATGCGGGACAGCCATCAGAAATAATATATGGCTTCCAGACAAAATATGAGATATTTTCTCTTCTCAAAGTAGCATCAGAGCGATCTGGTACTTCTATGAGAAAACATTTCCCCAAGATTCTTTCTATTTCACCAAATACACAGTGGCATTCCCGTCACTGCTCTCTGTGGTATTTTTGGTGGAAATATATCGTCCCGTCATTTTCTACAACGATTGGTTGAAATGTATTGTCCATTCAACCATATTTGACGACCATTTGTTGAAATGTATTGTCCATCCCACCAATCGACGATTGGTTGAAATGTATCGTCAATCAAATCAACTTTGACTACGATTGGATTGAAATGTATCGTCAATCAAATCAATTTTGACTACGATTGGATTGAAATGTATCGTCAATCAAATCAACTTTGACTACGATTGGTTGAAATGTATCGTCCATCCCACCAATTTCGACTTCAGTGTCTGGCCATGAATTTCTCTCATTCATCGCGTAAATATATTTGTACTAGTCAATCACAGTTGTTTTGTTGACGTCAACTTCCTGTTGGATTACACTGAAGAGCAAATCGTAGTCCCAACAGTTTGTCAAAATTATCATTTGTTTCAGTGTTAGATGGCACTTTAAAAATTATGATTCAGCCCCAATGGAATTAACGAAAATTGCAGTTTCGACACGACTAACTACATCCCTCCTCCATGATAAGCTACTAAACACGCGAGCGGATTACAAGTGTTGCGTGGATACTTATTCATTATAAGCCTGTGACTGAAATGTCTAACCGCTGACTGCACAGTTAATTAGTATCAGTCTCGGAAATCAAAGTTATTAAATTCTATTTCTCGGCAATGATATCTTGGAGAGCCATGATCTGTTATATATATAAACACCTTCAGCTCGGGCTCTTGGACTTCCTACCATTTTGCTGCAATAAAGCAAAATATACTAATATTCAAGACGGTACCTTTCAAATTGGATGGTGAAGCTGGTTTTAAAACTATGACGAACTATCTACCTTTACAGTCTACTTCTGTCTGTGAAAGTTCGGGCCGCTGATCAAACACTTAAAATGAAATAACCCCTTCCATAGAATATATAAAAAGCAAAAAATAACATGGTTTGACCACATAACAAGGCAATAAGATAAAAACACAACACAGCGAGCCTTCAATAAACTTTGCGAGAACACTAAAACCAAGGGCCAACCACGAAAAAGATAGAATGACGAACTGTTAAAAACACTATGAAATATAACAGCAGAAGAGGTGAACAGAAAAGCAAGAAACCTTTAATTATATCTCCCCTCGACTTTGAATGAAAGGCAAACGAGAAAGGAATGAAGAAGAAGCAGAAGAACCCCGCGATTTGGGATTCACTGTCAATGACGTAAACATTTCCAACAGCTCTGTATTTCAGTGATTTTATTTATTTGTGTCTGGAGTACGGACGCATCATAATTGACGCATGCCAGATTTACATATGTTATCCCATTAAATTAATGCTAACGAAAGTGTCTCGGTAAACAATTTAACGTAAGTAATTTTTAGTGATGGTTTAGCAGCAACAAAGGAAAAAACTGGTTAAACAAATAATAAATAAAACTTCAATACTGAAGAAACAAAGGGAACCGCTATAGCTCAGTAGTTAGTGAACTGGACTACAAAGGACTAGAGTTCACCCAATCTTAAATGGGTACTGGATTTTTTTCTGGGAAAGTAAAGCGGCACAGGCTTAATATCGACATATTACTGCAAAGAAATCATGTGACGATGGTCATCTCTCTGACTTTAACTTTTTGTTTCAATTTTAAACACATTTATTCTTCTTCAATGTCTGCAATTACTTTCGCACCAAAGAAATGTCTGACAACGTTGTCTCCATTTCAAAAAAGTGAAGTCACTTGTGATAGTATTCCTATTTGAAGTCTAACACAATTTTCTGACAGCACTGTCACACTTGTGCGTTACTGATTAGGTGCGATGTTTTGGTAAAAGGTTTCTTTTATATCTGAACTTTAAACCTTTATTCTGACATACAGTAAATCACCCAAAAGTGGTCTTTAATTTTCCATCGAAAATCGATTCAGGCGGGTTTATGTGTTTCTTAGCAATACAATTACAAAACTAAATGGTTTCCCGCTTAATAGAGGATCTTCTAAGTGAAAATGTTATTTCACCTACAATGACAATAAATATGACCAACTATAACCAAAAATATTCATTTATGCCCCAAATTTGTGAAAATGTGACCTAAACCTAAATTATGGTAAAGTATGCATTTATATGGGGTGTCCGGTTAGCGCAATCGATAGGCGGTTGGCTTACCACGGCAACAGCCGGGGTTCGTACCCTGGCGAGGACACCTGGGTTTTACTAATTCCCTAAAAATTAGTAGGAGCCGCGATAGCTCAGTGGTTAGTGAACTGGACTACTACGGACAAGGGGTAGGGTTCGATCCCAACCGACGGCTCCGGGTTCACCCAGCCTTAAATGGGTACCGGATTTTTTCTGGGAAAGTAAAAGCAGCACGGGCGTAATACCGACCACATTACCCCAAAAATCATGTGCTGAAGGTCTGTAAAATATAGGGTCACTAACACCATATTTCCCTATACGCCACTTTACTTTTTTTACTTATGCATTTATATGACCAATGAAAACAGCGCCAGAGTGTTCAGAATGACATGAGACATGAAGATATTAATTTTGATTTTTTTTTTAAATATATGCCAGGAAAAGATACGACATGTCATAAAATCCGAGCCCTATTGTACATTATGTGAAGACATTATAAGGGGCAAGAACAAATTTGGATATAATTACCTTCACAACTTCCCAGACTTGGAAACTTAATCTTCCCCGGTCTGTCTGCGCGAACGATGAGTCCGAGAGGCGTTTCCAGGCACGAGTTACGAGCTTATTTCTAACAACAGAATACATTGCTGGAGCACTTCGATAACGTGACTGTGATTTCTCTCTTTTCATAAATTTGACTGGCGCTAAATCGAACATCTTGTGTATTTGGAAGTTGTGTAAGTACGATTGTTACAGTAGAGTCGAGCTAATTTTGTTTCCTTCATTTAAAAAATAAACTGAAAGATATATTTTTGTAGAAATATAAATCAACATTAGGATAACACAGAACAGATGTTTGTTACTGGTACTTTAGTTCATTTACTTATTTGCGTCTCTCAAAGAAGATCAATTGCGCATGCTTCTTTTATTATCTGTTAAAATGATTTCAAGAAATTGTATCTTCAAGTTAAAAAAACAAAAACTTCCGTAGTTAAAAATTGAATATAACACCCCGGAAACTCAGATTAGCCAATCTTTGTGTTATAGTATTAATCACTTAAATATCACCTCATGCATTAAATATTTATTTCTAATATAAATTGACGTTTCGTATTTGGCGTCACGAATTAATGACAATTAAAAAATATATTACGGATGAGAGCAATGTATTCAACTCTGGCCTTCTTCGTCCATAAATGAACCGAATTTGTCAAGGTTGTAACTAAAGTGCCTCTTTGATATGAAAACTAACAGCTATGAGAGCAGTAGCTCAGCTAACAATTCTTTATTTAGGGATTTTCTTCCCCACGTTAAAAAACTTGCGTTAAAACTGTCATAAAATTCCACGTGTTGTCTTCAAATCCAGGTTTGGCAGTAGTGGGATTCCATTATCCTCTGCCTTTGAATTGTTATAACATCTTAACAGGCTAATATTTGCCATAATCTTGATTCATTATATAAGAATATGAGATATACGTTCATTAGTCGAGCAGCGACTCAGAGCTGACTATTTACAACAGATGGTTATGGTTATGGAAGGCCCCGGTATAACTGCAAACGAATTAAAATCCATAATTGCCCAACAGCCCGTGCCAGTGGAATCATCTGAATTACTATTTCATCTCCCAAGCAAAGAAAGGTAGCTGTATTCCCCATCATAGCGGTCTCAGCACACGCCAAAAGACATGAGTCGAAACCGCACAGAAAGTAAACATAACCATCTTTTCTCCATCATAAGATATCATCATTCATCGTAAACAATTGGAATATCGAAACACGTCAAAACAGATGAAACGCACAGCTCACAGTGTGCACAGAGCACTTAACTCAGTATCTCCGGCAACAAGCCGGACTTGGAACATGAGGAATCTGCAACAAGGCAAACTTTTCAGACATTGCCTTCAATGGTTTCTGCTGCCTATCCACCATATTGACCGAAAGTTCACTTCCTCCTGAAAATAGTGATCGTCGTTTTTTTTTTAATGCATAGTGCTTGATGATGCTGGGACATCGTGTTTGACTCCAAATCCGAACATATGAAATACAGTTAGTCATTGGATTATCTCCGTCGCACATCAAACAACAGACTGTAAAATCTCCAATTAAATGTGAATTTGTGAAATTATGAATCCCTCCTGACTAACATGAACCACCGGAAGTGACCCCGGTGCTGCAAAGTCATACGAAATTCCATTCCGCCTTTCACTATTAGCGTACGGCCTTTTTAGGGAATTCAATCTGCCATTGTGATGACGTAGCACATACAACAATGGCTGCGCCCATAAGATCCCAATTACTCTAATAAATGCAGCCATCAACGCACGAAAAGATGATGCACAATCTCTAAAGTGAAAACTGCGATTGACCTGGCTGAGCAGTCCACATTAATGAGTCGTAACATGTAAATACCTGGCGCTAAAAAATTCCAATGATGGCCTTGGAACAGCACTCAATGTTTTTGACGTAAACAGCATACCAACGATAGACTGGGGAAGGTCGCCTTCACAAACATGGACTTGACAAAGAGGAGCATTGAGGTGATTTACGACAGAATCAGTGATAATATCAGTGGTTAATATGTGCTAAATCTTCTGATAGCCAAACTTAAACTTAAACTAAAAAGGTATACTACAACGAATAAGGGTAGAAAGTATTTCAATGCAGGGTTTCTTACAGAACAAGGAATTAAAGATAAATTCGCAGTCACAATATCAAACAAATACCAAGTCCTACACAACTAGAAAATACAATAAATATAGAAGATCATTGGAAACAGGTAAAAGATATATGGAAAGAGACATGCGAAGAGACACTGGGGAAAAGAGAACGCCAGAATAAGGCATGGATGACAGCAGAGACCCTGGATAAAATTAAAGAAATAAAGAACAAGAAAGCAGACATAAATAAAAGCAAAACGAAAAGTAATAAAGCCAAGACACAGGAAGCTTACATAGAGGTGAACAAAGAAATGAGAAGGTGCATTAAAAGGGATAAGAGGAAATATATAGATGAACTAGCTAAAGAGGCAGAAGAAGCAGCAATTAAAGGGAATATGAAAGAACTGTACAACAGCACAAAGAAATTAAGTGGAAAATACAGACAGATCAATGCCTTTATTAAAGATAAGAAAGGAAATCTGCTTAGTAAAATAAGGGAACAAATGGACAGATGGAAAGTGCACTTTGAAGAACTTTTGAATAGACCCGGCTCAAATAATCCTCCAGATATACTACCAGCAGAAAAAGAGTTAAACACTAACTGTGGAAAACCAAGCAAAGAAGAAATAATTAAAGCCGTCAAACTATTTAAAAAAATGGTAAAGTCACAGGACCAGATGAAATTCCTTCGGAAGCCATCAAAGCAGATATTAACACTTCTACCAAGATGCTACATAATCTATTAGATAAAATTTGGGAGAGGGAAGAAATACCTAAAGACTGGAAAGAAGGTTATATGATCAAACTACCAAAGAAAGGAAGTTTACAGGAGTGCACAAATTATAGGGGAATTATGCTACTATCAGTGCCAGGAAAAATATTAAGCAGAATCATTCTGGAGAGACTAAAAGAGGCCATAGAGAAACATTTGAGAGGCGAAAAAGCAGGTTTTAGGAAGAACAGATCTTGTGCTGATCAAATAACTACTCTACGTATAATAGTTGAACAAAGTTTAGAACTAAAATCCCCACTTTATATTGGATTCATAGATTACGAAAAGGCATTTGATAGTTTGGACAGAAGAATGCTTTGGAAGTTGCTGAATCATTACGGAATCCCCATAAAGTTTTTTAACCTGATAAAAACAATGTATGAAGGAACGAAATGTAGTGTGGTGCATGAAGGACAGCTTACAGAAGCATTTGAAATAAGAATAGGAGTAAGGCAGGGATGCCTTCTGTCTCCATTTCTCTTTCTACAGGCCATAGATTGGATTATGAAAATAACTTAAATAACAGAAATGGAATCCAATGGACACTGACCAAACAACTTGATGATTTAGACTTTGCTGATGACATAGCTCTCCTATCACACAGCCATCAACAGATGCAGGATAAAATGAGCATACTTGATGAGAGATCACAACAGCTAGGACTGAAGATTAATAGAGATAAGACCAACATTATGAGAATTAATACAGTTGGCAATAACCAAATAAAACTAGAAGAAATACCTCTATTAGATGTACAATCTTACATATATCTGGGCAGTAATATAGATAAAGAGGGAGGAACAGAAAATGATACCAAAATAAGGATATCAAAAGCAAGAGGAGCTTTCATTGCACTGGGAAACATATGGAAATCCAAAGAAATTAGGTTAAATACAAAAATAAAAATTTTCAACTCAAATTTTGTTATTCTCCATGTTTTACAGCCATATAATAGGACCGCCTTAACATTTGAGTTGAAAATTTTTATTTTTGTATTTAACTGTTCATGCCTGTCCTACTAGTTTGTTCTTTACTGTTCATGCCTGTCCTAAGTGTTTGTTCTTTACTGTTCATGCCTGTCCTACTAGTTTGTTCTTTACTGTACATGCCTGTGCTACCAGTTTGTTATTTACTGTACATGCCTGTCCTACTAGTTTGTTCTTTACTGTACATGCCTGTCCTACTAGTTTGTTCTTTACTATTCATGCCTGTCCTTCTAATTTATTCTTAACTGTTAATTCATGTCCTACTAGTTTGTTCTTTACAGCTCATGTCTGTTCTACAAAGTTGTGTGTCTATTCGATCGTATTGCTGATGTGTAGAGTGTGTTATTTACGTTGCATGTGTTGGTAGATACTTGTCTAGAATTTTCTTAAGGGCAGTGTTGTTATAAGTGAAATTTTAAAATAAAATTGTCAAATTAAAACTACTTGCATCATTAGAGTGACGTGAAAGAGTGAGTACCTTCCGCACATGATGATTTAATCATGTTCTATATCTGGGAAGAATTGCACTAGTCTACACAATTTCAAAAGTTGTTTTCTTCAGAAATTAACTGTACCATTTTTTCACTAATTTTGATATGCTGATTTCAGCTTGTTTAAAATTAATACTTCTACTAATGCTTTCAATGTCTAAGTAAAATACTTGGTATAGTTAAAAAAAAAAGTAAAGTACCACTGTCACGCCAAGTGACGTATAGGGAATATGGTTTTAGTGACCATAAATTTTACAGACCTTCGGCACAAGATTTTTGGGGTAATGTGGTCGGTATTACGCCCGTGCCGCATCACTTTCCCAGAAAAAATCCATTACCCATTAAAGACTGGGTGAACCCGGAAGCCGTCGGTTGGGATCGAAACCTACCCCTTGTCTTTGTAGTCCAGTTGCCTAATCACTGAGCCATCGCGGTTCCCTCTTGGTATAGCGTAGAACGAATTCAAAACAAACGAAGAAATTAGAGAAATCGCAAATCAACAACAAATATCATCAGTAATCAAGAAAAGACGACGGACAAACGTTGGACATGTGATGAGAAGAGATAATAACCTAATAGCAAAGCAAGCACTCAAGTGGGAAACAGCAGGTATGAGGAAAAGAGACCGACCCAGAGAAACATTAAGAAGAACATTGATCAGAGAGGCTCATGCAGCAGGAATTGGCTCCCTCGATGAGATTGAGATGCTTGCACAGAACAGAGCAAATGACGAGATTTGATAAAACAACTTTACAAGGATTGAGACTGCTAGAAAGAAAATTCCGAAACATGGAAAGAGTATTTGAGTCTATGCCTTATGGGCTTACTACAGTTCGAAAAGCCGATAGACAGATAACCTAAAACCTACTGTCTCGCTGAATAGCGGGAATACGGTCTGCAAAATCCGCGGTAGACAGAAAGAATGGTTTCTACTAATTTCTGAAATGAAAATCTTGAACCTCACACGTCGTGGCGACTGATTTGACCAAGCGGCCTTTATCCCTCTGGACGCGTCATGAGCCCCCAGACATACATCACCAATTAGTGAAATGTGACGTAGGAACGTCTCCCTCCACCCCCTTTCATTAAGTCATTATCTTCTCGAGGTACAATGTAATCGTTTTTTTTTTTCTCATTGTGGAGTATTTATAATCAGATTTTCATTTCTGTTTGGAAATCTTCTGCACAGCTTAAGTCATATTGTTCTTCTCCGTGGCCACAGTTACTTTGTTGAAAATTTTAAGTTTATCTTACGTTTTCAGAAAGGACACATTGATTTTTCGGAAACTGAAATTGTTACAGATATTCAATCCACCGAGACAACGTTGCTACACCGGGACAATCCCAGTTAAATTTGGATGTGTGGTAACCCTACTCTCCCCCATAATCATCATTGAGTGCCGTCTCCACATAGAAGGTTGGGTTTCATGGAGCCCAATTTAGCTCTGTCTCTTGCTTTGATTGTGCAGGTTATCATAGGCTGACTTGTCCATTTCTTGATGTTACTGTCCACCATCTATAGTAAATCTAGGCATATAGCCCTACCTACTATATGGACTGTGGTTCTTCTCACCCTACACCAGATGTGTTTTATGAAAGAAACAATTCCATTAGAACTAAAGGTAAACTCTCTCTCTCTGTCTGCGTTCAGGACTCAATCAGAGTAAGGATTCCAGACTCTCATGTGAAGTCAGCTGTCAGGCTAAGTGTGTTGATCGCCCCCACAGACAGAACATCACAATTAGAGTCTGTCAGATCCACTCTGACTGAACACCCGTTAATACGTTGCACTGTGTTCTGCGCCAGTGGCCCAGTGCATCCGATTTCAGCCAGCATTTTATTCGGGTTTGCTTTCCCTAGCCTTTGATTGTCCCCAATCTTCCTGCAAGGCAGCAGATGATCTTTTCTGTAGGGGATTCTGCCCTTAGATGGTAGGCCCTCCCAGGTTTACGAGCACCATCTGCCCGAGTCACTAGAGGTGACTAATACAGACACGGACACACAAAGATGTGAGATGTGACTAACACAGACATACACACACAAAGATGTGAGATGTGACTAACACAGACACGCACACACAAAGATATGAGGTGTGACTAATGCAGACATGCACACAGCGATACGAGGCATGACTAACACTGACACACATCAAGATATATGACACATGACTAACATAAACATGCACATAAAGATATGAGATATAACTGGCATTGACATGCACACACAAAGATATGACACATGCCTAACATAGACATGCACACAAAGATAAGAGATATGACTAACATAGATATGCACACACAAAGATATGAGATGGGACTAACATAGCCATGCACACACAAGGATAATAGATGTGACAAACACAGACATGCACACACAAAGATATGAGACATGACTAACATAAACATGCACACAAAGATATGAGATATCACTAACCCAGACATGCACACACAAAGATATGACATATGACTAACACTGGTACACACTAAGATATGAGATATGACTACACAGACACACATAAAGATATGAGACATGATTAACACGGACACACCGAGATATGAGACATGACTAACATGACACACACCAAGATATGAGCCATGGCCAGCACACACAAGCTAAGATATGAGCCATGGCTAGGACAGAAACACAGCAAGATATGAGCCATGGCTTCACTAAAAAACACCAAAAAATGAACCATGTCTAGCACAGAAACACATTAAAGTGTCCATATGCTTGGGCTTGTTGTAGTCGGCAGATTCTTCTGAACGTGGGAATCACAGGTTTCGTTAAACAGTTGTCCGGAGATTTGAGAGTGCAGTCTGACGCATAGAACGTTCTCTTGCATGTACAGATTCCCGATTGACTGTTGACAGGTGTCGTTGAAACAGTTGTCCGGACATTTGAGAGTACATATGATGTCACAGCCATCAGAACACATCTGTTCGCACTGTAGCCCAAAATTACCATCTGGACAAGTGTCATTACAGGTATAGCCAAGATGTTTACATTGTAGGCATTTTCCAGATTTTTCCTCAAATAAAGGACAGACACTGAGACAAGACCCGGAACAGTCGTGTCCATAGATCTCATGTGAACAGTAGCCGTGACAAGTACCGATGATGACATTGCAGCCTTTACTACACCCACTACACACTGCACAAAACGACAAGAATGCTCGTCGAGACAATAGGTGTCTGTAAATGTTTGCACCTCACATACCGTCAGTGCACTGTCGGTCTGCGAAATGGTCGGTGAGAACTCAATCTTAATGTGTGTCATTGACGTTTGTGTTTTGACTACAATAGTGTTGACAGATAAATTAGGGTAGGATATATCATTATACTGGAACACTACTCCGCCACTGTCAGAGAAAGCCTTTAGAGTGGCATTCTTTATCCGAATCATAGTGCTAGGTCGATGATAGATTCGAATGATGTGAGTCTTCGGGGGCGTTGCAAAGTTCAGATACCAGTAAACAGAATTGATTCCACTTCTACATTGTGTGTGTGTGCAGTCATTGTCATAGAGATTGGTCTTTCTTTTGCTATTAACTGCGGCCTCTGGTCCACATCCGTCTCCTGTATAACAAGCATCAAATGTTTTGTGCATTAAATCGGTCTGGTTTGTGTTCTGTTTGAGAGCCAGTTTCCGACCCCCGCCAATGTAGTTGGAGCAGATATTTGCAACTATCGCCCTTTCAATCCGTAATTTGTTGATCAGACCAGCCCCAGGGCAGAAGGCATCAATCTCGTGCGGACTAACTACAAACCTTGATACATTGTTACATGAGGCAGAACCATTCAGTTTTACCGTGAAGCTGTCCGGATATTTTAAGTCATTCGCATAAATCCTAAACCAGGAGCACGGCAAAGATTGATTGAGAGTTGCCTCAACTGATGTAGAATCTGTATCCGGATTACATGAGGTGTCGTTGCCATCAAACAGGAAAGTACGTTCAGATTTTTGGGCTTATTTGCAAATAAAATCCAAGTACTGGCACTGGGGTCCAAAAATTGTGTGCTGACAACTGTCATTGTTTGGGCATGTCCCTGTAGTTTTGTCACAAACTAAGCCATTATAGCAGTGACATTGTAACGTACAATTTGTCCCAAACCAACCGGCTGCACAAGTAAGGTCATTAGCTTTCATTGTTGCTAACGAAGCCAGCGAATAAAGACTTGAACTGCAGCGATGGTTAACGAACTGTGTACACACATTTATTATCAAACCCGTGTTTACTTTGCAAAAAAATCCGCCATCTCACTGTGGTAACAGATAGCGTGAAATTCTCTAATAGAATGAGATAAACCGTTGGAGACAAGGAAAGTCAACATTGTTTACATGGCTTGGACGCAAGAAGCGTCCATTTTGGTCAAAGGTAAACTATTCACATAATTCAAAAATAAGGGAGAGCATTCCCATGTTACTATGATTAATAAATGAGCATGTGGATGGACCGCATCGACGATTGTTGAACATTGAACATTTGTAGCGAAACATTTGAACACAATTAGAGTGTATGTGAAGAAATATTTCAGAATATTAGTCAGGAAAGAGTTGTTCAATATTCTCATTCAAAATTTTGTATTTAGCTGAATGAAGCATGGAAGTATTGGTGGTAAGTGGCTAATCAGTGACGACGACTGTGCTGTTTCAGAAGTTTCATTAGTTTCAGTTTCAAGCACCGAATTTGCAGATTGCTGTAAAGCAAGAACAACCACAGACGTCGGACGTGATGAACTTCATAAATACGAAGCACAGTTATCACAACTAAGATCAAGATGGTTAGTACTGTAGTACACATAATAATATAATCATAATAACAGAATAATAGCATTATAATTAACTGAATAAGTTTTTATAAAGTATTAATTATTATTTTCAAGTATAATACATTTACTGGGTAATGGTCTGGTTCTATGTCCCAAATTATTTCGATTCGGGAGAGTAACATCCCCTTGAGTTACATTTCATTTTATTCAGTGGTTCTCTAACTTTCACAATCAGGACCTATTTGCGACAAATTTTACGCATTAAAGATTGACTCTTAGTGACTCTCTGTTACATCTTATCACAGATGTTTTCTCTTAGTATGTGACAAATGTTTTCTCTAAGTATGCATGTACTAATGATTACAGATTAGTTAGCACAAGTGAATTAGCAATATATACTCCACCATTTCTTGAACTAAAGAACGTTTTATTTAAATATATGAATATACAATTTTATAAAATTACATACATCTTATACAGTATCTGCCTGTGCGATGAGGGACCCCTGTGCGCACGGCTGCCAGGGAAAAATGGATTAACACGCAAAATTCAGTTCCTAGTCTCTAGGGACTTCGTCAGAGTTGAAAGCTGGCGGACGCAACAATAACAACAATAACAATACAGTATTGCATCTGTAATCCCAGTAATGATTGTCCCTAGGATATTTCCTTGTCTGATTTCATCTCTGAAAGCGAACTCGTGTAGAAAGCGTGTAGAAATGATGAAAACTAAGGTCGCCTATTCTCGAAATGTCTTTTCAATTTTATTTTGGCCCATATCCATATGTTTTCAATATTGTGTGTGTGTGTGTGCATACATATTCAGTATTTTTCTTATCGGTAGATGCGGGACAGCCATCAGAAATAATATATGGCTTCCAGACAAAATATGAGATATTTTCTCTTCTCAAAGTAGCATCAGAGCGATCTGGTACTTCTATGAGAAAACATTTCCCCAAGATTCTTTCTATTTCACCAAATACACAGTGGCATTCCCGTCACTGCTCTCTGTGGTATTTTTGGTGGAAATATATCGTCCCGTCATTTTCTACAACGATTGGTTGAAATGTATTGTCCATTCAACCATATTTGACGACCATTTGTTGAAATGTATTGTCCATCCCACCAATCGACGATTGGTTGAAATGTATCGTCAATCAAATCAACTTTGACTACGATTGGATTGAAATGTATCGTCAATCAAATCAATTTTGACTACGATTGGATTGAAATGTATCGTCAATCAAATCAACTTTGACTACGATTGGTTGAAATGTATCGTCCATCCCACCAATTTCGACTTCAGTGTCTGGCCATGAATTTCTCTCATTCATCGCGTAAATATATTTGTACTAGTCAATCACAGTTGTTTTGTTGACGTCAACTTCCTGTTGGATTACACTGAAGAGCAAATCGTAGTCCCAACAGTTTGTCAAAATTATCATTTGTTTCAGTGTTAGATGGCACTTTAAAAATTATGATTCAGCCCCAATGGAATTAACGAAAATTGCAGTTTCGACACGACTAACTACATCCCTCCTCCATGATAAGCTACTAAACACGCGAGCGGATTACAAGTGTTGCGTGGATACTTATTCATTATAAGCCTGTGACTGAAATGTCTAACCGCTGACTGCACAGTTAATTAGTATCAGTCTCGGAAATCAAAGTTATTAAATTCTATTTCTCGGCAATGATATCTTGGAGAGCCATGATCTGTTATATATATATAAACACCTTCAGCTCGGGCTCTTGGACTTCCTACCATTTTGCTGCAATAAAGCAAAAGATACTAATATTCAAGACGGTACCTTTCAAATTGGATGGTGAAGCTGGTTTTAAAACTATGACGAACTATCTACCTTTACAGTCTACTTCTGTCTGTGAAAGTTCGGGCCGCTGATCAAACACAAGAGAATAAGTTTTAATTTGTCATCGCATAAGGTTTGTTTAGCCCCGCGATTAAAATGAAATAACCCCTTCCATAGAATATATGGAATATATGATGGTTACACATGTGCAGTTCGAACAGAGGAAGGACTGAGCGAATGTTTCCCAATAGAAACTGGGGTTAAACAAGGATGTATTTTATCGCCCTTGTTATTTGGAATTGTTATGGACTTCATAATGAAGAAATGCTGCACTGGTAATAAAGGCATCGAATGGATACAAGGAGACCATTTGGAGGACCTGGACTTTGCTGATGACATAGTTCTCATCAGCAATCAGATAAAAACGATGCAGGAAAACACAAATGAACTATCATCAATAGCCAGCAAAATTGGGCTTGAGGTCAATCATGAAAAGACTAAAGTCATGAAAAGTTTAATTCCAACAAGTGACAAAATATACATGGAAAACAAACCAGTAGAAGAGATCGATCACTTCATCTATCTTGGAAGTCACATTGATCGAGAAGGGGATACGAGCAAAGAAATTAGAATCAGACTGGCTAAAGCAGCAATGTCTTTCAGAAGCCTTGAAAAGTTGTGGAAATCAAAACTCATTAGCACAAACACAAAACTTAGGCTATTCAAATCAAATGTACTATCAACCCTTACGTATGCGTGTGAGAGCTGGAAAACAACAAGAGATATAGAAGCAAGGTTGAACGCATTCGAAAATAAATGTCTAAGGAAAATACTTGGTATAGAATGGAACGAATTCAAAACAAACGAGGAAATTAGAGAAATCGCCAATCAACCACTAATATCTTCAGTAATAAAGAAAAGACGATGGTCATACGTTGGACATGTGATGAGAAGAGATAATAATCGAATAGCAAAGCAAGCCCTCATATGGGAAACAACAGGTAAAAGAAAAAGAGGAAGACCCAGGGAGACACTGAGAAGAACATTGATGAGAGAGGCAAGAGCAGCAGGAATCGGCTCCCTCAATGAGATAGAACTGCTTGCACAGAACAGAGACAGATGGCGAGATTTGATAAAATATCTTTAAAAGAAAACTGCTAGAACAAAAATTCATATAGGAGAAGGTGTATCTTGGTCTACGCCCTATGGGCCGGTTACGGCTCGAAAGGTCAATAGATAGATAGATAGATAGAATATATAAAAAGCAAAAAATAACATGGTTTGACCACATAACAAGGCAATAAGATAAAAACACAACACAGCGAGCCTTCAATAAACTTTGCGAGAACACTAAAACCAAGGGCCAACCACGAAAAAGATAGAATGACGAACTGTTAAAAACACTATGAAATATAACAGCAGAAGAGGTGAACAGAAAAGCAAGAAACCTTTAATTATATCTCCCCTCGACTTTGAATGAAAGGCAAACGAGAAAGGAATGAAGAAGAAGCAGAAGAACCCCGCGATTTGGGATTCACTGTCAATGACGTAAACATTTCCAACAGCTCTGTATTTCAGTGATTTTATTTATTTGTGTCTGGAGTACGGACGCATCATAATTGACGCATGCCAGATTTACATATGTTATCCCATTAAATTAATGCTAACGAAAGTGTCTCGGTAAACAATTTAACGTAAGTAATTTTTAGTGATGGTTTAGCAGCAACAAAGGAAAAAACTGGTTAAACAAATAATAAATAAAACTTCAATACTGAAGAAACAAAGGGAACCGCTATAGCTCAGTAGTTAGTGAACTGGACTACAAAGGACTAGAGTTCACCCAATCTTAAATGGGTACTGGATTTTTTTCTGGGAAAGTAAAGCGGCACAGGCTTAATATCGACATATTACTGCAAAGAAATCATGTGACGATGGTCATCTCTCTGACTTTAACTTTTTGTTTCAATTTTAAACACATTTATTCTTCTTCAATGTCTGCAATTACTTTCGCACCAAAGAAATGTCTGACAACGTTGTCTCCATTTCAAAAAAGTGAAGTCACTTGTGATAGTATTCCTATTTGAAGTCTAACACAATTTTCTGACAGCACTGTCACACTTGTGCGTTACTGATTAGGTGCGATGTTTTGGTAAAAGGTTTCTTTTATATCTGAACTTTAAACCTTTATTCTGACATACAGTAAATCACCCAAAAGTGGTCTTTAATTTTCCATCGAAAATCGATTCAGGCGGGTTTATGTGTTTCTTAGCAATACAATTACAAAACTAAATGGTTTCCCGCTTAATAGAGGATCTTCTAAGTGAAAATGTTATTTCACCTACAATGACAATAAATATGACCAACTATAACCAAAAATATTCATTTATGCCCCAAATTTGTGAAAATGTGACCTAAACCTAAATTATGGTAAAGTATGCATTTATATGGGGTGTCCGGTTAGCGCAATCGATAGGCGGTTGGCTTACCACGGCAACAGCCGGGGTTCGTACCCTGGCGAGGACACCTGGGTTTTACTAATTCCCTAAAAATTAGTAGGAGCCGCGATAGCTCAGTGGTTAGTGAACTGGACTACTACGGACAAGGGGTAGGGTTCGATCCCAACCGACGGCTCCGGGTTCACCCAGCCTTAAATGGGTACCGGATTTTTTCTGGGAAAGTAAAAGCAGCACGGGCGTAATACCGACCACATTACCCCAAAAATCATGTGCTGAAGGTCTGTAAAATATAGGGTCACTAACACCATATTTCCCTATACGCCACTTTACTTTTTTTACTTATGCATTTATATGACCAATGAAAACAGCGCCAGAGTGTTCAGAATGACATGAGACATGAAGATATTAATTTTGATTTTTTTTTTAAATATATGCCAGGAAAAGATACGACATGTCATAAAATCCGAGCCCTATTGTACATTATGTGAAGACATTATAAGGGGCAAGAACAAATTTGGATATAATTACCTTCACAACTTCCCAGACTTGGAAACTTAATCTTCCCCGGTCTGTCTGCGCGAACGATGAGTCCGAGAGGCGTTTCCAGGCACGAGTTACGAGCTTATTTCTAACAACAGAATACATTGCTGGAGCACTTCGATAACGTGACTGTGATTTCTCTCTTTTCATAAATTTGACTGGCGCTAAATCGAACATCTTGTGTATTTGGAAGTTGTGTAAGTACGATTGTTACAGTAGAGTCGAGCTAATTTTGTTTCCTTCATTTAAAAAATAAACTGAAAGATATATTTTTGTAGAAATATAAATCAACATTAGGATAACACAGAACAGATGTTTGTTACTGGTACTTTAGTTCATTTACTTATTTGCGTCTCTCAAAGAAGATCAATTGCGCATGCTTCTTTTATTATCTGTTAAAATGATTTCAAGAAATTGTATCTTCAAGTTAAAAAAACAAAAACTTCCGTAGTTAAAAATTGAATATAACACCCCGGAAACTCAGATTAGCCAATCTTTGTGTTATAGTATTAATCACTTAAATATCACCTCATGCATTAAATATTTATTTCTAATATAAATTGACGTTTCGTATTTGGCGTCACGAATTAATGACAATTAAAAAATATATTACGGATGAGAGCAATGTATTCAACTCTGGCCTTCTTCGTCCATAAATGAACCGAATTTGTCAAGGTTGTAACTAAAGTGCCTCTTTGATATGAAAACTAACAGCTATGAGAGCAGTAGCTCAGCTAACAATTCTTTATTTAGGGATTTTCTTCCCCACGTTAAAAAACTTGCGTTAAAACTGTCATAAAATTCCACGTGTTGTCTTCAAATCCAGGTTTGGCAGTAGTGGGATTCCATTATCCTCTGCCTTTGAATTGTTATAACATCTTAACAGGCTAATATTTGCCATAATCTTGATTCATTATATAAGAATATGAGATATACGTTCATTAGTCGAGCAGCGACTCAGAGCTGACTATTTACAACAGATGGTTATGGTTATGGAAGGCCCCGGTATAACTGCAAACGAATTAAAATCCATAATTGCCCAACAGCCCGTGCCAGTGGAATCATCTGAATTACTATTTCATCTCCCAAGCAAAGAAAGGTAGCTGTATTCCCCATCATAGCGGTCTCAGCACACGCCAAAAGACATGAGTCGAAACCGCACAGAAAGTAAACATAACCATCTTTTCTCCATCATAAGATATCATCATTCATCGTAAACAATCGGAATATCGAAACACGTCAAAACAGATGAAACGCACAGCTCACAGTGTGCACAGAGCACTTAACTCAGTATCTCCGGCAACAAGCCGGACTTGGAACATGAGGAATCTGCAACAAGGCAAACTTTTCAGACATTGCCTTCAATGGTTTCTGCTGCCTATCCACCATATTGACCGAAAGTTCACTTCCTCCTGAAAATAGTGATCGTCGTTTTTTTTTTTAATGCATAGTGCTTGATGATGCTGGGACATCGTGTTTGACTCCAAATCCGAACATATGAAATACAGTTAGTCATTGGATTATCTCCGTCGCACATCAAACAACAGACTGTAAAATCTCCAATTAAATGTGAATTTGTGAAATTATGAATCCCTCCTGACTAACATGAACCACCGGAAGTGACCCCGGTGCTGCAAAGTCATACGAAATTCCATTCCGCCTTTCACTATTAGCGTACGGCCTTTTTAGGGAATTCAATCTGCCATTGTGATGACGTAGCACATACAACAATGGCTGCGCCCATAAGATCCCAATTACTCTAATAAATGCAGCCATCAACGCACGAAAAGATGATGCACAATCTCTAAAGTGAAAACTGCGATTGACCTGGCTGAGCAGTCCACATTAATGAGTCGTAACATGTAAATACCTGGCGCTAAAAAATTCCAATGATGGCCTTGGAACAGCACTCAATGTTTTTGACGTAAACAGCATACCAACGATAGACTGGGGAAGGTCGCCTTCACAAACATGGACTTGACAAAGAGGAGCATTGAGGTGATTTACGACAGAATCAGTGATAATATCAGTGGTTAATATGTGCTAAATCTTCTGATAGCCAAACTTAAACTTAAACTAAAAAGGTATACTACAACGAATAAGGGTAGAAAGTATTTCAATGCAGGGTTTCTTACAGAACAAGGAATTAAAGATAAATTCGCAGTCACAATATCAAACAAATACCAAGTCCTACACAACTAGAAAATACAATAAATATAGAAGATCATTGGAAACAGGTAAAAGATATATGGAAAGAGACATGCGAAGAGACACTGGGGAAAAGAGAACGCCAGAATAAGGCATGGATGACAGCAGAGACCCTGGATAAAATTAAAGAAATAAAGAACAAGAAAGCAGACATAAATAAAAGCAAAACGAAAAGTAATAAAGCCAAGACACAGGAAGCTTACATAGAGGTGAACAAAGAAATGAGAAGTTGCATTAAAAGGGATAAGAGGAAATATATAGATGAACTAGCTAAAGAGGCAGAAGAAGCAGCAATTAAAGGGAATATGAAAGAACTGTACAACAGCACAAAGAAATTAAGTGGAAAATACAGACAGATCAATGCCTTTATTAAAGATAAGAAAGGAAATCTGCTTAGTAAAATAAGGGAACAAATGGACAGATGGAAAGTGCACTTTGAAGAACTTTTGAATAGACCCGGCTCAAATAATCCTCCAGATATACTACCAGCAGAAAAAGAGTTAAACACTAACTGTGGAAAACCAAGCAAAGAAGAAATAATTAAAGCCGTCAAACTATTTAAAAAAATGGTAAAGTCACAGGACCAGATGAAATTCCTTCGGAAGCCATCAAAGCAGATATTAACACTTCTACCAAGATGCTACATAATCTATTAGATAAAATTTGGGAGAGGGAAGAAATACCTAAAGACTGGAAAGAAGGTTATATGATCAAACTACCAAAGAATGGAAGTTTACAGGAGTGCACAAATTATAGGGGAATTATGCTACTATCAGTGCCAGGAAAAATATTAAGCAGAATCATTCTGGAGAGACTAAAAGAGGCCATAGAGAAACATTTGAGAGGCGAAAAAGCAGGTTTTAGGAAGAACAGATCTTGTGCTGATCAAATAACTACTCTACGTATAATAGTTGAACAAAGTTTAGAACTAAAATCCCCACTTTATATTGGATTCATAGATTACGAAAAGGCATTTGATAGTTTGGACAGAAGAATGCTTTGGAAGTTGCTGAATCATTACGGAATCCCCATAAAGTTTTTTAACCTGATAAAAACAATGTATGAAGGAACGAAATGTAGTGTGGTGCATGAAGGACAGCTTACAGAAGCATTTGAAATAAGAATAGGAGTAAGGCAGGGATGCCTTCTGTCTCCATTTCTCTTTCTACAGGCCATAGATTGGATTATGAAAATAACTTAAATAACAGAAATGGAATCCAATGGACACTGACCAAACAACTTGATGATTTAGACTTTGCTGATGACATAGCTCTCCTATCACACAGCCATCAACAGATGCAGGATAAAATGAGCATACTTGATGAGAGATCACAACAGCTAGGACTGAAGATTAATAGAGATAAGACCAACATTATGAGAATTAATACAGTTGGCAATAACCAAATAAAACTAGAAGAAATACCTCTATTAGATGTACAATCTTACATATATCTGGGCAGTAATATAGATAAAGAGGGAGGAACAGAAAATGATACCAAAATAAGGATATCAAAAGCAAGAGGAGCTTTCATTGCACTGGGAAACATATGGAAATCCAAAGAAATTAGGTTAAATACAAAAATAAAAATTTTCAACTCAAATGTTAAGGCGGTCCTATTATATGGCTGTAAAACATGGAGAATAACAAAATTTGAGTTGAAAATTTTTATTTTTGTATTTAACCTAATTTCTTTGGATTTCCATATGTTTCCCAGTGCAATGAAAGCTCCTCTTGCTTTTGATATCCTTATTTTGGTATCATTTTCTGTTCCTCCCTCTTTATCTATATTACTGCCCAGATATATGTAAGATTGTACATCTAATAGAGGTATTTCTTCTAGTTTTATTTGGTTATTGCCAACTGTATTAATTCTCATAATGTTGGTCTTATCTCTATTAATCTTCAGTCCTAGCTGTTGTGATCTCTCATCAAGTATGCTCATTTTATCCTGCATCTGTTGATGGCTGTGTGATAGGAGAGCTATGTCATCAGCAAAGTCTAAATCATCAAGTTGTTTGGTCAGTGTCCATTGGATTCCATTTCTGTTATTTAAGTTATTTTCATAATCCAATCTATGGCCTGTAGAAAGAGAAATGGAGACAGAAGGCATCCCTGCCTTACTCCTATTCTTATTTCAAATGCTTCTGTAAGCTGTCCTTCATGCACCACACTACATTTCGTTCCTTCATACATTGTTTTTATCAGGTTAAAAAACTTTATGGGGATTCCGTAATGATTCAGCAACTTCCAAAGCATTCTTCTGTCCAAACTATCAAATGCCTTTTCGTAATCTATGAATCCAATATAAAGTGGGGATTTTAGTTCTAAACTTTGTTCAACTATTATACGTAGAGTAGTTATTTGATCAGCACAAGATCTGTTCTTCCTAAAACCTGCTTTTTCGCCTCTCAAATGTTTCTCTATGGCCTCTTTTAGTCTCTCCAGAATGATTCTGCTTAATATTTTTCCTGGCACTGATAGTAGCATAATTCCCCTATAATTTGTGCACTCCTGTAAACTTCCATTCTTTGGTAGTTTGATCATATAACCTTCTTTCCAGTCTTTAGGTATTTCTTCCCTCTCCCAAATTTTATCTAATAGATTATGTAGCATCTTGGTAGAAGTGTTAATATCTGCTTTGATGGCTTCCGAAGGAATTTCATCTGGTCCTGTGACTTTACCATTTTTTTAAATAGTTTGACGGCTTTAATTATTTCTTCTTTGCTTGGTTTTCCACAGTTAGTGTTTAACTCTTTTTCTGCTGGTAGTATATCTGGAGGATTATTTGAGCCGGGTCTATTCAAAAGTTCTTCAAAGTGCACTTTCCATCTGTCCATTTGTTCCCTTATTTTACTAAGCAGATTTCCTTTCTTATCTTTAATAAAGGCATTGATCTGTCTGTATTTTCCACTTAATTTCTTTGTGCTGTTGTACAGTTCTTTCATATTCCCTTTAATTGCTGCTTCTTCTGCCTCTTTAGCTAGTTCATCTATATATTTCCTCTTATCCCTTTTAATGCACCTTCTCATTTCTTTGTTCACCTCTATGTAAGCTTCCTGTGTCTTGGCTTTATTACTTTTCGTTTTGCTTTTATTTATGTCTGCTTTCTTGTTCTTTATTTCTTTAATTTTATCCAGGGTCTCTGCTGTCATCCATGCCTTATTCTGGCGTTCTCTTTTCCCCAGTGTCTCTTCGCATGTCTCTTTCCATATATCTTTTACCTGTTTCCAATGATCTTCTATATTTATTGTATTTTCTAGTTGTGTAGGACTTGGTATTTGTTTGATATTGTGACTGCGAATTTATCTTTAATTCCTTGTTCTGTAAGAAACCCTGCATTGAAATACTTTCTACCCTTATTCGTTGTAGTATACCTTTTTAGTTTAAGTTTAAGTTTGGCTATCAGAAGATTTAGCACATATTAACTACTGATATTATCACTGATTCTGTCGTAAATCACCTCAATGCTCCTCTTTGTCAAGTCCATGTTTGTGAAGGCGACCTTCCCCAGTCTATAGTTGGTATGCTGTTTACGTCAAAAACATTGAGTGCTGTTCCAAGGCCATCATTGGAATTTTTTAGCGCCAGGTATTTACATGTTACGACTCATTAATGTGGACTGCTCAGCCAGGTCAATCGCAGTTTTCACTTTAGAGATTGTGCATCATCTTTTCGTGCGTTGATGGCTGCATTTATTAGAGTAATTGGGATCTTATGGGCGCAGCCATTGTTGTATGTGCTACGTCATCACAATGGCAGATTGAATTCCCTAAAAAGGCCGTACGCTAATAGTGAAAGGCGGAATGGAATTTCGTATGACTTTGCAGCACCGGGGTCACTTCCGGTGGTTCATGTTAGTCAGGAGGGATTCATAATTTCACAAATTCACATTTAATTGGAGATTTTACAGTCTGTTGTTTGATGTGCGACGGAGATAATCCAATGACTAACTGTATTTCATATGTTCGGATTTGGAGTCAAACACGATGTCCCAGCATCATCAAGCACTATGCATTAAAAAAAAAACGACGATCACTATTTTCAGGAGGAAGTGAACTTTCGGTCAATATGGTGGATAGGCAGCAGAAACCATTGAAGGCAATGTCTGAAAAGTTTGCCTTGTTGCAGATTCCTCATGTTCCAAGTCCGGCTTGTTGCCGGAGATACTGAGTTAAGTGCTCTGTGCACACTGTGAGCTGTGCGTTTCATCTGTTTTGACGTGTTTCGATATTCCGATTGTTTACGATGAATGATGATATCTTATGATGGAGAAAAGATGGTTATGTTTACTTTCTGTGCGGTTTCGACTCATGTCTTTTGGCGTGTGCTGAGACCGCTATGATGGGGAATACAGCTACCTTTCTTTGCTTGGGAGATGAAATAGTAATTCAGATGATTCCACTGGCACGGGCTGTTGGGCAATTATGGATTTTAATTCGTTTGCAGTTATACCGGGGCCTTCCATAACCATAACCATCTGTTGTAAATAGTCAGCTCTGAGTCGCTGCTCGACTAATGAACGTATATCTCATATTCTTATATAATGAATCAAGATTATGGCAAATATTAGCCTGTTAAGATGTTATAACAATTCAAAGGCAGAGGATAATGGAATCCCACTACTGCCAAACCTGGATTTGAAGACAACACGTGGAATTTTATGACAGTTTTAACGCAAGTTTTTTAACGTGGGGAAGAAAATCCCTAAATAAAGAATTGTTAGCTGAGCTACTGCTCTCATAGCTGTTAGTTTTCATATCAAAGAGGCACTTTAGTTACAACCTTGACAAATTCGGTTCATTTATGGACGAAGAAGGCCAGAGTTGAATACATTGCTCTCATCCGTAATATATTTTTTAATTGTCATTAATTCGTGACGCCAAATACGAAACGTCAATTTATATTAGAAATAAATATTTAATGCATGAGGTGATATTTAAGTGATTAATACTATAACACAAAGATTGGCTAATCTGAGTTTCCGGGGTGTTATATTCAATTTTTAACTACGGAAGTTTTTGTTTTTTTAACTTGAAGATACAATTTCTTGAAATCATTTTAACAGATAATAAAAGAAGCATGCGCAATTGATCTTCTTTGAGAGACGCAAATAAGTAAATGAACTAAAGTACCAGTAACAAACATCTGTTCTGTGTTATCCTAATGTTGATTTATATTTCTACAAAAATATATCTTTCAGTTTATTTTTTAAATGAAGGAAACAAAATTAGCTCGACTCTACTGTAACAATCGTACTTACACAACTTCCAAATACACAAGATGTTCGATTTAGCGCCAGTCAAATTTATGAAAAGAGAGAAATCACAGTCACGTTATCGAAGTGCTCCAGCAATGTATTCTGTTGTTAGAAATAAGCTCGTAACTCGTGCCTGGAAACGCCTCTCGGACTCATCGTTCGCGCAGACAGACCGGGGAAGATTAAGTTTCCAAGTCTGGGAAGTTGTGAAGGTAATTATATCCAAATTTGTTCTTGCCCCTTATAATGTCTTCACATAATGTACAATAGGGCTCGGATTTTATGACATGTCGTATCTTTTCCTGGCATATATTTAAAAAAAAAATCAAAATTAATATCTTCATGTCTCATGTCATTCTGAACACTCTGGCGCTGTTTTCATTGGTCATATAAATGCATAAGTAAAAAAAGTAAAGTGGCGTATAGGGAAATATGGTGTTAGTGACCCTATATTTTACAGACCTTCAGCACATGATTTTTGGGGTAATGTGGTCGGTATTACGCCCGTGCTGCTTTTACTTTCCCAGAAAAAATCCGGTACCCATTTAAGGCTGGGTGAACCCGGAGCCGTCGGTTGGGATCGAACCCTACCCCTTGTCCGTAGTAGTCCAGTTCACTAACCACTGAGCTATCGCGGCTCCTACTAATTTTTAGGGAATTAGTAAAACCCAGGTGTCCTCGCCAGGGTACGAACCCGGCTGTTGCCGTGGTAAGCCAACCGCCTATCGATTGCGCTAACCGGACACCCCATATAA
Organism: Megaustenia siamemsis; assembly: GCA_032433765.1. Taxonomy (NCBI): domain Eukaryota; kingdom Metazoa; phylum Mollusca; class Gastropoda; order Stylommatophora; family Ariophantidae; genus Megaustenia; species Megaustenia siamemsis. The sequence goes on along the minus strand of JAVIAB010000059.1, from coordinate 41,083,005 downwards.
ATGCATACTTTACCATAATTTAGGTTTAGGTCACATTTTCACAAATTTGGGGCATAAATGAATATTTTTGGTTATAGTTGGTCATATTTATTGTCATTGTAGGTGAAATAACATTTTCACTTAGAAGATCCTCTATTAAGCGGGAAACCATTTAGTTTTGTAATTGTATTGCTAAGAAACACATAAACCCGCCTGAATCGATTTTCGATGGAAAATTAAAGACCACTTTTGGGTGATTTACTGTATGTCAGAATAAAGGTTTAAAGTTCAGATATAAAAGAAACCTTTTACCAAAACATCGCACCTAATCAGTAACGCACAAGTGTGACAGTGCTGTCAGAAAATTGTGTTAGACTTCAAATAGGAATACTATCACAAGTGACTTCACTTTTTTGAAATGGAGACAACGTTGTCAGACATTTCTTTGGTGCGAAAGTAATTGCAGACATTGAAGAAGAATAAATGTGTTTAAAATTGAAACAAAAAGTTAAAGTCAGAGAGATGACCATCGTCACATGATTTCTTTGCAGTAATATGTCGATATTAAGCCTGTGCCGCTTTACTTTCCCAGAAAAAAATCCAGTACCCATTTAAGATTGGGTGAACTCTAGTCCTTTGTAGTCCAGTTCACTAACTACTGAGCTATAGCGGTTCCCTTTGTTTCTTCAGTATTGAAGTTTTATTTATTATTTGTTTAACCAGTTTTTTCCTTTGTTGCTGCTAAACCATCACTAAAAATTACTTACGTTAAATTGTTTACCGAGACACTTTCGTTAGCATTAATTTAATGGGATAACATATGTAAATCTGGCATGCGTCAATTATGATGCGTCCGTACTCCAGACACAAATAAATAAAATCACTGAAATACAGAGCTGTTGGAAATGTTTACGTCATTGACAGTGAATCCCAAATCGCGGGGTTCTTCTGCTTCTTCTTCATTCCTTTCTCGTTTGCCTTTCATTCAAAGTCGAGGGGAGATATAATTAAAGGTTTCTTGCTTTTCTGTTCACCTCTTCTGCTGTTATATTTCATAGTGTTTTTAACAGTTCGTCATTCTATCTTTTTCGTGGTTGGCCCTTGGTTTTAGTGTTCTCGCAAAGTTTATTGAAGGCTCGCTGTGTTGTGTTTTTATCTTATTGCCTTGTTATGTGGTCAAACCATGTTATTTTTTGCTTTTTATATATTCTATGGAAGGGGTTATTTCATTTTAATCGCGGGGCTAAACAAACCTTATGCGATGACAAATTAAAACTTAGTGTTTGATCAGCGGCCCGAACTTTCACAGACAGAAGTAGACTGTAAAGGTAGATAGTTCGTCATAGTTTTAAAACCAGCTTCACCATCCAATTTGAAAGGTACCGTCTTGAATATTAGTATATTTTGCTTTATTGCAGCAAAATGGTAGGAAGTCCAAGAGCCCGAGCTGAAGGTGTTTATATATATAACAGATCATGGCTCTCCAAGATATCATTGCCGAGAAATAGAATTTAATAACTTTGATTTCCGAGACTGATACTAATTAACTGTGCAGTCAGCGGTTAGACATTTCAGTCACAGGCTTATAATGAATAAGTATCCACGCAACACTTGTAATCCGCTCGCGTGTTTAGTAGCTTATCATGGAGGAGGGATGTAGTTAGTCGTGTCGAAACTGCAATTTTCGTTAATTCCATTGGGGCTGAATCATAATTTTTAAAGTGCCATCTAACACTGAAACAAATGATAATTTTGACAAACTGTTGGGACTACGATTTGCTCTTCAGTGTAATCCAACAGGAAGTTGACGTCAACAAAACAACTGTGATTGACTAGTACAAATATATTTACGCGATGAATGAGAGAAATTCATGGCCAGACACTGAAGTCGAAATTGGTGGGATGGACGATACATTTCAACCAATCGTAGTCAAAGTTGATTTGATTGACGATACATTTCAATCCAATCGTAGTCAAAATTGATTTGATTGACGATACATTTCAATCCAATCGTAGTCAAAGTTGATTTGATTGACGATACATTTCAACCAATCGTCGATTGGTGGGATGGACAATACATTTCAACAAATGGTCGTCAAATATGGTTGAATGGACAATACATTTCAACCAATCGTTGTAGAAAATGACGGGACGATATATTTCCACCAAAAATACCACAGAGAGCAGTGACGGGAATGCCACTGTGTATTTGGTGAAATAGAAAGAATCTTGGGGAAATGTTTTCTCATAGAAGTACCAGATCGCTCTGATGCTACTTTGAGAAGAGAAAATATCTCATATTTTGTCTGGAAGCCATATATTATTTCTGATGGCTGTCCCGCATCTACCGATAAGAAAAATACTGAATATGTATGCACACACACACACACAATATTGAAAACATATGGATATGGGCCAAAATAAAATTGAAAAGACATTTCGAGAATAGGCGACCTTAGTTTTCATCATTTCTACACGCTTTCTACACGAGTTCGCTTTCAGAGATGAAATCAGACAAGGAAATATCCTAGGGACAATCATTACTGGGATTACAGATGCAATACTGTATTGTTATTGTTGTTATTGTTGCGTCCGCCAGCTTTCAACTCTGACGAAGTCCCTAGAGACTAGGAACTGAATTTTGCGTGTTAATCCATTTTTCCCTGGCAGCCGTGCGCACAGGGGTCCCTCATCGCACAGGCAGATACTGTATAAGATGTATGTAATTTTATAAAATTGTATATTCATATATTTAAATAAAACGTTCTTTAGTTCAAGAAATGGTGGAGTATATATTGCTAATTCACTTGTGCTAACTAATCTGTAATCATTAGTACATGCATACTTAGAGAAAACATTTGTCACATACTAAGAGAAAACATCTGTGATAAGATGTAACAGAGAGTCACTAAGAGTCAATCTTTAATGCGTAAAATTTGTCGCAAATAGGTCCTGATTGTGAAAGTTAGAGAACCACTGAATAAAATGAAATGTAACTCAAGGGGATGTTACTCTCCCGAATCGAAATAATTTGGGACATAGAACCAGACCATTACCCAGTAAATGTATTATACTTGAAAATAATAATTAATACTTTATAAAAACTTATTCAGTTAATTATAATGCTATTATTCTGTTATTATGATTATATTATTATGTGTACTACAGTACTAACCATCTTGATCTTAGTTGTGATAACTGTGCTTCGTATTTATGAAGTTCATCACGTCCGACGTCTGTGGTTGTTCTTGCTTTACAGCAATCTGCAAATTCGGTGCTTGAAACTGAAACTAATGAAACTTCTGAAACAGCACAGTCGTCGTCACTGATTAGCCACTTACCACCAATACTTCCATGCTTCATTCAGCTAAATACAAAATTTTGAATGAGAATATTGAACAACTCTTTCCTGACTAATATTCTGAAATATTTCTTCACATACACTCTAATTGTGTTCAAATGTTTCGCTACAAATGTTCAATGTTCAACAATCGTCGATGCGGTCCATCCACATGCTCATTTATTAATCATAGTAACATGGGAATGCTCTCCCTTATTTTTGAATTATGTGAATAGTTTACCTTTAGTTCTAATGGAATTGTTTCTTTCATAAAACACATCTGGTGTAGGGTGAGAAGAACCACAGTCCATATAGTAGGTAGGGCTATATGCCTAGATTTACTATAGATGGTGGACAGTAACATCAAGAAATGGACAAGTCAGCCTATGATAACCTGCACAATCAAAGCAAGAGACAGAGCTAAATTGGGCTCCATGAAACCCAACCTTCTATGTGGAGACGGCACTCAATGATGATTATGGGGGAGAGTAGGGTTACCACACATCCAAATTTAACTGGGATTGTCCCGGTGTAGCAACGTTGTCTCGATGGATTGAATATCTGTAACAATTTCAGTTTCCGAAAAATCAATGTGTCCTTTCTGAAAACGTAAGATAAACTTAAAATTTTCAACAAAGTAACTGTGGCCACGGAGAAGAACAATATGACTTAAGCTGTGCAGAAGATTTCCAAACAGAAATGAAAATCTGATTATAAATACTCCACAATGAGAAAAAAAAAAACGATTACATTGTACCTCGAGAAGATAATGACTTAATGAAAGGGGGTGGAGGGAGACGTTCCTACGTCACATTTCACTAATTGGTGATGTATGTCTGGGGGCTCATGACGCGTCCAGAGGGATAAAGGCCGCTTGGTCAAATCAGTCGCCACGACGTGTGAGGTTCAAGATTTTCATTTCAGAAATTAGTAGAAACCATTCTTTCTGTCTACCGCGGATTTTGCAGACCGTATTCCCGCTATTCAGCGAGACAGTAGGTTTTAGGTTATCTGTCTATCGGCTTTTCGAACTGTAGTAAGCCCATAAGGCATAGACTCAAATACTCTTTCCATGTTTCGGAATTTTCTTTCTAGCAGTCTCAATCCTTGTAAAGTTGTTTTATCAAATCTCGTCATTTGCTCTGTTCTGTGCAAGCATCTCAATCTCATCGAGGGAGCCAATTCCTGCTGCATGAGCCTCTCTGATCAATGTTCTTCTTAATGTTTCTCTGGGTCGGTCTCTTTTCCTCATACCTGCTGTTTCCCACTTGAGTGCTTGCTTTGCTATTAGGTTATTATCTCTTCTCATCACATGTCCAACGTTTGTCCGTCGTCTTTTCTTGATTACTGATGATATTTGTTGTTGATTTGCGATTTCTCTAATTTCTTCGTTTGTTTTGAATTCGTTCTACGCTATACCAAGAGGGAACCGCGATGGCTCAGTGATTAGGCAACTGGACTACAAAGACAAGGGGTAGGTTTCGATCCCAACCGACGGCTTCCGGGTTCACCCAGTCTTTAATGGGTAATGGATTTTTTCTGGGAAAGTGATGCGGCACGGGCGTAATACCGACCACATTACCCCAAAAATCTTGTGCCTAAGGTCTGTAAAATTTATGGTCACTAAAACCATATTCCCTATACGTCACTTGGCGTGACAGTGGTACTTTACTTTTTTTTTTAACTATACCAAGTATTTTACTTAGACATTGAAAGCATTAGTAGAAGTATTAATTTTAAACAAGCTGAAATCAGCATATCAAAATTAGTGAAAAAATGGTACAGTTAATTTCTGAAGAAAACAACTTTTGAAATTGTGTAGACTAGTGCAATTCTTCCCAGATATAGAACATGACTAAAATCATCATGTGCGGAAGGTACTCACTCTTTCACGTCACTCTAATGATGCAAGTAGTTTTAATTTGACAATTTTATTTTAAAATTTCACTTATAACAACACTGCCCTTAAGAAAATTCTAGACAAGTATCTACCAACACATGCAACGTAAATAACACACTCTACACATCAGCAATACGATCGAATAGACACACAACTTTGTAGAACAGACATGAGCTGTAAAGAACAAACTAGTAGGACATGAATTAACAGTTAAGAATAAATTAGAAGGACAGGCATGAATAGTAAAGAACAAACTAGTAGGACAGGCATGTACAGTAAAGAACAAACTAGTAGGACAGGCATGTACAGTAAATAACAAACTGGTAGCACAGGCATGTACAGTAAAGAACAAACTAGTAGGACAGGCATGAACAGTAAAGAACAAACACTTAGGACAGGCATGAACAGTAAAGAACAAACTAGTAGGACAGACATGAACAGTAAAGAACACACCTGTAGGGCAGGCATGAACAGTAAAGAACAAACACTTAGGACAGGCATGAACAGTAAAGAACAAACTAGTAGGACAGGCATGTACAGTAAAGAACAAACTAGTAGGACACGCATGAACAGTAAAGAACAAACACTTAGGACAGGCATGAACAGAATAGAACAAACTAGTAGGACAGGCATGAACAGTAAAGAACGCACCTGTAGGGCAGGCATGAACAGTAAAGAACAAACTAGTAGGACAGGCATGAACAGAAAAGAACAAACAAGTAGGACAGGCATGAACAGTAAAGAAGAAACTAGTAGGACAGGTATGAACAGTAAAGAACAAACTAGTAGGACAAGCATGAACAGTAAAGAACAAACTAGTAGGGCAGGCATGAACAGTAAAGAACAAACTAGTAGGACAGGCATGAACAGTAAAGAAGAAACTAGTAGGACAGGTATGAACAGTAAAGAACAAACTAGTAGGGCAGGCATGAACAGTAAAGAACAAACTAGTAGGGCAGGCATGAACAGTAAAGAAAAACTAGTAGGACAGGCATGAACAGTAAAGAACAAACTAGTAGGACAGGCATGAACAGTAAAGAACAAACTAGTAGGACAGGTATGAACAGTAAAGAACAAACTAGTAGGACAGCATGAACAGTAAATAACAAACTAGTAGGGCAGGCATGAACAGTAAAGAAGAAACTAGTAGGACAGGTAGGAACAGTAAAGAACAAACTAGTAGGGCAGGCATGAACAGTAAGGAAGAAACTAGTAGGACAGGTAGGAACAGTAAAGAACAAACTAGTAGGACAGGCATGAACAGTAAAGAATAAACTAGTAGGGCAGGTAGGAACAGTAAAGAACAAACTAGTAGGACAGGCATGAACAGTAAAGAACAAACTAGTAGGACAGGTATGAACAGTAAAGAACAAACTAGTAGAGCAGGCATGAACAGTAAAGAACAAACTAGTAGAGCAGGCATGAACAGTAAAGAACAAACTAGTAGAGCAGGCATGAACAGTAAAGAACAAACTAATAGGACAGGTAGGAACAGTAAAGAACAAACTAGTAGGACGGGCATGAACAGTAAAGAAGAAACTAGTAGGACAGGCATGAACAGTAAAGAACAAACTAGTAGGACAGGCATGAACAGTAAAGAAGAAACTAGTAGGGCAGGTATGAACAGTAAAGAAGAAACTAGTAGGGCAGGTATGAACAGTAAAGAACAAACTAGTAGGACAGGCATGAACAGTAAAGAAGAAACTGGTAGGACAGGTATGAACAGTAAAGAACAAACTAGTAGAGCAGGCATGAACAGTAAAGAACAAACTAGTAGAGCAGGCATGAACAGTAAAGAACAAACTAGTAGAGCAGGCATGAACAGTAAAGAACAAACTAATAGGACAGGTATGAACAGTAAAGAACAAACTAGTAGGACAGGCATGAACAGTAAAGAAGAAACTAGTAGGACAGGCATGAACAGTAAAGAAGAAACTAGTAGGACAGGCATGAACAGTAAAGAAGAAACTAGTAGGGCAGGTATGAACAGTAAAGAAGAAACTAGTAGGGCAGGTATGAACAGTAAAGAACAAACTAGTAGGGCAGGTATGAACAGTAAAGAAGAAACTAGTAGGGCAGGTATGAACAGTAAAGAAGAAACTAGTAGGGCAGGCATGAACAGTAAAGAACAAACTAGTAGGGCAGGCATGAACAGTAAAGAACAAACTAGTAGGGCAGGCATGAACAGTAAAGAACAAACTAGTAGGGCAGGTATGAACAGTAAAGAACAAACTAGTAGGGCAGGCATGAACAGTAAAGAACAAACTAGTAGGGCAGGTATGAACAGTAAAGAACAAACTAGTAGGGCAGGTATGAACAGTAAAGAACAAACTAGTAGGGCAGGTATGAACAGTAAAGAACAAACTAGTAGGGCAGGCATGAACAGTAAAGAACAAACTAGTAGGGCAGGAATGAATAGTAAAGAACAAACTAGTAGGGCAGGCATGAACAGTAAAGAACAAACTAGTAGGGAAGGCATGAACAGTAAAGAACAAACTAGTAGGGCAGGCATGAACAGTAAAGAACAAACTAGTAGGGCAGGTATGAACAGTAAAGAACAAACTAGTAGGGCAGGCATGAACAGTAAAGAAGAAACTAGTAGGGCAGGCATGAACAGTAAAGAAGAAACTAGTAGGACAGGCATGAACAGTAAAGAAGAAACTAGTAGGACAGGTATGAACAGTAAAGAACAAACTAGTAGGGCAGGCATGAACAGTAAAGAACAAACTAGTAGGGCAGGCATGAACAGTAAAGAAAAAACTAGTAGGACAGGCATGAACAGTAAAGAACAAACTAGTAGGACAGGCATGAACAGTAAAGAACAAACTAGTAGGACAGGTATGAACAGTAAAGAACAAACTAGTAGGACAGGCATGAACAGTAAAAACAAACTAGTAGGGCAGGCATGAACAGTAAAGAAGAAACTAGTAGGACAGGTAGGAACAGTAAAGAACAAACTAGTAGGGCAGGCATGAACAGTAAAGCAGAAACTAGTAGGACAGGTAGGAACAGTAAAGAACAAACTAGTAGGACAGGCATGAACAGTAAAGAATTAACTAGTAGGGCAGGTAGGAACAGTAAAGAACAAACTAGTAGGACAGGCATGAACAGTAAAGAACAAACTAGTAGGACAGGTATGAACAGTAAAGAACAAACTAGTAGAGCAGGCATGAACAGTAAAGAACAAACTAGTAGAGCAGGCATGAACAGTAAAGAACAAACTAGTAGAGCAGGCATGAACAGTAAAGAACAAACTAATAGGACAGGTAGGAACAGTAAAGAACAAACTAGTAGGACAGGTATGAACAGTAAAGAACAAACTAGTAGGACAGGCATGAACAGTAAAGAAGAAACTAGTAGGACAGGCATGAACAGTAAAGAAGAAACTAGTAGGACAGGCATGAACAGTAAAGAAGAAACTAGTAGGGCAGGTATGAACAGTAAAGAACAAACTAGTAGGGCAGGTATGAACAGTAAAGAACAAACTAGTAGGGCAGGTATGAACAGTAAAGAAGAAACTAGTAGGGCAGGTATGAACAGTAAAGAAGAAACTAGTAGGGCAGGTATGAACAGTAAAGAAGAAACTAGTAGGGCAGGTATGAACAGTAAAGAACAAACTAGTAGGACAGGCATGAACAGTAAAGAAGAAACTAGTAGGGCAGGTATGAACAGTAAAGAAGAAACTAGTAGGGCAGGCATGAACAGTAAAGAAGAAACTAGTAGGGCAGGCATGAACAGTAAAGAACAAACTAGTAGGGCAGGCATGAACAGTAAAGAACAAACTAGTAGGGCAGGTATGAACAGTAAAGAACAAACTAGTAGGGCAGGCATGAACAGTAAAGAAGAAACTAGTAGGGCAGGCATGAACAGTAAAGAAGAAACTAGTAGGACAGGCATGAACAGTAAAGAACAAACTAGTAGGGCAGGCATGAACAGTAAAGAAGAAACTAGTAGGGCAGGCATGAACAGTAAAGAACAAACTAGTAGGACAGGCATGAACAGTAAAGAAGAAACTAGTAGGGCAGGCATGAACAGTAAAGAACAAACTAGTAGGGCAGGCATGAACAGTAAAGAACAAACTAGTAGGACAGGCATGAACAGTAAAGAAGAAACTAGTAGGACAGGCATGAACAGTAAAGAACAAACTAGTAGGACAGACATGAACAGTAAATAACAAAGACTTAGGTTAGGCATGAACACTAAAGAACAAACTAATAGGACAGGCATGACTAGTAAAGAACAAACACTTAGGACAGGCATGAACAGTAAAGAACAAACGAGCAAACAGCTGAAATGGAAGAGGTCAAGTTTATTTATTTCAATAAGATAATCTTCGGCCTTGTAACGAATGTACTGAGAAATATATATTTTAGTATATATTTTCATAACAATTCACTTTTTAAAATGTCTCGGAGAAAAAATGTTTAGAACTAGACAACAAAAATAATGAACATAAGTCAACAACATGGCTCAAATGTTAATTTTATTTATGTATTGAACAGCGAGATTAAAAGTGTATATATTTATTGTAAATATTCAAATATTCAAAATAGTAATACGGCTATTAAAACAAATTAATACAACGAATATTCATCATCATCATATCATCATCATCATCATCATCATCATCATCATCATCATCATCTTCTTCTTCATCACCAGCTTCTTCATTGTCATCATCGTCATCATCACCACCACCATCATCATCATCATCATCATCATCATCATCAGCAGCAGCAGCAGCTGCAGCTGCAGCAGCTTCAGGATATACAATCGTCATCATCAAGTAAAAGTTATGTTGACGTTCGTGATCACGTTTATTATACCAGTCAAATACCTGTGGATAAAGAAATGTAGTGAAGACGATGGCGCTGGATAGGACACAAACTGCGGAATCCAACTGAGAGTATTACACAACAGGTCTTTTTGGAACCCTCATTGAAAAAAAAACAAAGAGGAAGACAAAGATATTTTTGGAGAAGACAGATGGAAGCCGAGATGAAGATGATGGGGAAGACATGCAATGATCTTAAAAAGAACGGCAAGAAACAGAACGGTTTGGAAAGTGTTTGTTGAAGACCAATGCTCCACAAGGAGCTGAAAAGGAAGAGGAAGGAGAAGGAATGCCCATTTTTTGGCGTTGTAGTCGATATCACGCCTGGTCGCCTTTAATTCCAGGAAAAATTTATGGCACCTATTTTTAAAGACTGGGTAGACCTCGGAGCCTTTTAGTCCGAAAAAAATTCCGCCACTTCTGGGGATCGAATGACTCCCGTTCTGATCATGAAGCGAGCACACTAACCATTCAGAAACCGAGGCTCCTTAAATAATAATAATATACTATTTTGACATTATACGACATGTACTTAGTTCCTTTGGTTATCTGAAAAAGACCAAAGATGAATTTCTAAAAAAAAGTCACCACAAAAAGAGAGGTCATAAAATATGTCAGAAAGAAACAATCGACATTTTCAGGTACATTATGAGAAAAACGAAATTTGGGCTACCTGGTTACAATGAACAGAATACACATAATTGATACGATGCAACGTGGACAGAGATTACTTGATGGACATGATAGCCTACGCCAACCGGTATGGCACATGATGATGAACACATGAATAATTTCTATAAAGAGACGTAAATTATTGCAGTCTTTTTGGCTCATGCTCTATACGATTTGTGTTCTTCGATAATTTTACTTTTCAAATAGTTTTGTATAGTTCATTGCTGATGTTGCATTACTTTCAAGTCATTGGGACATCATCCACATGTACACATGTGGATAGCGCGCCAGACTGCTAAAAGTATATTTCAAAACTGTGCTGAATATAGTAGATTGGGCGAAAAAAAAATCTTGACCCATATACACAACACTACATACAGAAGAGACGATTAGAGGCCACAGAGATGGGATTTCTCAGAAGAATGTTGAAAGTTTCCTGAACAGCTAAAAAGACCAATGAGGAAATTCCCAAAAAGGCCAACACAAAATGGAAGCTCCTAAAAAACATCAGAAAGAAACAATCAACATTTTCGGGCAAATCATGAGAAGAGGAAAGTTGGAATACTTGGTTAGAACTTGCAAAATAAAAGGAAAGAGAGATCGTGGACAACAAAGAGAGAAAATATTGGATAGCTTGGTGTCATGGCATGGAAAACTGTCAACAACAGAAGTGATACGAAGCACTGTAGATAGAAGATTGTGGAAGGACATGATCGCCTACGCCAACCGGTATGGCTATGGTGATAATGATGACATGCAAAACTTTATGATGGACCACTGCAAGAATTGCAACAAAAAACAAACAAAAAGAAAGTAAAATTTATACAAGAAACGACATTGCAGATACTTCTTGTGAACGAAAGAAGTGCTGAGCCAAAATGCTCTGTACATAAGCGCTAAGTAAATATATTTAAATGGTTATGGTAGGCCACTGTTTCACTGCAAATGAATTAAAATCCGTAATTGCTCAACCGCCTGTGCCAGTGGAATCATTCGAATTAATATCTCATCTCCCAAACAAAGAAAGGCAGCTGCAGTCTGCATCAGGGCAGTCTCAGTACGCACCAAATGACATAAGGCGAAACTGCACGGAAAGTGAACACAGCCATCTGTTCCCGGTCATACGATATCATTATTTATTGTATGCAATCGGAATATCAAAACACAATCCGGATTAAACACAGCTCATGGTGTGCACAGAGCACTTAACTCAGTAGCTCCGGCACCAAGCCGGACTTGGAATATGTGGAAACTGCAACAAGGAACACTTTTTGGACACAGCCTTTAACAGCTCCTGTCGCCTAATCGCCATATTGACCAGTGGATATAGAATAGACGGTATATACCGATTCAGATCACATGCACGTAAACCGCATCACCGTCTAGGATCCCAACAGTGGAACTTTCTATCTATACACTTATCTGCACTGGAAAGATAGATTTAACCATCTTTCCGGCAAAAAAACGTAACAGTGAACGTTGACGCAAACATGACCGCGCCATCTTGAAATCAGAAGTCTAAATATATATAGATATAGTAAATTAGTAATTTATTAAATTGTGAAAGTTCTTGTATACATGAAAGTAAAAATATATCATAAATCATCATCTTCCAGCTTACCTCTGTTAGAACTTGGCCCCCATCTAGGGTAATCATTCGCCAGGAGATTGCAGAACATGTCCTGCATTTAAAGCGTGTGTCCTGCCTTCGGCCTTACATTTACTTTCTTGAATATAAAGTTTAGAAAACTGGCGCCTCGTTGTCAGGCATTTCCTTTTTTCAGATAAAATGTCCTGATTTCTCAAATCAAATGTCCTGATTTTTCAGATAAAATGTCCTGATTTCTCAAATCAAATGTCCTGATTTTTCAGATAAAATGTCCTGATTTCTCAAATCAAATGTCCTGATTTTTCAGATAAAATGTTCTGATTTCTCAAATCAAATGTCCTGATTTCTCTGATAAAATGTCTGATTTTTCAGTTAAGTGTCCTGATTTTCTTCATTTTTCATCTGGTAAACCTACTCCCGTAATACTAGCTCTGAAATTTCTCTGTCCTGCGAGCAATGTCCAGCTTCTGTAGCAATCAATCTCAACTCATCTTCTATTAATTCAAGTCAAAGATTCTAACGTCAAATCATCGGACAAATGTCGCCACTGCTCTCCAAGAAGAAAATAACACTATAAATCGTTTCAAAACATATGACCAACTTCAAAACGCTATTACTCTCTAACCGTTTGTTAAATACTTTTGAAATTTTCCAAATGTTATTAGAATGCAAAAGACCCTTTAAATGTATATTTAACAAATATCTTGCAGCTGCAGTTTTCTTAAAGCGGCGATATTTCTTTGATGTTTGTCAAAATTGTAAATTGTGAAGCCCTAAAGAATAGAAATTACCGTAGTTGCTGGTCTACGATTAATTTTCACTAGGTAAAGGCGTGGCCGTAATGGGGAAATAACTGGATAAAACAAAACACCAGGAGAATTATTGTCTGCTCAGTTCGAGAACGGACGATAATAATATCAAGGTATACCTGTATGTCCAATTTTCATAGTTGTGTGGTCCTGAAAAGGACCGTTTGTTGAAATAATTTAAGGTAATATAGGGGCCAACATTGTGGGGGCTATATACTTTCATTCTGAATCAGACGAGTCTAAAAGATTAATAACTGTTTGGGGTTGAACATTCCACAAACCATCATTTTTCCAATATTCCTCTTCCTGTTTTAAGACGTGGTCTTCACATTTAGCCCAATAATCTTTGTCTATATTTAATAAAGCGAGATTAGCAAGAGTCTTTACATCGCATATTTTGAATGTTGTATATTCATCTGCCACTTGTCCTTTTAATTTTGCCTAGATTAGTTCTATTGGATTTAAATGAGCATGGTAAGGTGGCAGCCTCAAACTTATATGACCGTGCTCTTGGATAATCTTATCTATTTGAAAAATCTTTGTCCTCTGTTTTTGCTTTACTAGAGATAGTAATTCAGGTTTTAAGTACATGTTATTAAATTGTATGTGCTCCTTTGTGAGCCATATCTTAATAGCATCTTTTATACTGGATGACGTCGGGACTTTATCTTCAAGTGCAACAATGTTGTGGTACGCTGCATTGTCCATTATTAGGCAAGATGGTCGATCTAGTGCTGGGAGAACAGAATTTTCAATCCAATGTCTAAATATGTGACCATTCATCTCAGAGTGATAATCCCGATTGTCTATGGATTTTGAAAGAAAAATGAGCTCTGCATTCTGTATTATTCCATGTTGTCGACTACCTGCATGAGCAATTATCAAGCGCTGTCCTTTGCTGCTAGGTATTAATCTCTTAATCTTTCCATCTGATGACTGCCATTCCCTTTGGTTAGTGTGGTGAGCATTGATCCATGTTTCATCCAAGTACACAATATCATAACCTTGCTTGCGCACCTCTTTTACTTCACGTAAGTACTTGCTTCTCATGACTACTATATGTGGCTTCTCACAGATGATGTTTCGTCCATTGGAATACTTTCTGAATTAACGGAAATGGAACACACAATGTCTCGTGTTTACTACAAGTGTCTAATTGTGTCAGAGAACTCACGCGGAAAGCCTGCAAAAACGTGTGTATGGATTTGTAATCGCTATTTTTAACTTAAATACTGTAAACACTAAGTTTTGACTACATCAATGGGTCGTTATAAATTTATATAAATCAAATAAGCAATAATAATAACAACCAAATGTTTGTTTTTAATGAAATTAATTCCCTGTTGGGTTCTAATCATTATAACTATACATGCAAATTTTGAAAAAATTACAAAAAGCGGTTTAAAAGATATTGATTTTTAAAGTTGGGCACGACTTATGAAACAAGCTATAGAGACTAAACGGACACTCAATCAGTCATTCTTCATCCCAACATAGTATTACCAATAGCAGACCTGGACTCAAGCACAACAACAAAAACAATCACTACCGAGACGAAATGTTTTAGACTCAGGACAGGCTGCTGTCTGAAAGATAAGGTAACAAATGAAGAAATAAGACCAAATCTGGGAACAATTTTCGCTACCTAATAGAAAAACAGATGCAATGGTTTGGCCATGTCATCAAACAGAAAGATCAAAATACATCACAACGTGCCTTTAATTAATAAATGTTATGAGAACACCAGACTCAAGGATCGACAGCGATAATGGTGGATTAATGGAATATTAGAGATACAAGGAAACATAACATCAGCTGATGCCAATAGAAGTGTAAAAGCTAGCAAATTATAATGACAATGTTTTTTTTAAAGGAGAAAAAGTGAACATCAATTACCTTGAATATACTATAACCAGAAATAGAGAATGTAAAACTGAAATAAACATCAAAAGAAATAACACCAGGGCTAAAACAAAGAATAGCAAATGTTATGTCTTCTGAACATTCCGGTATAGTCCAGAAACATGGACAATAGACAAGAAAATATAACAGAAAATTGAAGCCCTTGAAATGTTGATTTTTAGAAGAAAAGGAAAAATTGGATGGAAAGAAAAGAAAACCAACGATGAAGTCTTAAAACAACTAGAAATAAAAGGAGAACTACTAAACACAATTCAAACAAGATAAATGAAATTTTGGGGCTTTTTAAAGGCACAGCAGCCTAATAAATAAAATCTTGGAAGGGAAAATGCAAGGTAAAAGAGGCAGAGTCAGACCAACACTAACATGGACGAGTAACATCAAAAGGTGGACAAGTCAATCTATAAAAACCAGCACTATCAAAGCAAGAGACAGATCGGAATGGCGCGTTATGGTAGCCAACATTCGATGCGGAGACGGCACTCAATGATGATGACGATATATTTATATTTTGTGCCTATCTTTAGATGTGAGGAAAATATTCTCTTTTATTACATTTAATAACTTCTGGTCTCGAACCGCCATAGTGGCTTTACCTTCCCATGGAATTGTTATTGTTCATTCCCTTACGGATATGCAGATCTCACCTCACGAACAAAAGACCAGGTGAAAAACATATTGTGCCAGTACCTGGTAGGTGCAATAGGTGCAACAGGTGCAACTCTCCAATGGGAGACAAAAAGTGCCTGACAGCAACAGAGCTGAAAGCTGCCCGTGATTCACAACTAATGGCTAGGCTAGCCAAACGAGTAGGGAAACGAACTGAAAAAAGAACGCAACCTTTACTCAAAAATACCGTTCTGAAGTCGGATGCGTTGGGCACAAAGGTGTGAGTACCACTGAATTGTTCCAAACAACAATACAGAGCATCTACACCCACTTATTTTTCTTTTATAATCGGATGACAATGAAGAGTTGACAGGGTTGTATATCAGATGGTAGATGCACAACAGAGGCGAAATGGTAGATGCACAATAGAGGTGAGATGGCGGATGTACAACAGAAGTGAGATGGTAGATGTACAATAGAGGTGAGATGAAAGATGTATAACAGAGGAGATGGTACATGTACAATAGCAGTGAGACGGTAGGTGTAAAACAGAGGTGAAATTGTAGATGTACTTCAGAGATGAGATGGTAGATGTACAACAGAGGTGGGATTGTAGATGTACAACAGAGGTGAGATGATAGATGTACAACAGAGGTGAGATGGTAAATGTACAAAAGAGGTGAGATGTACAAAATAAGTGAGACGGTAGATGTACAACACAGGTGAGATGATAGATGTACTTCAGAGATGAGATGGTAGATGTACAACAGAGGGGAGATGGTAGATGTACAACAGAGGTGAGATGGTAGATGTACAACAGAAGTGAGATGGTAGATGTACAACAGAGTTGAGATGGTAGATGTAAAACAAAGGTGAGATATTAGATGTATTACAGACCCTTGATGGTGGATGTACAACAGAGGTTATGGTAGATGTACAACTTCCGTTGTAAAGATGGTGGATCTAGGTCACGTTCGCTCGATCGCTGCAGAAAGTACATTCGAGATCTGATTAATTTCGGTTCTCCATTGCACTTTTCTGTATAAAGTGAAAATGATGATCTACTTATTACATCTGCGTCGCTAAAGCGAAGTCGTACGCCGACAACAGTCCCTTTTTGACAAACCAAGTGTTGTGAATGGGACCTTCCACCGTCTTGACTTGATCTGTACTTTACGTCACATTGGTGTTGTTCATGGCAGTTGTTTGGATTCCATGACGCAAGTTATTTCCATGTTACTCATTAATGTGAAATGCTTCGTCAGCCGCAGATTTATCTCTTAAGGGAATTTGCACCGTGTTTTGTTTGTCGTAGGCTGCTTTCACTAGAGTAATCAGGAATCTAAAGGGAGCAAAATTGTGTGTACGATATTTTTGTGTGCTACGTCATCGTAATGGCTCATCGTACATCCCTAGACCGGGTCGTACGATAATCTTACGGTCTGTTCTTTGAGCTGCGACGGGGATAATCTGACGACTAACTGTGTCTATATGTTCCGAATTGGAGTCAACAACGATGGCCTAACATCATCAAGCGCTATACATTTTTAAAATATACGACGATCATCATTTTCAGGATGATGTGAACTTCCGGTATATGATGAATAGGGGACGGGAACAATTGAAGGATATGCATGTAAAGTGTTTCTTGTTGCAGTTTCCTCATATTCCATGTCCGGCTTGTTGCAGGAGCTACTGAGTTAAGTGCTCTGTGCACACCGTGAGCTGTGTGTCTCATCCGTTTTGATCATGTTTCGATATTCCAATTGTTTACGATGAATGATGATATCGTATGACAGGGAACAGTTGGCTGTGTTTATTTTCTGCATGGTTTCGCCTTATGTCTTTTGGCGTGTGCTGAGACTGCTACGGTGAGGATTTTGTTACCTTCCTTTGTTTGGGCGATGAGATATTAATTCGGATGATTACGCTGGCACGGGCGGTTGAGCAATTATGGATTTTAATTCTTTTGCAGCGATACCGGGGCCTTCCATAACCAAATAATCAAATAACCAAATCTACAACATGGGTGAGATGGTAGATGTACAACAAAGGTGGATTGGTAGATGTTATACAGAGGTGAGGTGGTACATGTATAACACAAGTGAGATGGTGTATGTACAACAGACATGAGATGGTAGATGTATAACAGAGGTGAGATGGTAGATGTATAACAGAGGTGAGATGGTAGATGTATAACAGAGGTGAGATGGTAAATGCACAACAGAGATGAGATGATAGATGTTTAACAGATGTGAAATGGTAGATGTACAACAGAGATGAGATGGTAGATGTAAAACAGAGGAGATGGTAGATGTATAACAGAGGTGAGATGGTAGATGTGTAACAGAGGTGAGATGTAGAACGGCTGAGGCAAAAGCAGCTTTCCAAAAAATGAGAAAGATACTCAGTAATCAATTTTTGACAATAGAAACAAGAATAAAAGTTCTTTAATGTTATGTAGAACCAGTCTTAACGTATGGATGTGAATCATGGACAATAGCACAACAGATAAGAAAAACATTGGATTCTGTAGAAATGTTGTTTTTACGTATGAATGTTGAGAATGTCATTGACAGCTAAGAAGAGTAATGAAAACGCTCTGAAAGAGGTCAAAGCAAAGAGAAAACTAATTTCCAATATTAGGAAGAACCAATCATAATTTTTGGCCATTTAATAAGAAGAGAACAGCCGGAA
This sequence comes from Megaustenia siamemsis, assembly GCA_032433765.1. NCBI lineage: Eukaryota > Metazoa > Mollusca > Gastropoda > Stylommatophora > Ariophantidae > Megaustenia > Megaustenia siamemsis. Next base: position 41,064,636 of record JAVIAB010000059.1, on the reverse strand, counting down.
TATATTGTAACAACTGCAAAAATCGAGGGAAGCAAAGAGAAAAGATACCAGACAGCCTAGGAGAATGGCTTCGAAGAATGTCAACAACTGAAATGATAAATAACTGTCGAGATCGAAAGTTGTGGAGAGACATAATCACCTACACCAGCAGGCATGGTACTTGATGATGTTGATGATGATCAATGATGATGATGAGGATTATTATTTTCTTGAGCAGCCATCGGGTGAATGTCAGAAAGAGACAAAGTGCTATTCAACGACGGGTCAAGCCGTGCGAGAATGAGCCACTATTAAATCCTTATCCACGTGGAAGAACACCCAAGAAGACAAACCTAACAGTTGGCATGGAGAGAAGGAAAGACTGTGGGAAAACACCCAGACATAAGTCACGAGCACGGTGGGCGCAACATCCCTGATCAGTTTCCACTCTACGAGAAGAAAACACTCTTACGTCAAACCAAGGTCTAACCTGCCGAAGACAGGCGTAGTTTTGGATAAAATATCAGGACACAGCGTAAATGTGAGTAGCAGCCATGAAACTTCATACTGACAACACAAAGGCTTCATACTGTCCATAAACGAGTTTATATTAGATAGTGTTAATGCTGTCGTCATTTATCATCTTTATATGTTATAAGTGAATCAAGGTTTACCCGACTTGTACAATTGTAACTTATAATGCCTTATATAACATTAGGGGCCGCCTGTTCATGATCGGCAAGGAAAGGGAGCCAAAAGTGTCAAAAGTTTGGGAACTATTGACCTTAGGAATAACGCAAACATGATCGATAATCATGATTTCTGGTTTTGTATTTCATTGATTGATTATTTATTTATTCATCTTGAAAAATAAACGTAACATTTTATGTAACTAAAAGAAAGACTGAACGACATTTAGATGTAAATATTTACATACAAATGTGTTTCCTTTATGATTTATTCATCTTAACAGCGATTCTGAATTGTGTGCCTATCTTAAACATAAATCTGCTTATAATAATCGATCATTATGATCTAAATTATTTCACATTCTATTCTAACTAGGGTCAATCTATGGACTTCATCCTGGATAATGAGTGACTCCCGAGTTCTCCTGATGCCTCTCTCATGGCTTCTCCTTCCCGACATCAAACAAAGAATCAGAACATGGAGGCCTTGGCATCGTTTTGTTCCTGGCATTGACTTAACTGTTAGTTATAGAAAATATGATAACTCATCTGAATAATACATATATTTATATTTTGCCAAATCTATTTTATTAAGTATTTATTTATTTATTATATATGCGCATATTTTTATTATATATTATATTATAATTTAATTAGATTTGTGTATATATTCTTATATATATTTCTGTGTTGTTGTTTATTGTTCCAGATGAAGGCCTACCTGGCCGAAACGTCGTCTTTTGTTTTGTTTCTCACCTACGTAAAGCTGATACTATTTCACTTTTTCTCCTTTAAAAAAAACATTGTCATTATAATTTGCTAGCTTTTACACTTCTATTGGCATCAGCTGATGTTATGTTTCCTTGTATCTCTAATATTCCATTAATCCACCATTATCGCTGTCGATCCTTGAGTCTGGTGTTCTCATAACATTTATTAATTAAAGGCACGTTGTGATGTATTTTGATCTTTCTGTTTGATGACATGGCCAAACCATTGCATCTGTTTTTCTATTAGGTAGCGAAAATTGTTCCCAGATTTGGTCTTATTTCTTCATTTGTTACCTTATCTTTCAGACAGCAGCCTGTCCTGAGTCTAAAACATTTCGTCTCGGTAGTGATTGTTTTTGTTGTTGTGCTTGAGTCCAGGTCTGCTATTGGTAATACTATGTTGGGATGAAGAATGACTGATTGAGTGTCCGTTTAGTCTCTATAGCTTGTTTCATAAGTCGTGCCCAACTTTAAAAATCAATATCTTTTAAACCGCTTTTTGTAATTTTTTCAAAATTTGCATGTATAGTTATAATGATTAGAACCCAACAGGGAATTAATTTCATTAAAAACAAACATTTGGTTGTTATTATTATTGCTTATTTGATTTATATAAATTTATAACGACCCATTGATGTAGTCAAAACTTAGTGTTTACAGTATTTAAGTTAAAAATAGCGATTACAAATCCATACACACGTTTTTGCAGGCTTTCCGCGTGAGTTCTCTGACACAATTAGACACTTGTAGTAAACACGAGACATTGTGTGTTCCATTTCCGTTAATTCAGAAAGTATTCCAATGGACGAAACATCATCTGTGAGAAGCCACATATAGTAGTCATGAGAAGCAAGTACTTACGTGAAGTAAAAGAGGTGCGCAAGCAAGGTTATGATATTGTGTACTTGGATGAAACATGGATCAATGCTCACCACACTAACCAAAGGGAATGGCAGTCATCAGATGGAAAGATTAAGAGATTAATACCTAGCAGCAAAGGACAGCGCTTGATAATTGCTCATGCAGGTAGTCGACAACATGGAATAATACAGAATGCAGAGCTCATTTTTCTTTCAAAATCCATAGACAATCGGGATTATCACTCTGAGATGAATGGTCACATATTTAGACATTGGATTGAAAATTCTGTTCTCCCAGCACTAGATCGACCATCTTGCCTAATAATGGACAATGCAGCGTACCACAACATTGTTGCACTTGAAGATAAAGTCCCGACGTCATCCAGTATAAAAGATGCTATTAAGATATGGCTCACAAAGGAGCACATACAATTTAATAACATGTACTTAAAACCTGAATTACTATCTCTAGTAAAGCAAAAACAGAGGACAAAGATTTTTCAAATAGATAAGATTATCCAAGAGCACGGTCATATAAGTTTGAGGCTGCCACCTTACCATGCTCATTTAAATCCAATAGAACTAATCTAGGCAAAATTAAAAGGACAAGTGGCAGATGAATATACAACATTCAAAATATGCGATGTAAAGACTCTTGCTAATCTCGCTTTATTAAATATAGACAAAGATTATTGGGCTAAATGTGAAGACCACGTCTTAAAACAGGAAGAGGAATATTGGAAAAATGATGGTTTGTGGAATGTTCAACCCCAAACAGTTATTAATCTTTTAGACTCGTCTGATTCAGAATGAAAGTATATAGCCCCCACAATGTTGGCCCCTATATTACCTTAAATTATTTCAACAAACGGTCCTTTTCAGGACCACACAACTATGAAAATTGGACATACAGGTATACCTTGATATTATTATCGTCCGTTCTCGAACTGAGCAGACAATAATTCTCCTGGTGTTTTGTTTTATCCAGTTATTTCCCCATTACGGCCACGCCTTTACCTAGTGAAAATTAATCGTAGACCAGCAACTACGGTAATTTCTATTCTTTAGGGCTTCACAATTTACAATTTTGACAAACATCAAAGAAATATCGCCGCTTTAAGAAAACTGCAGCTGCAAGATATTTGTTAAATATACATTTAAAGGGTCTTTTGCATTCTAATAACATTTGGAAAATTTCAAAAGTATTTAACAAACGGTTAGAGAGTAATAGCGTTTTGAAGTTGGTCATATGTTTTGAAACGATTTATAGTGTTATTTTCTTCTTGGAGAGCAGTGGCGACATTTGTCCGATGATTTGACGTTAGAATCTTTGACTTGAATTAATAGAAGATGAGTTGAGATTGATTGCTACAGAAGCTGGACATTGCTCGCAGGACAGAGAAATTTCAGAGCTAGTATTACGGGAGTAGGTTTACCAGATGAAAAATGAAGAAAATCAGGACACTTAACTGAAAAATCAGACATTTTATCAGAGAAATCAGGACATTTGATTTGAGAAATCAGAACATTTTATCTGAAAAATCAGGACATTTGATTTGAGAAATCAGGACATTTTATCTGAAAAATCAGGACATTTGATTTGAGAAATCAGGACATTTTATCTGAAAAATCAGGACATTTGATTTGAGAAATCAGGACATTTTATCTGAAAAAAGGAAATGCCTGACAACGAGGCGCCAGTTTTCTAAACTTTATATTCAAGAAAGTAAATGTAAGGCCGAAGGCAGGACACACGCTTTAAATGCAGGACATGTTCTGCAATCTCCTGGCGAATGATTACCCTAGATGGGGGCCAAGTTCTAACAGAGGTAAGCTGGAAGATGATGATTTATGATATATTTTTACTTTCATGTATACAAGAACTTTCACAATTTAATAAATTACTAATTTACTATATCTATATATATTTAGACTTCTGATTTCAAGATGGCGCGGTCATGTTTGCGTCAACGTTCACTGTTACGTTTTTTTGCCGGAAAGATGGTTAAATCTATCTTTCCAGTGCAGATAAGTGTATAGATAGAAAGTTCCACTGTTGGGATCCTAGACGGTGATGCGGTTTACGTGCATGTGATCTGAATCGGTATATACCGTCTATTCTATATCCACTGGTCAATATGGCGATTAGGCGACAGGAGCTGTTAAAGGCTGTGTCCAAAAAGTGTTCCTTGTTGCAGTTTCCACATATTCCAAGTCCGGCTTGGTGCCGGAGCTACTGAGTTAAGTGCTCTGTGCACACCATGAGCTGTGTTTAATCCGGATTGTGTTTTGATATTCCGATTGCATACAATAAATAATGATATCGTATGACCGGGAACAGATGGCTGTGTTCACTTTCCGTGCAGTTTCGCCTTATGTCATTTGGTGCGTACTGAGACTGCCCTGATGCAGACTGCAGCTGCCTTTCTTTGTTTGGGAGATGAGATATTAATTCGAATGATTCCACTGGCACAGGCGGTTGAGCAATTACGGATTTTAATTCATTTGCAGTGAAACAGTGGCCTACCATAACCATTTAAATATATTTACTTAGCGCTTATGTACAGAGCATTTTGGCTCAGCACTTCTTTCGTTCACAAGAAGTATCTGCAATGTCGTTTCTTGTATAAATTTTACTTTCTTTTTGTTTGTTTTTTGTTGCAATTCTTGCAGTGGTCCATCATAAAGTTTTGCATGTCATCATTATCACCATAGCCATACCGGTTGGCGTAGGCGATCATGTCCTTCCACAATCTTCTATCTACAGTGCTTCGTATCACTTCTGTTGTTGACAGTTTTCCATGCCATGACACCAAGCTATCCAATATTTTCTCTCTTTGTTGTCCACGATCTCTCTTTCCTTTTATTTTGCAAGTTCTAACCAAGTATTCCAACTTTCCTCTTCTCATGATTTGCCCGAAAATGTTGATTGTTTCTTTCTGATGTTTTTTAGGAGCTTCCATTTTGTGTTGGCCTTTTTGGGAATTTCCTCATTGGTCTTTTTAGCTGTTCAGGAAACTTTCAACATTCTTCTGAGAAATCCCATCTCTGTGGCCTCTAATCGTCTCTTCTGTATGTAGTGTTGTGTATATGGGTCAAGATTTTTTTTTCGCCCAATCTACTATATTCAGCACAGTTTTGAAATATACTTTTAGCAGTCTGGCGCGCTATCCACATGTGTACATGTGGATGATGTCCCAATGACTTGAAAGTAATGCAACATCAGCAATGAACTATACAAAACTATTTGAAAAGTAAAATTATCGAAGAACACAAATCGTATAGAGCATGAGCCAAAAAGACTGCAATAATTTACGTCTCTTTATAGAAATTATTCATGTGTTCATCATCATGTGCCATACCGGTTGGCGTAGGCTATCATGTCCATCAAGTAATCTCTGTCCACGTTGCATCGTATCAATTATGTGTATTCTGTTCATTGTAACCAGGTAGCCCAAATTTCGTTTTTCTCATAATGTACCTGAAAATGTCGATTGTTTCTTTCTGACATATTTTATGACCTCTCTTTTTGTGGTGACTTTTTTTTAGAAATTCATCTTTGGTCTTTTTCAGATAACCAAAGGAACTAAGTACATGTCGTATAATGTCAAAATAGTATATTATTATTATTTAAGGAGCCTCGGTTTCTGAATGGTTAGTGTGCTCGCTTCATGATCAGAACGGGAGTCATTCGATCCCCAGAAGTGGCGGGATTTTTTTCGGACTAAAAGACTCCGAGGTCTACCCAGTCTTTAAAAATAGGTGCCATAAATTTTTCCTGGAATTAAAGGCGACCAGGCGTGATATCGACTACAACGCCAAAAAATGGGCATTCCTTCTCCTTCCTCTTCCTTTTCAGCTCCTTGTGGAGCATTGGTCTTCAACAAACACTTTCCAAACCGTTCTGTTTCTTGCCGTTCTTTTTAAGATCATTGCATGTCTTCCCCATCATCTTCATCTCGGCTTCCATCTGTCTTCTCCAAAAATATCTTTGTCTTCCTCTTTGTTTTTTTTTCAATGAGGGTTCCAAAAAAGACCTGTTGTGTAATACTCTCAGTTGGATTCCGCAGTTTGTGTCCTATCCAGCGCCATCGTCTTCACTACATTTCTTTATCCACAGGTATTTGACTGGTATAATAAACGTGATCACGAACGTCAACATAACTTTTATTTGATGATGACGATTGTATATCCTGAAGCTGCTGCAGCTGCAGCTGCTGCTGCTGCTGATGATGATGATGATGATGATGATGATGGTGGTGGTGATGATGACGATGATGACAATGAAGAAGCTGGTGATGAAGAAGAAGATGATGATGATGATGATGATGATGAGGATGATGATGATGATGATGATAATGATGATGATGAATATTCGTTGTATTAATTTGTTTTAATAGCCGTATTACTATTTTGAATATTTGAATATTTACAATAAATATATACACTTTTAATCTCGCTGTTCAATACATAAATAAAATAAACATTTGAGCCATGTTGTTGACTTATGTTCATTATTTTTGTTGTCTAGTTCTAAACATTTTTTCTCCGAGACATTTTAAAAAGTGAATTGTTATGAAAATATATACTAAAATATATATTTCTCAGTACATTCGTTACAAGGCCGAAGATTATCTTATTGAAATAAATAAACTTGACCTCATCCATTTCAGCTGTTTGCTCGTTTGTTCTTTACTAGTCATGCCTGTCCTAAGTGTTTGTTCTTTACTAGTCATGCCTGTCCTATTAGTTTGTTCTTTAGTGTTCATGCCTAACCTAAGTCTTTGTTATTTACTGTTCATGTCTGTCCTACTAGTTTGTTCTTTACTGTTCATGCCTGTCCTACTAGTTTCTTCTTTACTGTTCATGCCTGTCCTAGTAGTTTGTTCTTTACTGTTCATGCCTGCCTTACTAGTTTATTCTTTACTGTTCATGCCTGCCCTACTAGTTTCTTCTTTACTGTTCATGCCTGTCCTACTAGTTTGTTCTTTACTGTTCATGCCTGCCCTACTAGTTTCTTCTTTACTGTTCATGCCTGCCCTACTAGTTTGTTCTTTACTGTTCATGCCTGTCCTACTAGTTTCTTCTTTACTGTTCATGCCTGCCCTACTAGTTTGTTCTTTACTGTTCATGCCTGCCCTACTAGTTTGTTCTTTACTGTTCATACCTGCCCTACTAGTTTGTTCTTTACTGTTCATGCCTGCCCTACTAGTTTGTTCTTTACTGTTCATGCCTGCCCTACTAGTTTCTTCTTTACTGTTCATGCCTGCCCTACTAGTTTCTTCTTTACTGTTCATACCTGCCCTACTAGTTTCTTCTTTACTGTTCATGCCTGTCCTACTAGTTTGTTCTTTACTGTTCATACCTGCCCTACTAGTTTCTTCTTTACTGTTCATACCTGCCCTACTAGTTTCTTCTTTACTGTTCATACCTGCCCTACTAGTTTCTTCTTTACTGTTCATACCTGCCCTACTAGTTTGTTCTTTACTGTTCATACCTGCCCTACTAGTTTCTTCTTTACTGTTCATACCTGCCCTACTAGTTTCTTCTTTACTGTTCATGCCTGTCCTACTAGTTTCTTCTTTACTGTTCATGCCTGTCCTACTAGTTTCTTCTTTACTGTTCATGCCTGTCCTACTAGTTTGTTCTTTACTGTTCATACCTGTCCTACTAGTTTGTTCTTTACTGTTCCTACCTGTCCTATTAGTTTGTTCTTTACTGTTCATGCCTGCTCTACTAGTTTGTTCTTTACTGTTCATGCCTGCTCTACTAGTTTGTTCTTTACTGTTCATGCCTGCTCTACTAGTTTGTTCTTTACTGTTCATACCTGTCCTACTAGTTTGTTCTTTACTGTTCATGCCTGTCCTACTAGTTTGTTCTTTACTGTTCCTACCTGCCCTACTAGTTTATTCTTTACTGTTCATGCCTGTCCTACTAGTTTGTTCTTTACTGTTCCTACCTGTCCTACTAGTTTCTGCTTTACTGTTCATGCCTGCCCTACTAGTTTGTTCTTTACTGTTCCTACCTGTCCTACTAGTTTCTTCTTTACTGTTCATGCCTGCCCTACTAGTTTGTTCTTTACTGTTCATGCCTGTCCTACTAGTTTGTTCTTTACTGTTCATACCTGTCCTACTAGTTTGTTCTTTACTGTTCATGCCTGTCCTACTAGTTTGTTCTTTACTGTTCATGCCTGTCCTACTAGTTTTTTCTTTACTGTTCATGCCTGCCCTACTAGTTTGTTCTTTACTGTTCATGCCTGCCCTACTAATTTGTTCTTTACTGTTCATACCTGTCCTACTAGTTTCTTCTTTACTGTTCATGCCTGTCCTACTAGTTTCTTCTTTACTGTTCATGCCTGCCCTACTAGTTTCTTCTTTACTGTTCATGCCTGCCCTACTAGTTTGTTCTTTACTGTTCATACCTGCCCTACTAGTTTGTTCTTTACTGTTCATGCCTGCCCTACTAGTTTGTTCTTTACTGTTCATGCCTGCCCTACTAGTTTGTTCTTTACTGTTCATGCCTGCCCTACTAGTTTGTTCTTTACTATTCATACCTGCCCTACTAGTTTGTTCTTTACTGTTCATGCCTGCCCTACTAGTTTGTTCTTTACTGTTCATACCTGCCCTACTAGTTTGTTCTTTACTGTTCATACCTGCCCTACTAGTTTGTTCTTTACTGTTCATACCTGCCCTACTAGTTTGTTCTTTACTGTTCATGCCTGCCCTACTAGTTTGTTCTTTACTGTTCATACCTGCCCTACTAGTTTGTTCTTTACTGTTCATGCCTGCCCTACTAGTTTGTTCTTTACTGTTCATGCCTGCCCTACTAGTTTGTTCTTTACTGTTCATGCCTGCCCTACTAGTTTCTTCTTTACTGTTCATACCTGCCCTACTAGTTTCTTCTTTACTGTTCATACCTGCCCTACTAGTTTGTTCTTTACTGTTCATACCTGCCCTACTAGTTTCTTCTTTACTGTTCATACCTGCCCTACTAGTTTCTTCTTTACTGTTCATGCCTGTCCTACTAGTTTCTTCTTTACTGTTCATGCCTGTCCTACTAGTTTCTTCTTTACTGTTCATGCCTGTCCTACTAGTTTGTTCTTTACTGTTCATACCTGTCCTACTAGTTTGTTCTTTACTGTTCCTACCTGTCCTATTAGTTTGTTCTTTACTGTTCATGCCTGCTCTACTAGTTTGTTCTTTACTGTTCATGCCTGCTCTACTAGTTTGTTCTTTACTGTTCATGCCTGCTCTACTAGTTTGTTCTTTACTGTTCATACCTGTCCTACTAGTTTGTTCTTTACTGTTCATGCCTGTCCTACTAGTTTGTTCTTTACTGTTCATGCCTGTGCTACTAGTTTGTTATTTACTGTACATGCCTGTCCTACTAGTTTGTTCTTTACTGTACATGCCTGTCCTACTAGTTTGTTCTTTACTGTTCATGCCTGCCCTACTAGTTTGTTCTTTACTGTTCCTACCTGTCCTACTAGTTTCTTCTTTACTGTTCATGTCTGCCCTACTAGTTTGTTATTTACTGTTCATGCCTGTCCTACTAGTTTGTTTTTTACTGTTCATACCTGTCCTACTAGTTTGTTCTTTACTGTTCATGCCTGTCCTACTAGTTTGTTCTTTACTGTTCATGCCTGTCCTACTAGTTTTTTCTTTACTGTTCATGCCTGCCCTACTAGTTTGTTCTTTACTGTTCATGCCTGCCCTACTAGTTTGTTCTTTACTGTTCATTCCTGTCCTACTAGTTTGTTCTTTACTGTTCATGCCTGTCCTACTAGTTTGTTCTTTACTGTTCATGCCTGCCCTACTAGTTTGTTCTTTACTGTTCATGCCTGTCTTACTAGTTTGTTCTTTACTGTTCATACCTGTCCTACTAGTTTCTTCTTTACTGTTCATGCCTGTCCTACTAGTTTGTTCTTTTCTGTTCATGCCTGTCCTACTAGTTTGTTCTTTACTGTTCATGCCTGCCCTACAGGTGCGTTCTTTACTGTTCATGCCTGTCCTACTAGTTTGTTCTATTCTGTTCATGCCTGTCCTAAGTGTTTGTTCTTTACTGTTCATGCGTGTCCTACTAGTTTGTTCTTTACTGTACATGCCTGTCCTACTAGTTTGTTCTTTACTGTTCATGCCTGTCCTAAGTTTTTGTTCTTTACTGTTCATGCCTGCCCTACAGGTGTGTTCTTTACTGTTCATGCCTGTCCTACTAGTTTGTTCTTTACTGTTCATGCCTGTCCTAAGTGTTTGTTCTTTACTGTTCATGCCTGTCCTACTAGTTTGTTCTTTACTGTACATGCCTGTGCTACCAGTTTGTTATTTACTGTACATGCCTGTCCTACTAGTTTGTTCTTTACTGTACATGCCTGTCCTACTAGTTTGTTCTTTACTATTCATGCCTGTCCTTCTAATTTATTCTTAACTGTTAATTCATGTCCTACTAGTTTGTTCTTTACAGCTCATGTCTGTTCTACAAAGTTGTGTGTCTATTCGATCGTATTGCTGATGTGTAGAGTGTGTTATTTACGTTGCATGTGTTGGTAGATACTTGTCTAGAATTTTCTTAAGGGCAGTGTTGTTATAAGTGAAATTTTAAAATAAAATTGTCAAATTAAAACTACTTGCATCATTAGAGTGACGTGAAAGAGTGAGTACCTTCCGCACATGATGATTTTAGTCATGTTCTATATCTGGGAAGAATTGCACTAGTCTACACAATTTCAAAAGTTGTTTTCTTCAGAAATTAACTGTACCATTTTTTCACTAATTTTGATATGCTGATTTCAGCTTGTTTAAAATTAATACTTCTACTAATGCTTTCAATGTCTAAGTAAAATACTTGGTATAGTTAAAAAAAAAAGTAAAGTACCACTGTCACGCCAAGTGACGTATAGGGAATATGGTTTTAGTGACCATAAATTTTACAGACCTTCGGCACAAGATTTTTGGGGTAATGTGGTCGGTATTACGCCCGTGCCGCATCACTTTCCCAGAAAAAATCCATTACCCATTAAAGACTGGGTGAACCCGGAAGCTGTCGGTTGGGATCGAAACCTACCCCTTGTCTTTGTAGTCCAGTTGCCTAATCACTGAGCCATCGCGGTTCCCTCTTGGTATAGCGTAGAACGAATTCAAAACAAACGAAGAAATTAGAGAAATCGCAAATCAACAACAAATATCATCAGTAATCAAGAAAAGACGACGGACAAACGTTGGACATGTGATGAGAAGAGATAATAACCTAATAGCAAAGCAAGCACTCAAGTGGGAAACAGCAGGTATGAGGAAAAGAGACCGACCCAGAGAAACATTAAGAAGAACATTGATCAGAGAGGCTCATGCAGCAGGAATTGGCTCCCTCGATGAGATTGAGATGCTTGCACAGAACAGAGCAAATGACGAGATTTGATAAAACAACTTTACAAGGATTGAGACTGCTAGAAAGAAAATTCCGAAACATGGAAAGAGTATTTGAGTCTATGCCTTATGGGCTGACTACAGTTCGAAAAGCCGATAGACAGATAACCTAAAACCTACTGTCTCGCTGAATAGCGGGAATACGGTCTGCAAAATCCGCGGTAGACAGAAAGAATGGTTTCTACTAATTTCTGAAATGAAAATCTTGAACCTCACACGTCGTGGCGACTGATTTGACCGAGCGGCCTTTATCCCTCTGGACGCGTCATGAGCCCCCAGACATACATCACCAATTAGTGAAATGTGACGTAGGAACGTCTCCCTCCACCCCCTTTCATTAAGTCATTATCTTCTCGAGGTACAATGTAATCGTTTTTTTTTTCTCATTGTGGAGTATTTATAATCAGATTTTCATTTCTGTTTGGAAATCTTCTGCACAGCTTAAGTCATATTGTTCTTCTCCGTGGAAACTGAAATTGTTACAGATATTCAATCCATCGAGACAACGTTGCTACACCGGGACAATCCCAGTAAAATTTGGATGTGTGGTAACCCTACTCTCCCCCATAATCATCATTGAGTGCCGTCTCCACATAGAAGGTTGGGTTTCATGGAGCCCAATTTAGCTCTGTCTCTTGCTTTGATTGTGCAGGTTATCATAGGCTGACTTGTCCATTTCTTGATGTTACTGTCCACCATCTATAGTAAATCTAGGGCTATAGCCCTACCTACTATATGGACTGTGGTTCTTCTCACCCTACACCAGATGTGTTTTATGAAAGAAACAATTCCATTAGAACTAAAGGTAAACTATTCACATAATTCAAAAATAAGGGAGAGCATTCCCATGTTACTATGATTAATAAATGAGCATGTGGATGGACCGCATCGACGATTGTTGAACATTGAACATTTGTAGCGAAACATTTGAACACAATTAGAGTGTATGTGAAGAAATATTTCAGAATATTAGTCAGGAAAGAGTTGTTCAATATTCTCATTCAAAATTTTGTATTTAGCTGAATGAAGCATGGAAGTATTGGTGGTAAGTGGCTAATCAGTGACGACGACTGTGCTGTTTCAGAAGTTTCATTAGTTTCAGTTTCAAGCACCGAATTTGCAGATTGCTGTAAAGCAAGAACAACCACAGACGTCGGACGTGATGAACTTCATAAATACGAAGCACAGTTATCACAACTAAGATCAAGATGGTTATAGTTCGCTTCAGATTTTTTGCCTCACTTCAAAAAACCACAGCTCAGCAACCATTTGTGCTACAATGCTGATATTTTGCATGTAACCTACTGAATCTCATAACGTAATAGAAAAAATAAATTCATTGCAAACAAACTGCTGGTTTTTCTTGTGCGCTTGCTTACCAGGAGGATAAAAGTATGATTAAACTTGGGCACATTTGAATCAAAATTTAAGAGTATTTACCCCTTCCATATCACTTCAAGAATGATTTAAACATCTTCATTTGGGAATTTCCTTTATATGTTGGTGGGTAAAGGCACCGGTTTACACTATTGAATTGCAAATGTCAGATTTTTGTCAATATTTGCACATATGTGTAGCAAATTTCTCTTATATTCGGTGCGCAATTCTGGTTTTGCACTTACTGGATTAAAATTGTCAACTTTTTGTATCACGTCATTAGTATAACGTCACCAAAAATACAAAATCAAATTATTTACATAGGCGTGTTTTGTGAGTTGTGCCCTTAACAATGAGTTTAAAGTTGAAATTTGTTACTGAACAAAATATTACAAAGAAATTATATTTATATTTTTGTAGAGAGGCAAAACGAGGGAGTCTATATCACAGCATATCAAATCCTGAAAAGAGAACGATGCACGTGTTAGGTTTAAGTAAACGGTCGTTTCATAGATCAGTGAAAAATGTTCAATGTGAATGTTCAAGGAAAGAAAGAAGTCGAGGAAGAAAACATTTGTTAGACAGTTTGACAGAGAACTTGCCCGCAGAGAGATTTGTAAAATGTTTGACTTAGGGGAAGAAGTTACCATAAGGAAACTTAAGATTTGGCTTAAAAAGAACACCAGTATTGATGTATCAAAAACTACACTATGGAGAAGTGTGCGGAGTTTAGGCTTCACTTTTAGAAAATATTCTTGTGGAAGAAACATCATTTGCGAGAAACCTCATTTAGTAGCTGCAAGAAGCAAATATTTACGTGAAGTTAGACAAATGCGTAATGAAGATTATGACATTGTGTACTTGGACGAAACATGGATTAATGCCCACCACACAAATGAAAAAGAATGGCAGTCATTAGATGGGACTATTAAAAGGTATGTACCTAGCAGCAAAGGAAAGCGCCTTATAGTGGCACATGCTGGGAGCAAAAATAATGGCCTGGTGGAGAATGCTGAACTTGTTTTTATTGCAAAGTCAACTGATAACCAGGATTATCATTCAGAGATGAACAGTCATATGTTCAGAGATTGGATTAAAGACACTCTTTTGCCTTTATTAGATCGACCATCTTGTTTGATCATGGATAATGCATCTTACCATAACAAAGTGGCACAAGAAGATAAAGTTCCAACATCATCAATCACTAAAGCTGAAATAAAGACATGGCTGACAAGGGAACAAATACCATTTAACGATATGTATCTCAAGCCTGAATTACTTTCACTTGTAAAACAGATACAACGGCCAAAGATATTTCAAATAGATAAATTAATTGAAGAACATGGTCATAGATGTTTGAGGCTGCCTCCATATCACTCACACCTAAATCCTATTGAATTAGTTTGGGCAAAGATCAAAGGGCAAGTAGCATCCGAAAATAAAACTTTCAAATTATCTGATGTTAAAGAGCTTACCAATGTTGCTATTTCAAACATAGACAAAGATTATTGGGCTAGTTGTGAAGACCATGTTATGGTTGAGGAAGATAAGTATTGGAGAAACGATGGTCTGTGGGTTATTCAACCAAAAATTGTAATACGTCTATTAGATTCGGCAGATTCTGAATAAAACTCATTTGTTTGAACTTACTGAAGTGACTTTGTTGGAGTTGGAAACTCTGGATACGGACCACTTCAGGAACTGTTTTTTTAGTGAGTTGACGATGTATTCTGTGTTCTTAAAATAAATAATTTCTATTCGGTGAATGTTCGGCCTATTTTGATTTGATTCAATATTAGTTGTATAATTAAAAGAGCCCAATCCAAATGGGTAGCATGTTGTGAAAAAGTGCAATTGTGGCGGTTTATCCCCCTATACACCTTCAGGCATGACAGGAACACTTACTTACTTACTCTCTTATTATAAAGTAATAATGTCCCTTATATAAAAATAAAAGTTACGCCTTTTCCTCTAAAAAGTGTAAAAGATCTTCATTTACCGTACATTCTGTTTTTTGTGTCAAAATAAATACAAATATGAAGGAGATCAAAGGAAGTTGCCGCTTTGAGGAAACGGTAACACATACGATAATTTAAATGATAAATTCGTTACGTCATTGAAAATCTAAGGTCGCATGCAAAAAATCATGGTATTCTATCAGACGGTTTTCGAGATATTACTGGAATTAGGGAGGCAAACAATCTGAAACAAACTATAGTACTGTAGTACACATAATAATATAATCATAATAACAGAATAATAGCATTATAATTAACTGAATAAGTTTTTATAAAGTATTAATTATTATTTTCAAGTATAATACATTTACTGGGTAATGGTCTGGTTCTATGTCCCAAATTATTTCGATTCGGGAGAGTAACATCCCCTTGAGTTACATTTCATTTTATTCAGTGGTTCTCTAACTTTCACAATCAGGACCTATTTGCGACAAATTTTACGCATTAAAGATTGACTCTTAGTGACTCTCTGTTACATCTTATCACAGATGTTTTCTCTTAGTATGTGACAAATGTTTTCTCTAAGTATGCATGTACTAATGATTACAGATTAGTTAGCACAAGTGAATTAGCAATATATACTCCACCATTTCTTGAACTAAAGAACGTTTTATTTAAATATATGAATATACAATTTTATAAAATTACATACATCTTATACAGTATCTGCCTGTGCGATGAGGGACCCCTGTGCGCACGGCTGCCAGGGAAAAATGGATTAACACGCAAAATTCAGTTCCTAGTCTCTAGGGACTTCGTCAGAGTTGAAAGCTGGCGGACGCAACAATAACAACAATAACAATACAGTATTGCATCTGTAATCCCAGTAATGATTGTCCCTAGGATATTTCCTTGTCTGATTTCATCTCTGAAAGCGAACTCGTGTAGAAAGCGTGTAGAAATGATGAAAACTAAGGTCGCCTATTCTCGAAATGTCTTTTCAATTTTATTTTGGCCCATATCCATATGTTTTCAATATTGTGTGTGTGTGTGTGCATACATATTCAGTATTTTTCTTATCGGTAGATGCGGGACAGCCATCAGAAATAATATATGGCTTCCAGACAAAATATGAGATATTTTCTCTTCTCAAAGTAGCATCAGAGCGATCTGGTACTTCTATGAGAAAACATTTCCCCAAGATTCTTTCTATTTCACCAAATACACAGTGGCATTCCCGTCACTGCTCTCTGTGGTATTTTTGGTGGAAATATATCGTCCCGTCATTTTCTACAACGATTGGTTGAAATGTATTGTCCATTCAACCATATTTGACGACCATTTGTTGAAATGTATTGTCCATCCCACCAATCGACGATTGGTTGAAATGTATCGTCAATCAAATCAACTTTGACTACGATTGGATTGAAATGTATCGTCAATCAAATCAATTTTGACTACGATTGGATTGAAATGTATCGTCAATCAAATCAACTTTGACTACGATTGGTTGAAATGTATCGTCCATCCCACCAATTTCGACTTCAGTGTCTGGCCATGAATTTCTCTCATTCATCGCGTAAATATATTTGTACTAGTCAATCACAGTTGTTTTGTTGACGTCAACTTCCTGTTGGATTACACTGAAGAGCAAATCGTAGTCCCAACAGTTTGTCAAAATTATCATTTGTTTCAGTGTTAGATGGCACTTTAAAAATTATGATTCAGCCCCAATGGAATTAACGAAAATTGCAGTTTGGACACGACTAACTACATCCCTCCTCCATGATAAGCTACTAAACACGCGAGCGGATTACAAGTGTTGCGTGGATACTTATTCATTATAAGCCTGTGACTGAAATGTCTAACCGCTGACTGCACAGTTAATTAGTATCAGTCTCGGAAATCAAAGTTATTAAATTCTATTTCTCGGCAATGATATCTTGGAGAGCCATGATCTGTTATATATATAAACACCTTCAGCTCGGGCTCTTGGACTTCCTACCATTTTGCTGCAATAAAGCAAAAGATACTAATATTCAAGACGGTACCTTTCAAATTGGATGGTGAAGCTGGTTTTAAAACTATGACGAACTATCTACCTTTACAGTCTACTTCTGTCTGTGAAAGTTCGGGCCGCTGATCAAACACTTAAAATGAAATAACCCCTTCCATAGAATATATAAAAAGCAAAAAATAACATGGTTTGACCACATAACAAGGCAATAAGATAAAAACACAACACAGCGAGCCTTCAATAAACTTTGCGAGAACACTAAAACCAAGGGCCAACCACGAAAAAGATAGAATGACGAACTGTTAAAAACACTATGAAATATAACAGCAGAAGAGGTGAACAGAAAAGCAAGAAACCTTTAATTATATCTCCCCTCGACTTTGAATGAAAGGCAAACGAGAAAGGAATGAAGAAGAAGCAGAAGAACCCCGCGATTTGGGATTCACTGTCAATGACGTAAACATTTCCAACAGCTCTGTATTTCAGTGATTTTATTTATTTGTGTCTGGAGTACGGACGCATCATAATTGACGCATGCCAGATTTACATATGTTATCCCATTAAATTAATGCTAACGAAAGTGTCTCGGTAAACAATTTAACGTAAGTAATTTTTAGTGATGGTTTAGCAGCAACAAAGGAAAAAACTGGTTAAACAAATAATAAATAAAACTTCAATACTGAAGAAACAAAGGGAACCGCTATAGCTCAGTAGTTAGTGAACTGGACTACAAAGGACTAGAGTTCACCCAATCTTAAATGGGTACTGGATTTTTTTCTGGGAAAGTAAAGCGGCACAGGCTTAATATCGACATATTACTGCAAAGAAATCATGTGACGATGGTCATCTCTCTGACTTTAACTTTTTGTTTCAATTTTAAACACATTTATTCTTCTTCAATGTCTGCAATTACTTTCGCACCAAAGAAATGTCTGACAACGTTGTCTCCATTTCAAAAAAGTGAAGTCACTTGTGATAGTATTCCTATTTGAAGTCTAACACAATTTTCTGACAGCACTGTCACACTTGTGCGTTACTGATTAGGTGCGATGTTTTGGTAAAAGGTTTCTTTTATATCTGAACTTTAAACCTTTATTCTGACATACAGTAAATCACCCAAAAGTGGTCTTTAATTTTCCATCGAAAATCGATTCAGGCGGGTTTATGTGTTTCTTAGCAATACAATTACAAAACTAAATGGTTTCCCGCTTAATAGAGGATCTTCTAAGTGAAAATGTTATTTCACCTACAATGACAATAAATATGACCAACTATAACCAAAAATATTCATTTATGCCCCAAATTTGTGAAAATGTGACCTAAACCTAAATTATGGTAAAGTATGCATTTATATGGGGTGTCCGGTTAGCGCAATCGATAGGCGGTTGGCTTACCACGGCAACAGCCGGGGTTCGTACCCTGGCGAGGACACCTGGGTTTTACTAATTCCCTAAAAATTAGTAGGAGCCGCGATAGCTCAGTGGTTAGTGAACTGGACTACTACGGACAAGGGGTAGGGTTCGATCCCAACCGACGGCTCCGGGTTCACCCAGCCTTAAATGGGTACCGGATTTTTTCTGGGAAAGTAAAAGCAGCACGGGCGTAATACCGACCACATTACCCAAAAATCATGTGCTGAAGGTCTGTAAAATATAGGGTCACTAACACCATATTTCCCTATACGCCACTTTACTTTTTTTACTTATGCATTTATATGACCAATGAAAACAGCGCCAGAGTGTTCAGAATGACATGAGACATGAAGATATTAATTTTGATTTTTTTTTTAAATATATGCCAGGAAAAGATACGACATGTCATAAAATCCGAGCCCTATTGTACATTATGTGAAGACATTATAAGGGGCAAGAACAAATTTGGATATAATTACCTTCACAACTTCCCAGACTTGGAAACTTAATCTTCCCCGGTCTGTCTGCGCGAACGATGAGTCCGAGAGGCGTTTCCAGGCACGAGTTACGAGCTTATTTCTAACAACAGAATACATTGCTGGAGCACTTCGATAACGTGACTGTGATTTCTCTCTTTTCATAAATTTGACTGGCGCTAAATCGAACATCTTGTGTATTTGGAAGTTGTGTAAGTACGATTGTTACAGTAGAGTCGAGCTAATTTTGTTTCCTTCATTTAAAAAATAAACTGAAAGATATATTTTTGTAGAAATATAAATCAACATTAGGATAACACAGAACAGATGTTTGTTACTGGTACTTTAGTTCATTTACTTATTTGCGTCTCTCAAAGAAGATCAATTGCGCATGCTTCTTTTATTATCTGTTAAAATGATTTCAAGAAATTGTATCTTCAAGTTAAAAAAACAAAAACTTCCGTAGTTAAAAATTGAATATAACACCCCGGAAACTCAGATTAGCCAATCTTTGTGTTATAGTATTAATCACTTAAATATCACCTCATGCATTAAATATTTATTTCTAATATAAATTGACGTTTCGTATTTGGCGTCACGAATTAATGACAATTAAAAAATATATTACGGATGAGAGCAATGTATTCAACTCTGGCCTTCTTCGTCCATAAATAAACCGAATTTGTCAAGGTTGTAACTAAAGTGCCTCTTTGATATGAAAACTAACAGCTATGAGAGCAGTAGCTCAGCTAACAATTCTTTATTTAGGGATTTTCTTCCCCACGTTAAAAAACTTGCGTTAAAACTGTCATAAAATTCCACGTGTTGTCTTCAAATCCAGGTTTGGCAGTAGTGGGATTCCATTATCCTCTGCCTTTGAATTGTTATAACATCTTAACAGGCTAATATTTGCCATAATCTTGATTCATTATATAAGAATATGAGATATACGTTCATTAGTCGAGCAGTGACTCAGAGCTGATTATTTACAACAGATGGTTATGGTTATGGAAGGCCCCGGTATCACTGCAAACGAATTAAAATCCATAATTGCCCAACAGCCCGTGCCAGTGGAATCATCTGAATTACTATTTCATCTCCCAAACAAAGAAAGGTAGCTGTATTCCCATCATATCGGTCTCAGCACACGCCAAAAGACATAAGTTGAAACCGCACAGAAAGTAAACATAACCATCTTTTCTCCATCATAAGATATCATCATTCAGCGTAAACAATCGGAATATCGAAACACGATCAAAACAGATGAAACGCACAGCTCACAGTGTGCACAGAGCACTTAACTCAGTAGCTCCGGCAACAAGCCGGACTTGGAACATGAGGAATCTGCAACAAGGCAAACTTTTCAGACATTGCCTTCAATGGTTTCTGCTGCCTATCCACCATAATGACCGAAAGTTCACTTCCTCCTGAAAATAGTGATCGTCGTTTTTTTTTTCATGCATAGCGCTTGATGATGCTGGGACATCGTGTTTGACTCCAAATCCGAACATATGAAATACAGTTAGTCATTGGATTATTTCCGTCGCACATCAAACAACAGACTGTAAAATCTTCAATTAAATGTGAATTTGTGAAATTATGAATCCCTCCTGACTAACATGAACCACCGGAAGTGACCCCGGTGCTGCAAAGTCATACGAAATTCCATTCCGCCTTTCACTATTAGCGTACGGCCTTTTTAGGGAATTCAATCTGCTATTGTGATGACGTATCACATACAACAATGGCTGCGCCCATAAGGTCCCAATTACTCTAATAAATGCAGCCATCAACGCACGAAAAGATGATGCACAATCTCTAAAGTGAAAACTGCGATTGACCTGGCTGAGCAGTCCACATTTATGAGTCGTAACATGTAAATACCTGGCGCTAAAAAATTCCAATGATGGCCTTGGAACAGCACTCAATGTTTTGACGAAAACAGCATACCAACGATAGACTGGGGAAGGTCGCCTTCACAAACATGGACTTGACAAAGAGGAGCATTGAGGTGATTTACGACAGAATCAGTGATAATATCAGTGGTTAATATGTGCTAAATCTTCTGATAGCCAAACTTAAACTTAAACTAAAAAGGTATACTACAACGAATAAGGGTAGAAAGTATTTCAATGTAGGGTTTCTTACAGAACAAGGAATTAAAGATAAATTCGCAGTCACAATATCAAACAAATACCAAGTCCTACGCAACTAGAAAATACAATAAATATAGAAGATCATTGGAAACAGGTAAAAGATATATGGAAAGAACCATGCGAAGAGACACTGGGGAAAAGAGAACGCCAGAATAAGGCATGGATGACAGCAGAGACCCTGGACAAAATTAAAGAAAGAAAGAATAAGAAAGCAGACATAAATAAAAGCAAAACGAGAAGTAATAAAGCCAAGACACAGGAAGCTTACATAGAGGTGAACAAAGAAATGAGAAGGTGCATTAAAAGGGATAAGAGGAAATATATAGATGAACAAGCTAAAGAGGCAGAAGAAGCAGCAATTAAAGGGAATATGAAAGAACTGTACAACAGCACAAAGAAATTAAGTGGAAAATACAGACAGATCAATGCCTTTATTAAAGATAAGAAAGGAAATCTGCTTAGTAAAATAAGGGAACAAATGGACAGATGGAAAGTGCACTTTGAAGAACTTTTGAATAGACCCGGCTCAAATAATCCTCCAGATATACTACCAGCAGAAAAAGAGTTAAACACTAACTGTGGAAAACCAAGCAAAGAAGAAATAATGAAAGCCATCAAACTATTTAAAAACTGGTAAAGTCACAGGACCAGATGAAATTCCTTCGGAAGCCATCAAAGCAGATATTAACACTTCTACCAAGATGCTACATAATCTATTAGATAAAATTTGGGAGAGGGAAGAAATACCTAAAGACTGGAAAGAAGGTTATATGATCAAACTACCAAAGAAAGGAGGTTTACAGGAGTGCACAAATTATAGGGGAATTATGCTACTATCAGTGCCAGGAAAAATATTAAGCAGAATCATTCTGGAGAGACTAAAAGAGGTCATAGAGAAACATTTGAGAGGCGAAAAAGCAGGTTTTAGGAAGAACAGATCATGTGCTGATCAAATAACTACTCTACGTATAATAGTTGAACAAAGTTTGGAACTAAAATCCCCACTTTATATTGGATTCATAGATTACGAAAAGGCATTTGATAGTTTGGACAGAAGAATGCTTTGGAAGTTGCTGAGTCATTACGGAATCCCCATAAAGTTTTTTAACCTGATAAAAACAATGTATGAAGGAACGAAATGCAGGACAACGTTATGTTAATGTTCGTGATCACGTTTATTATACCAGTCAAATACCTGTGGATAAAGAAATGTAGTGAAGACGATGGATAGGACACAAACTGCGGAATCCAACTGAGAGTATTACACAACAGGTCTTTTTTGGGACCCTCATTGAAAAAAAAACAAAGAGGAAGACAAAGATATTTTTGGAGAAGACAGATGGAAGCCGAGATGAAGATGATGGAGATGACATGCAATGATCGTAAAAAGAACGGCAAGAAACAGAACGGTTTGGAAAGTGTTTGTTGAAGACCAATGCTCCACAGGGAGCTGAAAAGGAAGAGAGAAGAAGAAGAAGGAATGCCAATTTTTTGGCGTTGTGGTCGATATCACGTCTGGTCGCCTTTAATTCCAGGAAAAATTTATGGCACACATTTTTAAAGACTGGGTAGACCTCAGAGTCTTTTAGTCCGAAAAAAATTCCGCCATTTCTGGGGATCGAATGGCTCCCGTTCTGATCATGAAGCGAGCACACTAACCATTCAGAAACCGAGGCTCCTTAAATAATAATAATAAACTATTTTGACATTATACGACATGTACTTAGTTCCTTTGGTTATCTGAAAAACACCAAAGATGAATTTCTAAAAAAAAAGTCACCACAAAAAGAGAGGTCATAAAATACGTCAGAAAGAAACAATCGACATTTTCAGGTACATTATGTGAAAAAAGAAATTTGGGCTACTTGATTACAATGAACAAAATACACGTAATTGATACGATGCACCGTGGACAGAGATTAGTGGATGGACATGATAGCCTACGCCAACCGGTATGGCACATGATGATGAACACATGAATAATTTCTATAAAGAGACGTAAATTATTGCAGTCTTTTTGGCTCATGCTCTATACGATTTGTGTTCTTCGATAATTCTACTTTTCAAATAGTTTTGTATAGTTCATTGCTGATGTTGCATTACTTTCAAGTGATTGGGACATCATCCACATGTACACATCTGGATAGCGCGCCAGACTGCTAAAAGTATATTTCAAAACTGTGCTGAATATAGTAGATTGGGCGAAAAAAAAAATCTTGACCCATATATACAACACTACATACAGAAGAGACGATTAGAGGCCACAGAGATGGGATTTCACAGAAGAATGTTGAAAGTTTCCTGAACAGCTAAAAAAGACCAATGAGGAAATTCTCAAAAAGGCCAACACAAAATGGAAGCTCATAAAAAACATCAGAAAGAAACAATCAACATTTTCGGGCAAATCATGAGAAGAGGAAAGTTGGAATACTTGGTTAGAACTTGCAAAATAAAAGGAAAGAGAGATCGTGGATAACAAAGAGAGAAAATATTGGATAGCTTGGTGTCATGGCATGGAAAACTGTCAACAACATAAGTGATACGATGCACTGTAGATAGAAGATTGTGGAAGGACATGATCGCCTACGCCAACCGGTATGGCTATGGTTATAATGATGACATGCAAAACTTTATGATGGACCACTGCAAGAATTGCAACAAAAAACAAACAAAAAGAAAGTAAAATTTATACAAGAAACGACATTGCAGATACTTCTTGTGAACGAAAGAAGTGCTGAGCCAAAATGCTCTATACATAAGCGCTAAGTAAATATATTTAAATGGTTATGGTAGGCCACTGTTTCACTGCAAATGAATTAAAATCCGTAATTGCTCAACCGCCTGTGCCAGTGGAATCATTCGAATTAATATCTCATCTCCCAAACAAAGAAAGGCAGCTGCAGTCTGCATCAGGGCAGTCTCAGTACACACCAAATGACATAAGGCGAAACTGCACGGAAAGTGAACACAGCCATCTGTTCCCGGTCATACGATATCATTATTTATTGTATGCAATCGAAATATCGAAACACAATCTGGATTAAACACAGCTCATGGTGTGCACAGAGCACTTAACTCAGTAGCTCCGGCACCAAGCCGGACTTGGAATATGAGGAAACTGCAACAAGGAACACTTTTTGGACACAGCCTTTAACAGCTCCTGTCGCCTAATCGCCATATTGACCAGTGGGTATAGAATAGACGGTATATACCGATTCAGATCACATGCACGTAAACCGCATCACCGTCTAGGATCCCAACAGTGGAACTTTCTATCTATACACTTATCTGCACTGGAAAGATAGATTTAACCATCTTTCCGGCAAAAAAACGTAACAGTGAACGTTCACGCAAACATGACCGCGCCATCTTGAAATCAGAAGTCTAAATATATATATACAAATATAATACGGGAGGTCAAAAAGTGATGCACACCAATTTTTTTCTCGGCTAATAATAAAGATAGGAATATGAAATTTTGCACACTTGGAATATAACATGTTCCAATTATGTGTACCAAACTGCACAGCATTCTGATAAACATTACGCAATCTATGAACCGTTAAAATGGAGCTTGTCAACAATGTCCGTTACAAACAGCGAATTGTGATAGAATTTCTGGTTGCGGAAAAAGAAACTGTGGCAAACATTCATAAACGACTATGTGCAGTGTACAAATGTTCTGCAGTCGATAGGAGCACAGTTAGTCGCTGGGTTCAGAGAATTAAAGCTGCAGAAAGTGTACGAGTGGAGCTGCATGATTTACCGCGTTCTGGACGTGTTGCCTCGGCTACCAGCACAGACATGTTCAACCGGGCTGATGCCATTATTCGTAAGGATAGGCGTATCACTAGTCAGCAATTGGCATTGCAGCTTACAGTCAGCAAGGGAAGTGCAATCGCAATTTTTAAAACTCTCGGATATTCAAAGATTTGCGCTCGATGGGTTCCTCGGTGCCTAACAAATGATCACAGAGTTCAAAGGAAAACATTCTGTTCTGAATTGTTGGAGCGTTTCGGTGTTGAAGGAGAAATGTTTTTGTCAAAAATTGTTACCGGTGACGAAACGTGGGCACATCATTATGAGCCTGAAACAAAAATGCAGTCAATGGAATGGCATCATCCGCAGTCACCAAAAAGAAAAAAATTCAAAACATCTCCATCAGCCGGAAAGGTGATGATCACTGTCTTCTGGGACATTGATGGTGTGATTCTTGTTGATGTAATGACAAGAGGTGAGACAATCAACTCGACAGCTTACATCAATACACTGACAAAACTCAAAAATCGGTTCCACAGAGTTCGGCCTAATAAGCCATCTGCAGATTTGTTGCTTCAACATGACAATGCACGCCCTCACACAAGTCTGGTAATACGGGAAGCAATCAACAAATTTGGTTGGACTGTACTGCCCCATCCTCCTTACAGCCCTGATCTGGCTCCCTCAGATTTCCATCTGTTTGGACCACTCAAAAAATTCCTGCGTGGGACACACTTTGACAATGATGAGGATGTGATCCGTGCAGTTAAAAAATGGCTACGCGAGCATGACAAAACTTGGTACAAACGAGGCATTCATGATCTAGTTTCGCGTTGGCGTAAGGCAATACGCTTGGACGGAGATTATGTTGAAAAATAGGTAGTGTAAAGGGGATGTTCAGCTACAATCTGTGAAAATTTCACACATTTTGCCCGAATAGTTTCCGAGAAAAAAAATTGGTGTGCATTACTTTTTGACCTCCCTACGTAGTAAATTAGTAATTTATTAAATTGTGAAAGTTCTTGTATACATGAAAGTAAAAATATATCATAAATCATCATCTTCCAGCTTACCTCTGTTAGAACTTGCCCCCATCTAGGGTAATCATTCGCGAGGAGATTGCAGAACATGTCCTGCATTTAAAGCGTGTGTCCTGCCTTCGGCCTTACATTTACTTTCTTAAATATAAAGTTTTGAAAACTGGCGCCTCGTTGTCAGGCATTTCCTTTTTTCAGATAAAATGTCCTTTTTCAGATAAAATGTCCTGATTTCTCAAATCAAATGTCCTGATTTTTCAGATAAAATGTTCTGATTTCTCAGAAAAAATGTCCTGATTTCTCTGATAAAATGTCTGATTTTTCAGTTAAGTGTCCTGATTTTCTTCATTTTTCATCTGGTAAACCTACTCCCGTAATACTAGCTCTGAAATTTCTCTGTCCTGCGAGCAATGTCCAGCCTCTGTAGCAATCAATCCCAACTCATCTTCTATTAATTCAAGTCAAAGATTCTAACATCAAATCATCGGACAAATGTCGCCACTGCTCTCCAAGAAGAAAATAACACTATAAATCGTTTCAAAACATATGCCCAACTTCAAAACGCTATTACTCTCTAACCGTTTGTTAAATACTTTTGAAATTTTCCAAATGTTATTAGAATGCAAAAGACCCTTTAAATGTATATTTAACAAATATCTTGCAGCTGCAGTTTTCTTAAAGCGGCGATATTTCTTTAATGTTTGTCAAAATTGTAAATTGTGAAATAAAGAATAAAAATTCCCTAAAGAATAGAAATTACCGTAGTTGCTGGTCTACGATTAATTTTCACTAGGTAAAGGCGTGGCCGTAATGGGGAAATAACTGGATAAAACAAAACACCAGGAGAATTATTGTCTGCTCAGTTCGAGGACGGACGATAATAATATCAAGGTATACCTGTATGTCCAATTTTCATAGTTGTGTGGTCCTGAAAAGGACCGTTTGTTGAAATAATTTAAGGTAATATAGGGGCCAACATTGTGGGGGCTATATACTTTCATTCTGAATCAGACGAGTCTAAAAGATTAATAACTGTTTGGGGTTGAACATTCCACAAACCATCATTTTTCCAATATTCCTCTTCCTGTTTTAAGACGTGGTCTTCACATTTAGCCCAATAATCTTTGTCTATATTTAATAAAGCGAGATTAGCAAGAGTCTTTACATCGCATATTTTGAATATTGTATTTTCATCTGCCACTTGTCCTTTTAATTTTGCCCAGATTAGTTCTATTGGATTTAAATGAGCATGGTAAGGTGGCAGCCTCAAACTTATATGACCGTGCTCTTGGATAATCTTATCTATTTGAAAAATCTTTGCCCTCTGTTTTTGCTTTACTAGAGGTAGTAATTTAGGTTTTAAGTACATGTTATTAAATTGTATGTGCTCCTTTGTGAGCCATATCTTAATAGCATCTTTTATACTGGATGACGTCGGAACTTTATCTTCAAGTGCAACAATGTTGTGGTACGCTGCATTGTCCATTATTAGGCAAGATGGTCGATCTAGTGCTGGGAGAACAGAATTTTCAATCCAATGTCTAAATATGTGACCATTCATCTCAGAGTGATAATCCCGATTGTCTATGGATTTTGAAAGAAAAATGAGCTCTGCATTCTGTATTAGTCCATGTTGTCGACTACCTGCATGAGCAATTATCAAGCGCTGTCCTTTGCTGCTAGGTATTAATCTCTTAATCTTTCCATCTGATGACTGCCATTCCCTTTGGTTAGTGTGGTGAGCATTGATCCATGTTTCATCCAAGTACACAATATCATAACCTTGCTTGCGCACCTCTTTTACTTCACGTAAGTACTTGCTTCTCATGACTACTATATGTGGCTTCTCACAGATGATGTTTCGTCCATTGGAATACTTTCTGAATGTAAAGCCTGCATCTCTCACATTCCTCCATAATGTAGACTGTGATATTTCAATACTGTTGTTCTTTTTCAGCGATACTTTTAATTTTCTTATTGTAACAGTTTCATTCATACCCAACATTTTGTGAATTTCACTTCTAATAAGTTCACTGTCGAAATTATCCAACATTTTTGCTCTTCCTTATGATTTTGTATATTTGGAACATTGACGGTCACGTGCTTGAATCCAGCGATTAAATGACCGTTTAGATAAATCCAAAATGTGTCTTGTCCTATTCTCAGGGTTTTCTAAAGAATGAAATAATCTTCCTCGTTTAGCCTCTTTGCAAAAATAGTCATACATTTTTATTGCGATGTTTTGTAAACTGCAGAATTTCATTTTAAGACTCATGATAAATGTTATTGTTCCACGTTACGCCGCTGAATTAACGGAAATGGAACACACAATGTCTCGTGTTTACTACAAGTGTATAATTGTGTCAGAAAACTCACGCGGAAAGCCTGCAAAAACGTGTGTATGGATTTGTAATCGCTATTTTTAACTTAAATACTGTAAACACTAAGTTTTGACTACATCAATGGGTCGTTATAAATTTATATAAATCAAATAAGCAATAATAATAACCAAATGTTTTTTTTAATTAAATTAATTCGCTGTTGGGTTCTAATCATTATAACTATACATGCAAATTTTGAAAAAAATTACAAAAAGCGGTTTAAAAGATATTGATTTTTAAAGTTGGGCACGACTTATAAAACAAGCTATAGAGACTAAACGGACACTCAATCAGTCATTCTTCATCCCAACATAGTATTACCAATAGCAGACCTGGACTCAAGCACAACAACAAAAACAATCACTACCGAGACGAAATGTTTTAGACTCAGGACAGGCTACTGTCTGAAAGATAAGGTAACAAATGAAGAAATAAGACCAAATCTGGGAACAATTTTCGCTACCTAATAGAAAAACAGATGCAATGGTTTGGCCATGTCATCAAACAGAAAGATCAAAACACATCACAACGTGCCTTTAATTAATAAATGTTATGAGAACACCAGACTCAAGGATCGACAGCGATAATGGTGGATTAATGGAATATTAGAGATACAAGGAAACATAACATCAGCTAATGTCAATAGAAGTGTAAAAGCTGGCAACTTATAATGACAATGTTTTTTTCTCCTGATGCCTCTCTCAGAGAAAAAGTGAAATAGTATCAGCTTTACGTAGGTGAGAAACAAAACAAAAGTCGACGTTTCGGCCAGGTAGGCCTTCATCTGGAACAATAAACAACAACACAGAAATATATATAAGAATATATCTATTGACCTTTCGAGCCGTAACCGGCCCATAGGGCGTAGACCAAGATACACCTTCTCCTATATGGATTTTTTTGTTCTAGCAGTTTTCTTTTAAAGATATTTTATCAAATCTCGCCATCTGTCTCTGTTCTGTGCAAGCAGTTCTATCTCATTGAGGGAGCCGACTCCTGCTGCTCTTGCCTCTCTCATCAATGTTCTTCTCAGTGTCTCCCTGGGTCTTCCTCTTTTTCTTTTACCTGTTGTTTCCCATATGAGGGCTTGCTTTGCTATTCGGTTATTATCTCTTCTCATCACATGTCCAACGTATGACCATCGTCTTTTCTTTATTACTGAAGATATTAGTGGTTGATTGGCGATTTCTCTAATTTCCTCATTTGTTTTGAATTCGTTCCATGCTATACCAAGTATTTTCCTTAGACATTTATTTTCGAATGCGTTCAACTTTGTTTCTATATCTCTTGTTGTTTTCCAGCTTTCACACGCATACGTAAGGGTTGATAGTACATTTGATTTGAATAGCCTAAGTTTTGTGTTTGTGCTGATAAGTTTTGATTTCCACAACTTTTCAAGGCTTCTGAAAGACATTGCTGCTTTAGCTATTCTGATTTTAATTTCTTTGCTCGTATCCCCTTCTCGATCAATGTGACTTCCAAGATAGATAAAGTGATCGATCTCTTCTACTGGTTTGTTTTCCATGTATATTTTGTCACCTGTTGGAATTAAACTAGTCATGACTTTAGTCTTTTCATGATTGATCTCAAGCCCAATTTTGCTGGCTATTGATGATAGTTCATTTGTGTTTTCCTGCATCGTTTTTATCTGACTGCTGATGAGAACTATGTCATCAGCAAAGTCGAGGTCCTCCAAATGGTCTCCTTGTATCCATTCGATGCCTTTATTACCAGTGCAGCATTTCTTCATTATGAAGTCCATAACAATTCCAAATAACAAGGGCGATAAAATACATCCTTGTTTAACCCCAGTTTCTATTGGGAAACATTCGCTCAGTCCTTCCTCTGTTCGAACTGCACATGTGTAACCATCATACATGTCTTTGATAATATTTATGATTTTTGATGGTAAACCATATTGTTATAAGAATATATACACAAATCTAATTAAATTATAATATAATATGTAATAAAAATATGCGCATATATAATAAATAAATAAATACTTAATAAAATAGATTTGGCAAAATATAAATATGTGTATTATTCAGAAGAGTTATCATATTTTCTATAACTAACAGTTAAGTCAATGCCAGGAACAAAACGATGCCAAGGCCTCCAAGTTCTGATTCTTTGTTTGATGTCGGGAAGTAGAAGCCATGAGAGAGGCATCAGGAGAACTCGGGAGTCACTCATTATCCAGGATGAAGTCCATAGATTGACCCTAGTTAGAATAGAATGTGAAATAATTTAGATCATAATGATCGATTATTATAAGCAGATTTATGTTTAAGATAGGCACACAAGTTCAGAATCGCTGTTAAGATGAATAAATCATAAAGGAAACACATTTGTATGTAAATATTTACATATAAATGTCGTTCTGTCTTTCTTTTAGTTACATAAAATGTTACGTTTATTTTTTAAGATGAAGAAATAAATAATCAATCAATGAAATACAAACCAGAAATCATGATTATCGATCATGTTTGCGTTATTCCTAAGGTCAATAGTTCCCAAACTTTTGACACTTTTGGCTCCCTTTCCTTGCCGATCATGAACAGGTGGCCCCTAATGTTATATAAGGCATTATAAGTTACAATTGTACAAGTCGGGTAAACCTTGATTCACTTATAACATATAAAGATGATAAATGACGACAGCATTAACACTATTTAATATAAACTCGTTTATGGACAGTATGAAGCCTTTGTGTTGTCAGTATGAAGTTTCATGGCTGCTACTCACATTTACGCTGTGTCCTGATATTTTATCCAAAACTACGCCTGTCTTCGGCAGGTTAGACCTTGGTTTGACGTAAGAGTGTTTTCTTCTCGTAGAGTGGAAACTGATCAGGGATGTTGCGCCCACCGTGCTCGTGACTTATGTCTGGGTGTTTTCCCACAGTCTTTCCTTCTCTCCATGCCAACTGTTAGGTTTGTCTTCTTGGGTGTTCTTCCACGTGGATAAGGATTTAATAGTGGCTCATTCTCGCACGGCTTGACCCGTCGTTGAATAGCACTTTCTCTCTTTCTGACAATCACCCGATGGCTGCTCAAGAAAATAATAATCCTCATTGTCATCATCAACAACATCATCAAGTACCATGCCTGCTGGTGTAGGTGATTATGTCTCTCCACAACTTTCGATCTCGACAGTTATTTATCATTTCAATTGTTGACATTCTTCGAAGCCATTCTCCTAGGCTGTCTGGTATCTTTTCTCTTTGCTTCCCTCGATTTTTGCAGAAACATCTATCATCTCATCTCTGTTGTGCATTTACCATCTCACCTCTGTTATACATCTACCATCTCACCTCTGTTATGCATCTACCATCTCACCTCTGTTATACATCTACCATCTCATGTCTGTTGTACATACACCGTCTCACTTGTGTTATACATGTACCACCTCACCTCTGTTGAACATCTACCAATCCACCTTTGTTGTACATCTACCATCTCACCCATGTTGTAGATTTGGTTATTTGGTTATTTGGTTATGGAAGGCCCCGGTATCGCTGCAAACGAATTAAAATCCATAATTGCTCAACCGCCCGTGCCAGCGTAATCATCCGAATTAATATCTCATCGCCCAAACAAAGGAAGGTAACAAAATCCTCACCGTAGCAGTCTCAGCACACGCCAAAAGACATAAGGCGAAACCGTGCAGAAAATAAACACAGCCAACTGTTCCCTGTCATACGATATCATCATTCATCGTAAACAATTGGAATATCGAAACATGATCAAAACGGATGAGACACACAGCTCACGGTGTGCACAGAGCAATTAACTCAGTAGCTCCTGCAACAAGCCGGACATGGAATATGAGGAAACTGCAACAAGAAACACTTTACATGCATATCCTTCAATTGTTCCCGTCCCCTATTCATCATATACCGGAAGTTCACATCATCCTGAAAATGATGATCGTCGTATTTTTTAAAAATGTATAGCGCTTGATGATGTTAGGCCATCGTTGTTGACTCCAATTCGGAACATATAGACACAGTTAGTCGTCAGATTATCCCCGTCGCAGCTCAAACAACAGACCGTAAGATTATCGTACGACCCGGTCTAGGGATGTACGATGAGCCATTACGATGACGTAGCACACAAAAATATCGTACACACAATTTTGCTCCCTTTAGATTCCTGATTACTCTAGTGAAAGCAGCCTACGACAAACAAAACACGGTGCAAATTCCCTTAAGAGATAAATCTGCGGCTGACGAAGCATTTCACATTAATGAGTAACATGGAAATAACTTGCGTCATGGAATCCAAACAGCTGCCATGAACAGCACCAATGTGACGTAAAGTACAGATCAAGTCAAAACGGTGGAAGGTCCCATTCACAACACTTGGTTTGTCAAAAAGGGACTGCGTCGGCGCACGACTTCGCTTTAGCGACGCAGATGTAATAAGTAGATCATCATTTTCACTTTATACAGAAAAGTGCAATGGAGACCCGAAATTAATCAGATCTCGAATGTACTTTCTGCAGCGATCGAGCGAACGTGACCTAGATCCACCATCTTTACAACGGAAGTTGTACATCTACCATAACCTTTGTTGTACATCCACCATCAAGGGTCTGTAATACATCTAATATCTCACCTTTGTTTTACATCTACCATCTCAACTCTGTTGTACATCTACCGTCTCACTTATTTTGTACATCTCACCTCTTTTGTACATTTACCATCTCACCTCTGTTGTACATCTATCATCTCACCTCTGTTGTACATCTACAATCCCACCTCTGTTGTACATCTACCATCTCATCTCTGAAGTACATCTACCATTTCACCTCTGTTTTACATCTACCGTCTCACTGCTATTGTACATGTACCATCTCCTCTGTTACACATCTTTCATCTCACCTCTATTGTACATCTACCATCTCACTTCTGTTGTACATCCGCCATCTCACCTCTATTGTGCATCTACCATTTCGCCTCTGTTGTGCATCTACCATCTGATATACAACCTTGTCAACTCTTCATTGTCATCCGATTATAAAAGAAAAATAAGTGGGTGTAGATGCTCTGTATTGTTGTTTGGAACAAATCAGTGGTACTCACACCTTTGTGCCAAACGCATCCGACTTCAGAACGGTATTTTTGAGTAAAGGTTGCGTTCTTTTTTTCAGTTCGTTCCCCAACTCGTTTGGCTAGCCTAGCCATTAGTTGTGAATCACGGGCAGCTTTCAGCTCTGTTGCTGTCAGGCACTTTTTGTCTCCCATTGGAGAGTTGCACCTGTTGCACCTATTGCACCTACCAGGTACTGGCACAATATGTTTTTCACCTGGTCTTTTGTTCGTGAGGTGAGATCTGCATATCCGTAAGGGAATGAACAATAACAATTCCATGGGAAGGTAAAGCCACTCTGGCGGATCAAGACCAGAAGTTATTAAATGTAATAAAAGAGAATATTTTCCTCACATCTGGAGATAGGCACAAAATATAAATATATCGTCATCATCATTGAGTGCCGTCTCCGCATCGAATGTTGGCTACCATAACGCGCCATTCCGATCTGTCTCTTGCTTTGATAGTGCTGGTTTTTATAGGTTGACTTGTCCACCTTTTGATGGTACTCGTCCATGTTATTGTTGATCTGGCTCTGCCTCTTTTACCTTGCGTTTTCCCTTCCAAGATTTTATTTATTAGGCTGCTGTGCCTTTAAAAAGCCCCAAAATTTCATTTATCTTGTTTGAATTGTGTTTAGTAGTTCTCCTTTTATTTCTAGTTGTTTTAAGACTTCATCGTTGGTTTTCTTTTCTTTCCATCCAATTTTTCCTTTTCTTCTAAAAATCAACATTTCAAGGGCTTCAATTTTCTGTTATATTTTCTTGTCTATTGTCCATGTTTCTGGACTATACCGGAATGTTCAGAAGACATAACATTTGCTATTCTGTGTTTTAGCCCTGGTGTTATTTCTTTTGATCTTTATTTCAGTTTTACATTCTCTATTTCTGGTTATAGTATGTTCAAGGTAATTGATGTTCTGAACTGTCTCCAGGATTAATTTCTTCAACTTTGATATCCACTTGTAGGTTTTGAGTATTATGTTTATCTATGATCATAGTTTTACAAGAGGTAGGGTTCGATCCCAACCGAAGGCTTCTGGGTTCACCCAGTCGTTAATGGGTACCGGATTTTTTTTATAGAAAGTAAAGCGGCAAGGGCGTAATACCGACCACATTACCCCAAAAATTATATGCCGAAGGTCTATAAAAATTATGGTCACTAACACCATATTGTCTATACGCCATTTTGCGTGACGGGACACTGCTTTTTTCTTTTTTTATGATCATAGTTTTAGTCTTTTTGATATTCATATCTAATTCATTTTTTTTCGCTTGTCATGTTTATTTCATTAAGTAATTGTTGTAGATCTTTGGGATTTTCTGCTAGTAATAAAGTATCATCAAATATCTTAGGTTATTGATTGTCTTTCAATTAATGTTTAGACCTGGCATCTCTGTGATGTTCTTAAAGATTTGCTGAGTGCATAATTTGAACAAGCTTATTGCTAAGATGTATCCCTGTCTTACTCCTTTTTTTTACATATCAACTGGTGTAGCGTTCTCTTTGTTATATTGTGTTATTGCTATTTACTCCCAATATAAATTACATATCGTGTCATTTTGATGTATATACTTTAGGCAGTCAATAAGTTGTTTATGGTGTATTGTATCAAAAGCTTTGATGTTATCTATGAAGCAGGCATATATTAGTTTGTTTACTTCTGTGTACTTTTTGATTAATGTCCTTATACATCATATGGCTTCTTATGCCCCACTGTTTTCCCTAAAACAAAATTCTGATTCAATATTGATTTCTTTCTGAATCCATCCTTGTATAACTTTTAGTAAGATTTTTGTTTCATGGCTCATTAGGCATATTGTTCGAAAATCACTGCATTCAACAGCAATATTCTTTATAGGCAATGCATATAAATTTATGTTTTTAGTTTATTTGGTATGCATCCTACATGGTATATGTAGTTGCATATGTATGTGATCACTTCATTGCCAAAATCTCATAGGGCCTTTATAATATCTACCCGTATGTTGTCAGGTTCTGCAAATTTTCCCTTTTTCAATAAATTTCTTCCACTTCTGATTTTAAGATTTATATAGCCTGACGTACATTTTATAGTTGATTTCTTTTCCCTTTCATCATAACAAAATTATGTTATATATTCCAGCCATCTATTGATTATATCTTTATTGTCTGTTATTTTTTTCTATTTTTTTTTTTGCAATACATCCAATTTCTGTGGCTTTTTATTTGTACTAGTCGTTCTCTTTATTTATGTGAGCATCCATCTTAAATATTGTATATTTTCCATAATTTTATTTATTTTCAGCTGTTTCAAAACCTCATTCTGTGTTTTGTCAACTGTCTGCCAAATTCTAACAATTCTTCTATAAATCCACATTTCAAGAGCTTCAGTTTTCTTTTTGCGTTCTCAAACGTTATGTTGAGATAGTTATTACACATTATCAAATGTCGCTCCGAGCACTGAATGCAACGAATGTATATGACAACATATACAGGGTTTCATGCCCGGTTATAGTCCTGTGTTTCATGAGCAAATTGACATCCATTTTATTTATTGTACAAGTAGCCAGATTTTTAAAGCTGTTTATAATAAATCATGGGATGGCTTCGTTGTTTTTGGGTTCAAAGGAATGGATGGTCTAGAGGGAAAGCGTCGGCTTTTCTAGACAGAAAGGTACCAGTTTCGAAGCGGGAATATTTCACTTGGAATTTGTTGTTTCCTCGTGACTTTACCTTCTCCCTGGTCTGTGGCTAATTGAAATCGATGTTCAGCCCTCTCAGATGACGGTGAACAGCGAGCGATTTTGTGTGCACTTTAAAGAACACTGGATAGTTAAAAGTCTAATAAAGCAAGCAAAAAAGGGCCAGTGTCAAAAATTGTTAATCAAATC
The DNA here is from genome assembly GCA_032433765.1 of Megaustenia siamemsis. NCBI lineage: Eukaryota > Metazoa > Mollusca > Gastropoda > Stylommatophora > Ariophantidae > Megaustenia > Megaustenia siamemsis. The sequence goes on along the minus strand of JAVIAB010000059.1, from coordinate 41,028,377 downwards.
TACCGATGTCGAAGGCACGTGTGACGAGCAGAAGGCGCAGATATCGGTGCTTTGCAGTAAACTAACGTCACCAGGTTTCCACGCCCACTTACAGTAGACGCTAAGAACAGAAGTTGGTAGGTTTTTCGTAGACTGTTCTTGGAAGCGACATTGAACAACGATTAATGACTCTCTAGCGATGTTTTAGAACATGAAAAAAAAAACATTTACACTAGAATGTCGCCAGGTGGTGATCGTATGAGATGTCATCTTCTACGGTAAAACAAAAATTCCTCACTTTCTCCATGTCCCAATAGTTGCATTAAGATAAGGACAATAAGCAACGTGAAATGATTTTTTAAAATCTATCTATCTATCTCTTTCGTTCGCCCGAAGTATTGTCTATATCTGCAATGTCGTTTCCTGTATAAATTTTACTGGATTTATTATTTAAGATTTACTTAATTTCTTTTTAACACAAATCTGCGACATATGTAAAACATGAGGAAAGAAAAGATAGGGGAAGCAGAGTGAAAAGATATAAGAAAGTTTAAGAAATTGGCTTGGTCAATAGCAGAAATGATAAATAGCCTTGGAGAGGTAATTGTGGAGAGATATGATCACCTACGCCAGCAGGCACAATACTTACTGATTATGAAAAGGCAAAAAAAAAAGGAAACAAAAATTGTTGGTGTTAAAACAATACAACTCACTGTGTCACAAGGTCATATTGAATGAAGGTGTTGAAATCCGTAAGTAGTGTCGTTTTCATGATGTCACATCCGATGGAGATTGCAACGGCAGTGATGTAAGCAAAGATGTTATCAATCTCTGGTTCTTGGCTTATGAGCTCGATCTGCATTGATCCAGAAGGTTGGGACTGAGTAATGCGTATCTTCCTCAGGATTGCTGCCACTGTCACCAGCAAAACTGCCAGAAGAAGGGGAACGGCTGTGTCCACAGCTTTATAGGTCTGGAATGCGTCTATAGTGTGGTGAATACAATCCATTCGCCACTGAGCGCGGTAGTGGTAGTCATGTGTAATAACGGGCACAACTATAACAGAAGAAACCCAAGGAAGAATCAGCAAGCCAAGTGTGACTAATGTAACAGTCCTTTGTGTGTGTCTCATACCGGGGTTAAGTTTCTGGATCTGCGCGATGAATACAACTAGAATTATTACCATCAACCAGTTAACGATGAAATCTTGAATGAGTGAAAGGTTCATGAAAACTGATTGGAAAAGGCATCCCTTATAATGTTCAGTCATCACATCCCAAACAGCTACAGGAATGATGACGATGCTGTCAAGAAGATGAACCACTAGAGTGTTACAGATGACCTTGTTACGTAGACGTGTCCGCATGTCTTTTGAAGTCAATATTGCCACAAGGAACCACAAGTTGAGGAAGGTCCCTGCAACGTTCAGGAAAATCTCAATCGTGAAGTAAATGTTTATAGCCGTCTTTATGCTGTTAGAGTCTTCGTACGTTATGTAGGTTTCATTTGTTTCATTAATGCTCATTGTCCGTTTTTATTTCTGTTCTTGAGAAGACTGGTAAGAACAGATACAACAGATGTATTCCCTCGTTATTATTTATTTATCGTTAGTTGTGGGGTAACTGAAAGTGACAAAAGAAACATGAGGTAGTATTTAAATTAAGTTTACATTCACCAACGGTATCAATTTATTGCTTTTATACATTGACCGTCATACTTATTAAGTACAGTATGAATTCTGAACTTGTATATGATTCAATTTATCTCTCAACTAATCAGTGATCTTTCAGCTTATCAATGACAGGAATATTTTTCCTTTTTTTTATTTTCTATCTTTTTCTCGTTGGCCTGCAGTTTTTAAAGTTACCACTTGATTTTCAAGTTTTTATATCATACACACACACACACATACACACACACACACACAAACACACACACACACACACACACACACACACACACACACATGAGATAAAAACTTGAAAATCAAATGCTAACTTATTGGGATCAAGGGAATGGGTGTTCTAGAGGGAAAGCGTAATATAAGTAATCAACATTTTTTCAGGCACATTATAAGAAGAGGAAAATTGGAATACTGGGTTACAATTGGCAAAATAAAAGGAAAGAGAAATCGCGGACGACAAAGAGAGAAAATTCTGGATAGCTTCGTGTCATGGCATGGAAAACAGTCAACAACAGAACTGATACGATGCACTGTGGATAGAAGATTGTGGAAGAACATGATCGCCTACGCTAAACAGTATGGCACATGATTAAATATATATATATATATATATATATATATATATATATATATATATATATATATATATATCTTTCGTTCGCCTGAAGCATTGTCTATATCTGCAATGTCGTTTCCTGTATAAATGTTACTGTCTTTTGTAATTCTTGCAGTGGCCCATATAGTTTTGTCTTTAGTGTTGTATCTATGGGCCAATGGATTTTCCTCAGTCTACTATATTCAGTGCAGTCTTGAAGTATGTGTTCAGCAGTCTGGGGCGCCTGTCCACATGTACAAGTAGTTGAGGTGCCGATCTTGAATTTTGTATACATGTGACTATGGAGTCGATTGTGTCCTGTTCTGAGACGTATAATGATAACTTGTTCATATCTATTCATATTATAAAAGGCATCCTGATTTGGGGCTTGTGGTCCTCTGATTGATTTGATTATCTGTTTCTTATGATGGTATGTAACAGGTGTATCTAGTTGTGTGCCTGTTGAACCTTCCTTTGCCAACTGATCTGCTTTCTCATTTCCTGGTATTCCACAGTGAGATGGGATCCACTGCAGGGCAACCCTGTGGTGCTTGCAGAGTTCAGTCAATAAGGTCTGCAGATGTGGTAATTTTCTGGATTGTAGTGCCTGGAGTACTGATCTTGCATCTGTCAAAAACACTACAGGCTGCGGGCTAAGATTAATGTTCAGCAGTTTTTCTATTGCTAACTTTATTGCTTGTATTTCTGCATCATAGTTGTGACAATATTTCCCTGTTGCTATTTTATTCATATCCCTAGTGTTATTTGGGTATTCTATATATGCACCTGCTCCCCCATTTTTTACTGCATTCTGTGCTGATCCATCTGTATACACACGAATCCATAGGTCTTGTGGGTATTCTTCATCCAGGAAACTGAGAGTTATTGTTTTTCGCTGTAGACTATTCTGTTCCTCTTTATCAACTATTCCTTTCACTTCTGTCCGTATTTGAACTGATAATCCTGATTCCTCTGTCCAGGGAGTCTGTTCTGGTATGGGCAGTAGGGGGTTAACAGCTCTTGGCATGTCTGGTGTTTGTCTACTAATACGCTTGGCTTGGTGGATAAAACTGCTTCTCTTAAGTCGTCCCAATGCAAGATTTTGGAATCGGTCTTTCATTGGATGTCTCGGCATGCAAGCAAATTTTTCTGCCTGTATCAGCACCTTTGTGTCTCTCCGTTCTCTCAGTGCTGGTATCCTCCACAATTTCTCCATCTCTATTATTGGTGTTGATTTCATTGCTCCTGTGATGACCCTAAGTGCCTGGTTTTGTACTTTATCCAGTTCTTGCAATGTGGTGTTTGATGCTGAACACCATGCAGATGACCCATATTCTAAATGTGGGCGTATACTCTGTTGGTAAACTTTACTGAGTATTTTCCCACTCGCACCCCACGTAGTTCCACACAGCTTTCTTAGAATAGCCAATTTTCTCCTTGCTTTTTTGGGTTGCCTTATTTATCTGCTGTTTCCAAGATAGTTTGTTATCAAATGTAACTCCGAGATACGTAGCCTGTATGTCTTCTTTCACAGGTTCATTGTTTATATAGATGGCTCCTGCTTTTTGTTTTTGAGAAAGAGTGAAAAGTGTAGTACTGCATTTGTCTGTATTGATGCTGATACACCATCTATTTGTCCATGAATTCAGTGCATTCATAGCTCTTTGTAACAATTTGGAGGCCACTGTTGCATACTCCTCTGTGCACCACATTACCAAGTCATCTGCATACATTGCCACTTTGATACCATGTGGTAGTTCAGTAACTAGGTCATTGATGTAGATCAGAAAAAGTGTTGGAGATAGTACCCCTCCCTGTGGAACGCCCTGGCGCAGTAAGACCTTCTTACTCTTAAGACCATCCAGTTGCACCCTGGCTCTCCTGTTATGCAGGTATGCTTTGACCCATTTGTACATCCTGCCATTTACTCCATAATTTCTCAGTTTCTTCAAAAGCCCTTCCTTCCATACCTTATCAAATGCTTTCTTTAGGTCTATCCATGCTGCTAGTACCAGTTTCTTTTCTTGAAACGCATCCTCAATTTCCTGGGAAAGATAGGTTGCCTGATCTTCGGTAGAGTAACACTGTCTAAAGCCTGCTTGTTGTGGGACAAGGAGATTTTCACTTTCCAGGTACCACTGCAGTCTGAGATTGATTATACGTTCCATTGTTTTGCACAAACAGCTTGTAAGGCTGATTGGTCTATAGCTGGATGTCATTGAACCATCTTTTCCTGGCTTTAGTAATGGTATCATAATTGCTTCTCTCCATGCCTGTGGCACTTTACCTGTGATCCAGCAAATGTTGTAGATCTGCAGTAGTTTTGCTTTAGCTGCAGTTCCCAAGTTCTTAATCATTTCATTAGACACTCCATCACTACCTGGTGACTTTTCATTTTTAATTTGGATATTGCCAGCTCTAGCTCTCTTTGTGTAATGGGTATTTCCTGTGTCTTTATTTGAATTGTTTAGAACTGGTCTTTCATCATATATATTAATATATATATATATATATTTGGTTATTTGGTTATGGAAGGTCCCGGTATCACTGCAAACGAATTAAAATCCATAATTGCTCAACCGCCCATGCCAGTGGAATCATCCGAATTACTAACTCATCTCCCAAACAAAGAAAGGTAGCCGTAGTCCCAATCATAGCAGTTTCAGCACACGCCAAAAGACATAAGGCGAAACCGCACAGAAAGTGAACACGGTCACCCGTTCCCTGTCATACGATATCAGCATTCATCGTAAACATTTGGAATATCGGAACATGATTAAAACGGATGAAACACACAGCTCACGGTGTGCACAGAGCACTTAACTCAGTAGCTCCTGCAACAAGCCGGACTTGGAATATGAGGAAACTGCAACAGGGAACACTTTTCAGACATAGCCTTCCATGGTTCCTGCCGCCTATCCATCATATTGCCCGGAAGTTCAGGTTCTCCTGAAAATGATGATCGTCATAGTATTTAAATGTACAGCACTTGATAATGTTAGGACACCGCGTTTGACTCCAACTCCGAACATTCAAAACACAGTTCATCGTCAGATTATCCCCGTTGCACACCAAACAACAGATCGCAAGATTAGCGCATGGTCGGATATAAATTTATATGTGTGTGTGTATATATATATATATATATATATATATATATATATATTTATATATATATATATACATTATAATCAACAAATGCTTCCTACTTTCATTTTATTGTTGAATATATTGCATTTGCTATTTTTATTTCATTTTTAAAATTCTAATTCCTTCATTTGATTACTTTTCTTTACGGTATGGTAAACTCCACTAAAAATATACATCGTTGTTGATTAACTATATCATTTTGCTTATTTTGTCTATTGCCCGGAAACAAAATCAATTTTGTATAACAATGCGAGACTCTCTTTCTACCTTCATAGTTCTGTTAATCAGTTTCATTGCAGTCCCATATCCACTCCATCGTCAGTTACAGCATTCACGTCATACAATATGCGTTCACTCTTATTGTGTACTTGAGTCTTTATGATTCTGTTATAACTTGAGAGGTCATTTAGTTATTTTTACTTTCTTTACCAATCTACAATTTCTGTTTTAAGGATTCATCAACATATTTACTTTGTAAAATATAAATAAACAAAAAATGGGGGTAGGTATTTACGGTTTTATCTGTTTTAATTAACAACAGAACAATAAGCCTAATGAGCCATGTTACAAAAATCTTGCTAAAAGTTTACAAGAAAGGATTCAGAATAAAATCAATACTGAATTAGATGAGCAGCAATTTGGATTTAGGAATAATAGCGGGACAAAAGAAGCCATATTATGCATGAGAACATTAATCGAAAAGTACACAGAAGTAAACAAACCAATATATGCCTTCTTCATAGACTACACCAAAGCTTTTGATAGAGTACACCACAAACAACTTATAGAATGCCTAAAAGAGATACTTTTAGATGACATGGACATACGACTAATATGTAATCTATACTGGGAGCAAACAGCAATAATAAAATGTAACAAAGAGAACTCTACACAAATTGATATAAAAAGAGGAGTAAGAAAGGGATGCATCCTATCACCAAGCTTGTTCAATCTATACACTGAGCAAATCTGTAATAACATCATAAAGATGCCAGGCCTACAAATTAATGGAAAGATAATCAATAACCTAAGATATGCTGGCGATACTGTACTACTAGCAGAAAATCCTAAAGATCTACAACAATTACTTAATGAAATAAACATGACAAGCAAAAAGTATGGACTAGATATGAATATCAAAAAAACTAAAACTATGATCATAAACAGAGAAAATACTCAAAACTCACAAGTGGATATCAAAATTGAGGGAATATATCTGGAGACAGTTCAGAACTACAGCTACCTCGGACATACTATAACCAGTGATGGAAAATGTACAACTGAAATAAACAAAAGAATAGGAATGGCAGAAAGTAATTTTAATGTCATGAAGAACATACTAACATCAAAACAAATAACACCAGTGCTAAAACTAAGAATAGCAAAATGTTACATCTTCTCAATATTCCTATATGGTGTAGAAACATGGACATTAGACACGAAAACAGAACAGAGAATTGAAGCCTTTGAAATGTGGATATATAGAAGAATAGGTAGAATTGGATGGAAGGAAAAGAAAACAAACGATGAAGTCTTAAAACAACTAAAAATGAAAAGTGAACTACTAAGCACAATTCAAACAAGACAAATGCGATTTTTTTGGGCCATGTTAAAAGACACAACAGCCTACTAAAAGTAATCCTGGAGGGGAAAATACAAGGTAAAAGAGTCAGAGGCAGACCAGGATTAACATGAACGAGTAACATCAACATATGGACAAATCAGCCTATGACAACCTGCATCATCAAAGCAAGAGACAGTGCAGAATGGCGCTCCATGGTAGCCAACCTTCGTTACGGAGACGCCATTCGATGATGATGATGAATTAACTGCAAAAATTTATCTATCTGTCTCTTGTCCTTTCGAGCCAAGGACGGTACATAGAGCAGAAATTATAGACAATCTTTCAACTGTCAGTCGTTGCATAAAACCTGCATTGTGTCTCGCCAAACGGGCTTGTTCTGGTCGAGTTATTGATTCTCGGTGAGGGAGCCGAGGCCTGCTGGTGTTGTCTCTCGTTTTATTGTTCTTTTTAGTGTTTCCTTAGGTCGGCATCTTTTTCTTTTACCCTCTGGTTCCCATTTGAGGGCTTGTTTTGAATTTATTTTCTTGTCTCTTCTCATCACATGACCAACATATAAACACCTCTTTTCTTGTTTATAGATGATATTTTGTATACTTTGTTATTTCTCTTGTTTCTGCACTAGTGGCTAGAGAAATATTTAGAAAAAATAAAGTGTCCCCGTCACGCCAAGTAGCGTATAGGGAATATGGTGTTAGTGACCATAAATTTTACAGACATGCAGCACATGATTTTTGTGGTAATGTGGTCGGTATTACGCCCGTGCCGCTTTAATTTCCCAGAAAAAAATCCGGTATCCATTAAAGGCTGGGTGAATCCGGAGCCGTTTGTTGAATTTAAACCCTTGTCATTTGTGGTCCAGTTCACTAACCACTGAGCTATCGCGGGTCCCATGTAACTAAAGAAATAGCAAAGGTTAATTAAATTTTTAAAAATACACAAAATAAGGTCGGATTTTTTGGAATAGAACAGGGAAAAAATATCAATGGAAAAATTAAAAAATTAAAAAATGGTATGTAAGAAGCTTTACGTGACAAGTGGACGACACAGACTAAACAACGTTTCGGCTCAATAGGTCTTCATCAGGAACAAACAAAAAAAACACACACACAAAACTGATAACGAAACAACCAAAACAAAAACAATCGAAATGTGTTAAAGAAAACAACAACAATAAATAAAACTATCCTGTAAAATCCAAAATAAAATCGTAACCAAGTGCGGCTGTCGTGAACGTCGAAAATCGTGCCAAAAAAGTGCGTAAATGTAAACAGAACCAGAGGAGTTAACACAGGGGTCAGTGTGCAAACACAAAGGAGAAAGAATCGAATAGTAGACCGACAGGTGTAAATAGACGCTAAGAGTGAGATGTCTGAGAGTGGGGTACAATAAAAATAAATGAGGAGTAAGGAGCACAGAAAAAAAATTATAGAGGAGAAAACCGAAGTGTCTCATAAGGGACTAGAGGAGAAGAACTATAAATAGCATGGCATAGTAAGTAGACCAAAGAACCCAAATATGTGTAGTAGAGAAGGCTATGCAAAAGGGAAGGAGCAAGCAAAAAGAAACTATGCGTATGAGTGTGATACATTCGTACCTCTCGGGGTCAGCGAACCATACTGGACTATAAGGCGATTTTCCAAAGTATAGCGGCTGCGGTCGCCAGAGTGACAAAGGACAATACCAGTGACACGGATGTCGTCTTTGCCCTTGTGATCAGGGGAGTTGAAGTGGGAAGATACCGGAGTACCAGTATTTTGTTGGACATCACGTAGATGTTCACAAAATCTTTCCGCTAATCTTCTCCCAGACTCACCAATGGTCATGTGGCATCGTTGGCATATGATGGCATAAATGATGTTGCGGGACACACATGTGAAGCTATGCTTGATCTCGAACCGTCCATTAGGGAACAAAACCGAGTCAGCAGGGAGCACATAGGCACAGGTAATACAGTTTCGACCACAAGGGGCCGTACCGAAGTGTTGAGGGTGGGAGCGAGGGAGATGGCTCCTAACCAAAATATCTCTCAGATTCCTGTCACGCTTAAACGCGATCATCGGGGGATCACTAAAAAGTAGACGGGTAGTGGGATCAGAGAGGAGAATGGAACGGTAGCGGTTGAGTATCGTCACAGCAGCTAAGTTGTGAGGAGGATATGTGAGGGTGAGTATAGTTCTCTCAGAAGGGGGGCGGTTGGAAGGGGTGAGTGCCTCGGGACGGGAGATAAGGAGGACCCGCTTGAGGGCAGACTGGAGGATCGAGTGTGGATAAAGCCGTCGGCTGAAGAAACCTAACATGAGGTGAGCCTGTCGGAGGAAATCTTGGTCATCCTGGCAGATGCGACGGAGACGCAATAACTGTGAGAATGGAATAGAGTCGCGACAAGAAGGTGAATGGGATGAAGTGTAGAGAAGATAGCAATGGGCGTCTGTGGGTTTATAGAAAACCGAAGTATGGAGGCCAGAAGTACCCAACGAAACGATAAGATCTAGGAAGGTGACAGAGGAAGTGGATGTACAAGATGTGAACTTGATAGCTTTGTGATAACCACTAATGTGGTCGATAAACCTGGAGAGGTCATCCTCAGGTAGATCGGTAATTCCGAAGCAGTCATCAATGTACCGAAGGTATATGATGGGAAGGGGACCTTGATATGAATTGAGAATTTGGTACTCAAGGTAGCCCATAAACAGGCAAGCATAGCTAGGGCCCATCTTGGTGCCCATGGCTACTCCACTAACCTGATCATAGAAGTCACCATCGAACTCAAAGGTATTGAGGTTGAGTACAAGCTCAGTAAGGCGGAGAAGAGTGACAGTATCCACAGAGGGGTGTTGTCTCTGGTCAAGAAAGAAACGTAGAGCTAAGAGGCCGTCGGAGTGAGGAATAGAGGTGTAGAGGGAGCAAACATCAAGGGTAAAAAGTCGGTATGAGCGACCATGGGAGAGAGAGATAGAAGAGAAGATATTTAGTGCATGGTTAGTGCCCTTGACATATGAAGGAAGACTGGCAACCATGGGCTGGAAGACACTGTCTAGATAGTCAGATATGTGTTCAGTCGGGCATGCACACGCAGACACGATGGGGCGCCCTGGATAGTCGATTTTGTGAATTTTAGGGAGCATATAGAAAGATGGTTTCCCAAGACCACTATTCGGGATAATAAGGCGAGACGCGATAGGGGGAAGGAGGTGGTCACGGATCAGTTCCTTGATGGTAGATTGGACCTGTTTATTGTGGAGGACAGTAGCGTCGTCACGGATCAGTTCTTTGATGGTAGATTGGACCTGTTTATTGTGGAGGACAGTAGCGTCGTCAGGACGGGGTTTATAAAACATGGTATTGGATTGATGGTAGATTGGACCTGCTTATTGTGGAGGACAGTAGCGTCGTCAGGACGGGGTTTATAAAACATGGTATTGGATTGATGGTAGATTGGACCTGCTTATTGTGGGGGACAGTAGCGTCGTCAGGACGGGGTTTATAAAACGTGGTATTGGATTGATGGTAGATTGGACCTGCTTATTGTGGAGGACAGTAGCGTCGTCAGGACGGGGTTTATAAAACATGGTATTGGATTGATGGTAGATTTGACCTGCTTATTGTGGAGGACAGTAGCGTCGTCAGGACGGGGTTTATAAAACATGGTATTGGATTGATGGTAGATTGGACCTGCTTATTGTGGAGGACAGTAGCGTCGTCAGGACGGGGTTTATAAAACATGGTATTGGATTGATGGTAGATTGGACCTGCTTATTGTGGAGGACAGTAGCGTCGTCAGGACGGGGTTTATAAAACGTGGTATTGGATTGATGGTAGATTGGACCTGCTTATTGTGGAGGACAGTAGCGTCGTCAGGACGGGGTTTATAAAACATGGTATTGGATTGATGGTAGATTGGACCTGCTTATTGTGGAGGACAGTAGCGTCGTCAGGACGGGGTTTATAAAACGTGGTATTGGATTGATGGTAGATTGGACCTGCTTATTGTGGAGGACAGTAGCGTCGTCAGGACGGGGTTTATAAAACGTGGTATTGGATAGTTGTTTGTTACCCTCTGAAATGTATAAGTCTCTGCGCCAAACTACCACCGCTCCCCCTTTATCGGCCGGTTTGATGACAATGTCTTCTCGGCAGCGGAGATTAGAAAGGGCCCAAAGCTCAGAGGGAGATAAATTAGAGCGGTGAAGTTTTCTAGGGCACAGTTGTTGTATCTCACGTGAGGTGATATTTATGTAGTGATCCAAGGCCTGGGATGCGCCGGGTTGAGGGGTCCAATCCGATTTACGGGAGTGGAAGCGGGAAAACTCGTCTACAGGGGTGGAAAAGGAGGAAGTTGCAGTAGTGCCAGAGTAATGGAGCTTCAAGCGCATACGTCTATGGAAATCATGGACATTCTTACAAAGATTATAATGGTCACTAAAGGGACGAAGGGGGATACATTTTAAGTAGGGAACAGGCAAATAATTGCAATGCTGCGGTAAAGCTGGTAGCAAGGAGCCAATGGTGGGGTGTACTAAACACTCCAAGGTATGGTGACAGCTTTACAAATAAAGAACACAACACAATACTGACGTTTCGGCCTGTGGCCTTCTTCAGAATACAGGGACAACGACAACAAGCGGTGAAGCACAATTACTACATGTTAGATGATCAAGTGGAGGGCGAGGAAAGTAGGATGCAGAAATAAGAAAAGAGAGAAATGAGTATTACATGATGAGAGGTATGATGGGCGTCAAAATATATAAAATAGAAAAAGAGAAAAATGTATAATAAATAGTACTTAGCTGAGCTCAGAGCAGGAATTCTGTAATCCGTTCTGAAACAAGTCGGAATGACTAGAAGACAGAGAGCATGTATAGAAAGCAACCCGTGACCAAGACAGGTCAGTTGAGAGGGCAGACGGATCTAATATCGGGAAAACCAAGGGGGGGGGAAGGGAGGGGGGATAGACGAAGACACTCCTGGGACACGACAAGCAATACATATAAATCACTCAACAATGGAAGTGAGAGATCACGCGAGAGGTTAAGAGAAAGAAATTGAATGACACGACAAAGTAGTGAACTAGGCAAACGGTGAGAGAGATGGACTCTACAGAATGGATGGCCTCGAACTGAAAGAGTTGAGAGGTAGGTCAACGAAAGGAAGGATTGGATACTGGAGGAAGAGATAAGGAGAGGAAGAATAATAAAGCCGGTATAATGAGAAGGGCGATAGAGGGGTGGTCCGGAGGAAGTTAGTCTATCGGGAGGTAGGGAAGTATTAGAGGAGGAGGTATGGAGAGGAGGGATAAGAAGCAGGTATGTGAAAACTGGATAGGGGGAGAGGCGGTAGGTCAGAAGTGAATGGAAAAAGAGAAAAAAAGAGAGAAATTCTGGAAGAAGTGGAGCAATAGGGGATGGTGTGCAGGAGGTATGAACCATAGGAGGTAAAGAAGTAGGGAAATGATAGAACAAAGGGGGGAATGAAAGTGGGCATCAGGATAAGGGGGATACTGGAATAGTAGGTATAGATGAGTAGTGACTACAAGTGAATAGAGAGGAGAGGGGTGAGCTAGGAGTAGATCAGCAGAGGGGTGGTAGGAAGGACGAGGAACAATAGAAGTGGGCAGAGAGATCGTACGTACAGTCCAGGTGGAGAGGTGATATAGTGATAAAGAGGTAAAGGACATGAAGGTAGTCAGAAGAGAAAAAGGTGTGGGGAGGGGGGGTTTAGGATGAAGAAGGCAATATGGGGGTTACTCAAAGAGGATATGAAAAGCAGGGATGGAAGAAGAGAAATAGGAAGAGAGGTCCATAGGTGGGAGGGTGGAGTCGGAGGCAGGAGGGTCCTCAGAGGGACAGGGATACATTGATGCCACGAGGGGTGAGGCAGCCCCAACGAACGATCAGACGGTGCTCAAGAGTGAGCCGACTGTGGTGATCAGAGGAGCATGATATTAGGCCAGTTACCAAGACATCAGTCATACCTCGATGGCCCCTCGAGTTAAAGTGGGCTGCTACAGGAGTGTCCGCTTCTCGGGTGATGTCATTCAAGTGTTCACGGCACCTATCGCCGATTCTACGACCAGACTGACCGATGTAGGTCAACTTACATCGCTTACAAATGATGGCATAAATGATGTTCCGCGATGTGCAAGTGAATCCCTCTCTGATCTCGAAAGGACTATTGGGGAAGAGGACAGTGTCGGCCTGGAGAACGTGGTCACAAGTTTTACATACTCTCCGGTTGCAGCGGATAGTGCCTCGATGGCTGAAGTGGTCAGCAGGAAGACGACCCCTGACAAGAAAGTCTCGGAGGTTCCGGTCACGTCTAAAGGCCACTAGTGGCGGGTCAGGGAAGAGCAGACGAGTAGTAGGGTCAGATCGGAGAATAGGGAGGTAGCGGTGGATGGTCCTAATAGCGGCGTAGTGGTGAGGGTGATGGGTGAGCCGCTTCCTGTAGCAGCCCACTTTAACTCGAGGGGCCATCGAGGTATGACTGATGTCTTGGTAACTGGCCTAATATCATGCTCCTCTGATCACCACAGTCGGCTCACTCTTGAGCACCGTCTGATCGTTCGTTGGGGCTGCCTCACCCCTCGTGGCATCAATGTATCCCTGTCCCTCTGAGGACCCTCCTGCCTCCGACTCCACCCTCCCACCTATGGACCTCTCTTCCTATTTCTCTTCTTCCATCCCTGCTTTTCATATCCTCTTTGAGTAACCCCCATATTGCCTTCTTCATCCTAAACCCCCCCTCCCCACACCTTTTTCTCTTCTGACTACCTTCATGTCCTTTACCTCTTTATCACTATATCACCTCTCCACCTGGACTGTACGTACGATCTCTCTGCCCACTTCTATTGTTCCTCGTCCTTCCTACCACCCCTCTGCTGATCTACTCCTAGCTCACCCCTCTCCTCTCTATTCACTTGTAGTCACTACTCATCTATACCTACTATTCCAGTATCCCCCTTATCCTGATGCCCACTTTCATTCCCCCTTTGTTCTATCATTTCCCTACTTCTTTACCTCCTATGGTTCATACCTCCTGCACACCATCCCCTATTGCTCCACTTCTTCCAGAATTTCTCTCTTTTTTTCTCTTTTTCCATTCACTTCTGACCTACCGCCTCTCCCCCTATCCAGTTTTCACATACCTGCTTCTTATCCCTCCTCTCCATACCTCCTCCTCTAATACTTCCCTACCTCCCGATAGACTAACTTCCTCCGGACCACCCCTCTATCGCCCTTCTCATTATACCGGCTTTATTATTCTTCCTCTCCTTATCTCTTCCTCCAGTATCCAATCCTTCCTTTCGTTGACCTACCTCTCAACTCTTTCAGTTCGAGGCCATCCATTCTGTAGAGTCCATCTCTCTCACCGTTTGCCTAGTTCACTACTTTGTCGTGTCATTCAATTTCTTTCTCTTAACCTCTCGCGTGATCTCTCACTTCCATTGTTGAGTGATTTATATGTATTGCTTGTCGTGTCCCAGGAGTGTCTTCGTCTATCCCCCCTCCCTTCCCCCCCCCTTGGTTTTCCCGATATTAGATCCGTCTGCCCTCTCAACTGACCTGTCTTGGTCACGGGTTGCTTTCTATACATGCTCTCTGTCTTCTAGTCATTCCGACTTGTTTCAGAACGGATTACAGAATTCCTGCTCTGAGCTCAGCTAAGTACTATTTATTATACATTTTTCTCTTTTTCTATTTTATATATTTTGACGCCCATCATACCTCTCATCATGTAATACTCATTTCTCTCTTTTCTTATTTCTGCATCCTACTTTCCTCGCCCTCCACTTGATCATCTAACATGTAGTAATTGTGCTTCACCGCTTGTTGTCGTTGTCGCTGTATTCTGAAGAAGGCCACAGGCCGAAACGTCAGTATTGTGTTGTGTTCTTTATTTGTAAAGCTGTCACCATACCTTGGAGTGTTGGGATACATTTTAAACCTTTAGAGAGAACAGACCTCTCATTATGTGAGAGATGGAGGTCGGGGGGTATACAAAAAACTAAAGAGTCGGTAGCTGATGTAGCAGGTATAGAGGAGGGTGGGGCGGGGCGGAGGAAGGAGATCTTCTTCTTGTGCTGGGAGGACATAAAAATATAGAGTTGCCTATTAAAGTCGTGGATGATCTGTCGGATAAAATGGTCTGAGCCGGTCATTAAACACCTGAGTCTCGACACCAGCAATAGACGCTGAGTGCGCAGGTGGGAGACCAGCCTGGTGTAGTTGGCTAGAACGAGCCTCATACGATGGAAACCAAGGCGTCTTTCAATACTATCAAATCGCCTAATTTCACTAAGGTTGGGCTGGTGGACAAAGGGGGTGAATTTAGACCGGAACCCAAAAGGGAGAATCTTAAATCGTATACAATTTTGGAGGAAATTGACGTGGCAACTAAATCTGGTAAGCTTATAAGTAGTAAAGGCGAGTTCAGTGGATATAGAAGAGATGTCTGTATGTAAATAATGGAAGGCTAAAAGAGTACCTCGGCGTATGGAGTTCGAAAACTATTTAAGTGTGGGCATGCTGTCAGAGAAAGGAACAAGTGAAAGGACTAAGCTAACACAGGCAAAGAAGAACTAAAACTAAAATAAGGTAAGAGTGATGATGGTGATCACAACAATGATAACAACGTAATAGGTGGCAAACGTACAAAAACTAAAGGATGATCAAAATGGCAGTCAAGTAAAAGGATAAAACTAAGATATAAATACTAAAGTAAACACTAAGGACGAAATACAAACATTAAGTAGCAGCTGTAATATACTAGTAAAGGGTTAAGGCATAAAAATGCGAAGCTGCAGTAAAGCTGAATATAAGGAAAAATAAAAAAATAAAAAAATGGTATGTATGAAGCTTTACGTGACAAGTGGACGACACAGACTAAACAACGTTTCGGCTCAATAGGCCTTCATCGGGATCAAACAAAAAAAAACACACATACAAAACTGATAAAGAAACAACCAAAACAAAAACAATCGAAATGTGTTAAAGAAAACAACAACAATAAATAAAACTATCCTGTAAAATCCAAAATAAAATCGTAACCAAGTGCGGCTGTCGTGAACGTCGAAAATCGTGCCAAAAGGTGCGTAAATGTAAACAGAACCAGAGGAGTTAACACAGGGGTCAGTGTGCAAACACAAAGGAGAAAAAATCGAATAGTAGTCTGACAGGTGTAAAAAGACGCTAAGAGTGAGATGTCTGAGAGTGGGGTACAATAAAAATAAATGAGGGGTAAGAAGCACAGAAAAAAAATTATAGAGGAGAAAACCGAAGTGTCTCATAAGGGACTAGAGGAGAAGAACTATAAAAAGCATGGCATAGTAAGTAGACCAGAGAACCCAAATATGTGTAGTAGAGAAGGCTATGCAAAAGGGAAGGAGCAAGCAAAAAGAAACTATGCGTATGAGTGTGATACATTCATACCTCTCGGGGTCAGCGAACCATACTGGACTATAAGGCGATTTTCCAAAGTATAACGGCTGCGGTCGCCAGAGTGACAAAGGACAATACCAGTGACACGGATGTCGTCTTTGCCCTTGTGATCAGGGGAGTTGAAGTGGGAAGATACCGGAGTACCAGTATTTTGTTGGACATCACGTAGATGTTCACAAAATCTTTCCGCTAATCTTCTCCCAGACTCACCAATGGTCATGTGGCATCGTTGGCATATGATGGCATAAATGATGTTGCGGGACACACATGTGAAGCTATGCTTGATCTCGAACCGTCCATTAGGGAACAAAACCGAGTCAGCAGGGAGCACATAGGCACAGGTAATACAGTTTCGACCACAAGGGGCCGTACCGAAGTGTTGAGGGTGGGAGCGAGGGAGATGGCTCCTAACCAAAATATCTCTCAGATTCCTGTCACGCTTAAACGCGATCATCGGAGGATCACTAAAAAGTAGACGGGTAGTGGGATCAAAGAGGAGGATGGAACGGTAGCGGTTGAGTATCGTCACAGCAGCTAAGTTGTGAGGATGATATGTGAGGGTAAGTATAGTTCTCTCAGAAGGGGGGCGGTTGGAAGAGGTGAGTGCCTCGGGACGGGAGATAAGGAGGACCCGCTTGAGGGCAGACTGGAGGATCGAGTCTGGATAAAGCCGGCGGCTGAAGAAACCTAACATGAGATGAGCCTGTAGGAGGAAATCTTGGTCATCCTGGCAGATGCGACGGAGACGCAATAACTGAGAGAACGGAATAGAATCACGACAAGAAGGTGAATGGGATGAAGTGTAGAGAAGATAGCAATGGGCGTCTGTGGGTTTATAGAAAACCGAAGTATGGAGGCCAGAAGTACCCAAAGAAACGATAAGATCTAGGAAGGTGACAGAGGAAGTGGATGTACAAGATGTGAACTTGATAGCTTTGTGATAGCCACTAATGTGGTCGATAAACCTGGAGAGGTCATCCTCAGGTAGATCGGTAAGTCTGAAGCAGTCATCAATGTACCGAAGGTATATGATGGGAAGGGGACCTTGATATGAATTGAGAATTTGGTACTCAAGGTAGCCCATAAACAGGCAAGCATAGCTAGGGCCCATCTTGGTGCCCTTGGCTACTCCACTAACCTGATCATAGAAGTCACCATCGAACTCAAAGGTATTGAGGTTGAGTACAAGCTCAGTAAGGCGGAGAAGAGTGGCAGTATCCACAGAGGGGTGTTGTCTCTGGTCAAGAAAGAAACGTAGAGCTAAGAGGCCGTCGGAGTGAGGAATAGAGGTGTAGAGGGAGCAAACATCAAGGGTAAAAAGTCGGTATGAGCGACCATGGGAGAGAGAGATAGAAGAGAAGATATTTAGTGCATGGTTAGTGCCCTTGACATATGAATGAAGACTGGCAACCATGGGCTGGAAGACACTGTCTAGATAGTCAAAAATATCAATAGATAAAAATATCAATGACAGCCTGTCATGATGAGCTAAATGTCTGCCTAGCCAACGAGTCATTGGAACCGCCCGGGTTCAAGTCTAACAATCTCCTTAAGGATTTTTACAGCTTTCTACAACAGTTTTAGATTTTAATAAACAAAACTGGCTAAGGAATGAAAGAAATCAAGGAAGATTTAGTTCAGTTTCGACGACAAATCGAGACATTGCAGTAACTTCGTATTGTTCAGATCAGCTTCTTAGCATCGCCGAAACACGTTTGCGAAATCAATAAAAATAATTTCAGTTCAGATATACGAACTCCGTAGTACAGGCTAAGATAAGAAAGATTGAAATTAGAGGAAGTGATTGGGTATATATTTTTGTTTCTGAACACATTTTCCCAGACAGTGGCCACTCACTACCCAGAGTTGTTTAACGTGTGCAGAGTGTTCATGAGACTTTCTGCTTTTCCCCATGCCCCAAAAGGGCTGTCATTAGATCATCTTACCCAGAGGCTAGAGAGGGTACAGAAAATGAACAGCAAAATCACCATCGTGCCCGCGGCAAGATTCGAACCATAGAACTTTCTTGTCCAGGATCGACGTCTCATTTAACGAATAATATAAAACAAAATATTCATTTTAAAAAGTAAAGAGCTCGTCACGCCAAGTGGCGTATCGGGAATATGGTGTTAGTGATCATATTTTTTTATAGACTCTCGGTACATGATTTTTGTGGTAATGTGGTCGGACTTATTCCGAACCGCTTTACTTTCCCAGAAAAAAATCTGGTACCCATTTAAGGCTGGGTGAACCCGCGGCTCCCTAAAGACATTCAGTACAAAATTGAAAAGTTTAGGAAATAGAAAGTATAATTTATTGTTGATACCGACTTCCAGCTTATTCAACACCAAACACAAAGTTAAAACAATTCGTTAACTGGATGATAGTGCAACGTGGCAACTAGAAATAACATGAACACTCTACGCTGAATGAAAGAAAATAGCCGTACATTGACAGCAATTACAGAAATCAGAGTAAATAAACGCACAATTACAGGAAAAACAGTAACTATCTACATATTATGTTATTGGTTGATTTGCTGGCCTCTACATTAGGTACCGGTCGCGATTTGGTTAGTTTCAGCAACCGACAATGTAGTAATGAGTCCTGAAAGCTATTGTTTGCGTTAACCGAACAATTGTTTTGCTTTTCTAGCGCGACTTTTAAAATGGCCTCAAGCGGCCTTTCTTCTCTGAACTTGTATGGCTCCTGGCAGACCCCAGTAATGGTATAATGCCGTAACAATTGCTAAATGCGCGTAGAGGCGGTGGGTGTGTAGCTCACATCAAGCAATGATATCTTCGCTTTATCTAACAATAAACCCAACTTCAGCTGGACATTTGTAGATACTGGATTGCCTTCACTCTTCTATCCATACTCGCTTGGCTAGACGTGTTCATCTGTTCCTAGGCTCCGCAGCCAGGAAGCACTGTAGGTTCATGATCAGATTTTTATCACTGATTCTGTCGTAAATTGTCTGCTCTGAGTCACTGCTCTACTAATGAACGTATAGCTTTTGTTCCTATGTATTAAATCAAGATTTTGGCAAATATTAGCATATAAGCTACTGGCGCTAAATCCTATAAAGGATATAATAGGCTATAGCCTGTTAAGATTTTATAACAATTCAAAGGTATTGGAGGCCCACAACTGACAACCCTGTATTTGAAGACAACACGTGTAATTTTATGACAGTTTTAACGGCAACTTTTTAACGTGGGGAAGAAAATCCCTAAATAAAGAATTGTTAGCTGAGCCACTGTTCTCACAGCTGCTAGTCTTTATGTCAAAGTGGCACTTTAGTTACAATCTTGGCAAATGTGATTCATTTATAGATGAAGAAGGCCAGAGTTTAGTACATTGTTCTCATCCGTAATATTAAAAAAAATTGTCTTCAATTTGTGACGCCAAATACGAAACGTCAATTTATATTAGAAGTCAATATTTAATGCATGAGGTGATGTTTAAGTGATTAATACTATAGTCCGTTCAGATTCGTTTGCATAGACATTAATTTATTTTTTTCAAAAACTTATTGTTCATTTGCATTGATCTTTTGAAGTTAGGTTTAGAATACTAATGTCGCTATAAAAATATTTTTTTATCAAAGAAATGTGATCCAGTTTCAAAGATGCCTTATTTAACCTATATTAAAAAAAGTTAATCGATATTATAAACACCGGCGGGATTATGTAGATGCTTACATCTCACAGCTGATTCTTTAACATATAGGCATGACCTTCACGGCTGAATGCGCACCGTCCTAAAATAGTTATGTTTCCACTATAAATTTTTATAAAGAAATGTTACATATGAAATTTCCCGTTTAGCACAAAATGACATTTTAGCCGAAACCGGAAATTATGTGACGTCAAAATCACGGCCGTAGACTCGAGTTCGAGTCATAATTCAGAGGCAAATCTCAATATTTACAGAAAGGAGGCGGCACTATCCATATTATCTTCTGCAAGTCTATGTGAGAATGAATATAAAGGCAAAATATTTTACTGAGCATAACATTGCTATAAAGATTTATCAATACTTCTGCAGAGAGCGTAAAAAGGGACATCTTTATTGTTCTTTATCAAACCCTGAGAAGAGAACAATGCATATTTTAGGTTTGTGTAAACGTTCATTTGATCGAATAGTTAAAGGAAGCGGATATTTATTGCCAACAAATGCAAGAAAGCAAGGAAGGAAAGAAACGGTAGACAGTTTTGATAAGGACCTAGTAAAAAGAGAAATCTGTCGAATGTTTGATATAAACGAAGAAGTGACACTTAGAAAGTTGAAGCTTTGGCTGAAAACTAACAACGACATTGAAATATCAAAAACTTCATTATGGAAAATATTAAGAAGTGCAGGCTTCACCTTTAGAAAGTATGCAGGTGGAAAAAACATTATTTGTGAGAAGCCACATCTAGTAGCTCTTAGAAGCAAGTATTTACGTGAAGTGAAGGAAATGCGCGAAAATGATTATGATATTGTTTATTTAGATGAAACTTGGATCAACGCTCATCATACAAATGAAAAGGAATGGCAGTTAGCAGATGGAAGTATTAAAAGATCAGTACCAAGCAGTAAAGGGCAACGTTTGATAGTTGCACATGCAGGTAGCAGACATAATGGGTAGTTGCAGAATGCTCATCTCGTTTTCATTTCAAAATCCATAGACAATAGAGACTACCACTCCGAAATGAATGGGCACATATTTAAAGACTGGATCGAGAAAAGTATCCTTCCAATATTAGATCGACCTTCTTGTCTGATAATGGACAATGCTTCATACCATAACGTAGTTAACGTAGAAGATAGAATCCCAACATCATCAAGTACAAAAGATGCAATCAAAACGTGGCTCATAAAAGAACACATACAAGTTAACGACAGCTACTTGAAACCCGAATTGCTTAGCCTTGTAAAACAGACACAACGTACAAAGATATTTAAAATAGACAAGTTAATTCAAGAACATGGCCATAGATGTTTGAGACTACCTCCATATCATGCACACTTAAATCCTATAGAACTAGTTTGGGCAAAAGTTAAAGGACACGTAGCATATACAAATAAAACTTTCAAATTATGCGATGTTGAGACACTTACAAATCAGGCTCTATCAAATATAAATAAAGACTACTGGGTAAAATGTGAGGATCATGTGTTACGACAAGAAGAGGAATATTGGAAAAAGGATGGTTTGTTGTTTGTTCAGCCGAAAGCAGTAATCGACCTATTTGACTCGTCTGATTCTGAATGATCATTACTCTGATTAAGTCTACAGATAAATAGTTTGATTTGCAAAATTTCATAGTTGATTTGTTAAACAGTTTATTGTTCAAGACCACCCAAGCAATCAAAAATATGTTATAAGCAAACCAACAACCATTACTTTGAATGGAAGCCTGCTTGAGTCAGTACAGAAGTTCAGCTATCTTGGATCCACTATTACAGCCACACTTTCCTTAGATGAGGAACTAAATGTACGTATTTGAAAGGCAGCGACAACATTTGGGAAACTCACACCAAGAGCATGGAACTATATCAAATTGACTCTACGAACAAAAGTTCTATATATAATTTAAAATTTGTATACTTGCCACCAAGTAAAATCTTATGGACACGCCTATGGGTCATCGTTGCACTAGATTACTGTAAAACATTTTGATTAGGGTCAAAATAATAGTTACATGGGCAAAGATCAAAGGAATTCGCCGCTTTAAGAAAACCGTTATAGCTAGACATCGAGTAACACATATGTTCTCGTGACATGGACATTTTAACACCGTATGCCAAAATTCATGTGAAATCATCAAGAACTTTTTGAATTATAAATCATAACATCTCGGCAAACGAATCTGAACGGACTATAGTAACAAAATGATTGGCTAATCTGAGTTTCCTGGGTGTTATATTCAATGTTTAACTACGGATGTTTTTTATTCTTTTTTAACTTGAAGATACAATTTCTTGAAATCACTTTAACAGATAATAAAACAAGCATGCGCATTTGATCTTCCTTGAGAGTCGCAAATAAGTAAATGAACTAAAGTACCAGTAACAAACATCTGTATTGTGCCTAATGTTGATTAATATTTCTGCAAAAAGTTTATATTTTAAATGAAGGAAACAAAATGAGCTCGACTCTACTGTAACAATCGTACTTACACAACTTCCAAATACACAAGATGTTCGATTTAGCGCCAGTCAAATTCATGAAATGAGAGAAATCACAGTCACGTTATCGAAGTGCTCCAGCAATGTATTCTGTTCTTATAAATAAGCTCGTAACTCGTGCCAGGAAACGCCTCCTGGACTATCGTTCGTGCAGACAGACCGGGGAAGATTAAGTTTCCAAGTCTGGAAAGTTGTGACTGTAATTATGTTCACATTTGTTCTTGCCCATTATAATGTCTGTCACATAATGTACAATAGGGCTCGGATATTGTGACCTGTCGCATCTTTTCCTGGCATATATTTTTTTTTAAATCAAATTTAATTTCTGCATGTTACATGTCATTCTGAAAACTCTGACGCTTTTTCCTTCGTCATATAAATGCATCTTCTTCTACCATTTTTAGCTCCCAGTGGAGCATAGGTCTTCAACAAACACTTTCCAAGTCGTTCTGTTTTTTGCCATTCTTTGAAGATCATTCCATGTCTTCCTCATCATCTTCATCTCTGCTTCTATCTGTTTACTCAAAGAATTCCTTGGTCTTCTTCTTTGTCTTTTCCCCTGGAGATTCCAAAAAAGGGCCCGTGCGTTGCCGGGGCCTGATAGGGGAGTAAAGAATAGCGGGAGTAAAGAATAGTAAAGAATACCCTACCAGGCATGTTCGTAAGAGGCGAGAAAGGAGGGTTGGGCATGGAACTGGCTATCTCATACTGTAAAAAAAACTAAGCCGAAAAAACTAAATGCTTACTTTACCATAATTTAGGTTTAGGTCATATTTTGACAAATTTAGGGCATAAATGAATATTTTTGGTTGTAGTTGGTAACATTTATTGTCATTTTAGGTGAAATAACATTTCCACTTAGAAGATCCTCTATGAAGCGGAAACCATTTAGTTTTGTAATTTTATTGCTAAGAAACACATAAACCTGCCTGAATCAATACAGCGTGTCTATAACTCAAACAGCGTAATTATAGATTAATATTTCGATGGAAAATTAAAGACCACTTTTAGTTGATTTACTGCATGTCAGGATAAAGGTTTAAAGTTGAGATTTAAAATAAACCTTTTACCAAAACATCGCACCTAATCAGTAACGCACAAGTGTGACAGTAAAAAGTAAAGTACCCCCGTCACGCCAAGTGGCGTATAGGGAAATATAGTGTTAGTGACCCTATATTTTACAGACCTTCAGCACATGATTTGTGGGGTAATGTGGTCAGTATTACGCCCATGCTTCTTTACTTTCCCAGAAAAAAATCCGGTACCCATTTAAGGCTGGGTGAACCCGGAAGCCGTCGGTTGGGATCGAACCCTACCCATTGTCCGTTTTAGTCCAGTTCACTAACCACTGAGCTATCGCGGGCTATCCCACAAGTGTGACAGTGCTGTCAGAAAATTGTGTTCTGAAGTTAGACTTCAAATAGGAGTACTATCACAAGTGACTTCACTTTTTTGAAATGGAGACAGCGCTGTCAGACATTTCTTTTGGTGCGAAAGTAATTGCAGACATTGCGGATGAATAAATGTGTCAAAAATTGAAACAAAAAGTTAAAGTCAGAGAGAAACCTTCGGCACATGTTTTTTGGTGTAATGTGGTCGGCATTACGCCCGTGCCGCTTTACTTTCCCATAAAAAAAACCGGTAGCCATTTCAGATTGGGTGAACTCTAGTCCTTTGTAGTTCAGTTCACTAACTACTGAGCTATCGCGGTTCTTTTTGTTTCCTGAGTATTGAAGTTTTATTTATCATTTAACCAGTTATTTTCTTCTGTTTCTGCTAAACCATCCTTAAAAATTACTTACGCTAAATTGTTTACCGAGACACTTTCGTTAGCATTAATTTAATGGTATAACCATATGTAAATCTGTCATGAGACAATTATGATACGTCCTTAATCCAGACTCAAATAAATAAAATCACTGAAATACAGTGCTGATGGAAATGTTTACCTCATTGACAGCAGAAAGCGGAGACCTGAATCCCAAATCGCGGGGTACTTCTTCTTTTTCTTCTTCTTTCCTTCCTCATGTGCCTTTCAGAGTCGATGGGAAAAAAAATTAAAGGTTTCTTGCTTTTCTGTTCACCTCTTCTGCTGTTATATTTCGTAGTGTTTTTAACAGTTCGTTAATATATCTTTTTTGTGTTTGGCCCTTGGGTTTGGTGTTTTCACAAAGTTTTATTGAAAGCTTATTGTGTTTTGATCTTTCTGCCAACTCTACCGAGTTGTGCCCGCAACTTTTTTTTTCTTTCCCTAGTCTCACTACGCCAGGCGTGACCAGCTAACTGTTGGAACACACAACATTAGACCAATTTAAGGCCAACAAATCTTTATTCACAGCCCTGACACATGGGCGACGTATTCCAACATATTTACATGACCAACTGTCTGTACTGGTTAATCGCACACGCTGCCCAGTAGCAATGTCACTCGCCACTGGGCCCTAGGCTATTACACACTTGACTACGCGAACTTAATAATTGGGAACTGTTCCCCACTGAACAGCTCCCACGGTCTGTCACGTAGTCAAACCATTTTATCTGTTGTTTCTTTATATATTCAATGGAAGGGTTATTTCATTTTAATCGCGGGGCTAAACAAACCTTATGCGATAACGGATTACACCTTATTCTCTTGTGTTTGATCAGCGGTCCGAACTTTCACAGACAGAAGTAGACTGTGTAGGTGGATAGTTCGTCATAGTTTTAAAACCAGCTTCACCAGTCAATTTGAAGGTTGCCGTCTTGAATATTAGTATCTTTTGCTTTATTGCAGCAAAATGGTGGGAAGACCAAGAGCCCGAACTGGAGGTATCAATATTGGACAGATCATGGCTCTCCAAGATATCATTGCCGAGAAATAGAATTTAATAACTTTGATTTCCGAGACTGACATTAATTAACTGTGCATTCAGCGGTTAGACATTCCAGTCGCAGGCTTATAATGAATAAGTATCCAGTGTTTAGTAGCTCATCATGGAGGAGGGCTGTCGTTGATCGTGTCGGAACTGCAATTTTCGTTAAGTCCATAGGTGCTAAATCAAACTTTTTAAAGAGCCATCTGACACTGAAACAAATTTTAATTTTGACAAACTGGTGGGACTAAGATTTGCTCTTGAGTGTAATCCAGCACGAGGCAGACGTCAACAAACCAACTGTGATTGATGGGTACAAATATTTAACGCCATGAATGCGAGAAATTCATGGCCAGACACTGAAGTCGAAATTGGTGGGATGGACGATACATTTCAACCAATCGTGGTCAAAATTGGTGGGATGGACGATACATTTCAACCAATCGTGGTCAAAATTGGTGTGATTGACGATAAATTTCAACCAATCGTCGTCGAAATTGACGAGACGAAATAGTATTTGTTGAAATAGAAAGAATCTCTGGCAAATGTTTTCTCATAGAAGTACCAGGTCGCTCTGATGCTACTTTGACAAGAGAGATAATCTCATATTCTGTATGAAAGCCACACATTTTTACTGATGGCTGCTCCGCATATGCCAATAGGAAAAGTACTGAAGATGGCATTTATACCAATGATACAGTCACATATAAGGAGAATTTTGTCGACCCAGATGATGACGACTTACACACACCCACACACAATATTGAAAACATATGAATGTGGGCCAAAATAAAATTGAAAAGACAGTTACTGACTAGGCGTCCTTAGTTTTCATCATTTCTACACAAGTTCGCTTTCAGAAACAAAATGAGACAAGGAAATATCCCAGGGATAATCATTACTGGGATTACAGAGAGTTGTACTGTATAAGATGTAAGTAATTTTATAAAATTGTATATTAATAAATTTAAATAAAACATTCTTTAGTTCAAGAAATGGTGGAGTATAAATTGCTAATTCACTTGTGCTAACTAATCTGTAATCATTCGTACATACATACTTAAAGAAAACATTTGTCACATACTAAGAGAAAACGTCTGTGATAAGATGTAACAGAGAATCACTATGAGTGAATCTTTAATGCGTAAAATGTGTCGCAAATAGGTCCTGATTGTGAAAGTTAGAGAACCACTGAATAAAATGAAATGTAACTCAAGGGCAAGCAAATGTAACTCATTAGACAAGAAAAAATGTGGCCTTTGAAATGTGGATACATAGAAGAATAGGTAGAATTGGATGGAAGGAAAAGAAAACAAACGATGAAGTCTTAAAACAACTAAAAATGAAAAGAGCTAAACACAATTCAAACAAGACAAATGAGATTTTTGGGCCATGTTAAAAGACACAACAGCTACTAAAAGTAATCCTGGAGGGAAAATACAAGGTAAAAGAGGCAGAGGCAGACCAAGGCTAACATGGACGAGTAATATCAAAAGATGGACAAATCAGCCTATGACAACCTGCACCATCAAAGTAAGAGACAGAGCAGAATAGCGCTCCTTGGTAGCCAACCGTCGCTGCGCTAATGGCACTCGATGATGATGATGATGAACTCAAGGGACGTTACTTTCCCGAATCGAAATAATTTGGGACATAGAACCAGACCTTTACCAAGTAAACGTATTTTATATAAAATAAAGGATAATTAATGATTTATAAAACTTATTCAGTTAATTATAATGCTATTATTCTGTTATTATGATTATATTATTATATATATTACAGTACTAACCATGTTGATGTTGTTAGTTGTGAAAACTGTACTTCGTATTTATGAAGTTCATCACGTCCGATGTCTGTGGTTGTTTTTTTGCTTTACAACAATGTTCTAATTCGGTGCTTGAAACTGAAACTAATGAAACTTCTGAAACAGCACAGTCGTCGTCACTGATTAGTGAGTCTAACTCTGTGTCACTTACCACCAATACTTCCATGCTTCATTCAGCTAAATACAGAATTTTGAATGAGAATATTGAACAACCCTTTCCTGACTAATATTCTGAAATATTTCTTCACATACACTCTAATTGTGTTCGAATGTTTCACTACAAATGTTCAATGTTCAACAATCGTCGATGCGGGCCATCCACGTGCTCATTTATTAATCATAGCAACATGGGAATACTCTCCCTTATTTTTAGAATTACGTTAATAGTTTCCCTTTAGTTCTAAGGGAGTTGTTTCTTTTTAAAAAAAAAAAAAACATATCTGGTGGGGGGAAAAAGGGGGGGGGGAGAAGAACCACATTCCATATAGTAGGGAGGGCTATATGCTTAGATTTACTATAGATGGTGGACAGTAACATCAAGAAATGGACAAGTCAGCCTATGACAACCTGCACCATCAAAGTAAGAGACAGAGTGGAATAGCGCTCCATGGTAGCCAACCTTCTATGTGGAGACGGCACTCAATGATGATGATGGCGTACAGTAGGGTTACCACACATCTAAGTTTGACTGGGATTGTCCCGGTGTAGCAACGTTGTCTCGATGGATTGAATATCTGTCACAATTTCAGTTTCCGAAAAATCAATTTGTCCTTTCTGAAAACGTAAGATGCAGCTCAACTTTTTTAACAAAGTAACTGTGGCCATGGAGAAAAACAATATGACTCAATCAGTGCAGAAGTTATCCAACCAGAAATGAAAATCTGATTATAAATATTAAATAATGACAAAAAAACTATGAAATTGTACCTCGAGAAGATAATGTATTGATGAAAAAAAGGAGGGGAGGGTGGAGGAGACTTTTCTACGACACATTTTACTAATTGGTGGTGTATCAAATCAGTCGCCACGACGTGTTAGATTCATGACATTTATTTCAGCCCCTATAGAAGAAAACATTCTTTTTGTCTACCGCGTATTTTGCAGACCGTATTCCCGCTATTCAGCGAGACAGTAGGTTTAAGGTTATCTGTATATCGACATTTCGAACCGTAGTCAGCCCATAGGGCATAGACTCAAATACTCTTTCCCTGTTTAGGAATTTTCTTTCAGGCAGTTTCAATCCTTGTAAAGTTGTTTTATCAAATCTCGTCATTTGCTCTGTTCTGTGCAAGCATCTTAATCTCATTGAGGGAGCCGATTCCTGCTGCCTGTGCCTGTCTGATCAATGTTCTTCTTAATGTTTCTCTGGGTCGGTCTCTTTTCCTCATACTTGCTGTTTCCCACTTGAGTATTTGTTTTGCTATTAGTTTATTATCTTTTCTCATCACATATCCAACGTATGTCCATCGTCTTTTCTTCATTACTGATGATATTTGTGATTGATTGGCGATTTCTCTAAATTCCTCGTTTGTTTTGAATTCGTTCCACGCTATGCTAAGTATTTTCCTTAGACATTGAAAGCAATAGTAGAAGTAATAATTTTTAACAAGTTGAAATCAGCATTTCAAAATTAGTGAAAAAATGGTACAGTTAATTTCTGAAGAAAACAACTTTAGAAATTGTGTAGACTAGTGTTATTCGTCCCAGATATAGACCATGACTAACATCGCCATGGGTGCACCGTACTCACTCTTTCACGTCATTCTAATGACGCAAGTAGTTTTAATTTGACAATTTTTTTTTTTTTAAATTCACTTATAACAACACTGCCCTTAAGAAAATTCTAGACAAGTATCTACCAACACATGCAACGTTCACAACACACTCTACACATCAGCAATACGATCGAATAGACACACAACTTTGTAGAACAGACATGAGCAGTAAAGAACAGACTAATAAGACAGGCAGGAACAGTAAAGAACAAACTATTAGGAAAGGCATGAACAGTAAAGAACAAACTAATAGGAAAGACATGAACAATAAAGAACAAACTAGTAGGAAAGGAATGAACAGTAAAGAACAAAGAAGTAGAACAGACATGAGCAGTAAAGAACAAACTAGTACGAAAGGCATGAACAGTAAAGAACAAACTAGTAGGACAGGCATGAACAGTGAAGAATAAACTAGTAGGAAAGGAATGAACAGTAAAGAACAAACAAGTAGAACAGACATGAGCAGTAAAAAACAAACTAGTGCGAAAGGCATGAACAGTAAAGAACAAACTAGTAGGGCAGTCATGAACAGTAAAGAACAAACTAGTAGGAAAGGAATGAACAGTAAAGAACAAACAAGTAGAACAGACATGAGCAGTAAAGAACAAACTAGTACGAAAGGCATGAACAGTAAAGAACAAACTAGTAGGACAGGCATGAACAGTGAAGAATAAACTAGTAGGGCAGGCATGAACAGGAAAGAACAAACTAGTAGGACAGGCATGAACAGTAAAGAATATACTAGTAGGACAGGCATGAACAGTAAAGAACTAACTAGTAGGACAGGTATGAACAGTAAAGAACAAACTAGTAGGACAGTCATGAACAGTAAAGAACAAACATTTAGGACAGGCATGAACAATAAAGAAAAAAAACGAGCAAACAGCTGAGATGGATTAGGTCAAGTCAAGTTATTTAAATAAGATAATCTTCGGCCTTGTAACGAATGCAAGTACTGAGAAATATATATTTTAGTATATATTTTAATAACAATTCAATTGTTAAAATGTCTCGGAGAAAACATGTTTAGAACTAGACAAAGAAAATAATGAACATAAGTCTACAACATGGCTCAAATGTTTAATTCATTTATATATTGAACAGCGAGATTAAAAGTGTATATATTTATTGTAAATATTCAATTATTCAAAATAATAATACGGCTATTTAAACAAATTAATACAACGAATATTCATCATCATCATCATCTCCTTCACCATCTTCTTCATTATCATCATCATCATCATCATCACCAGCAGCAGCTGCTGCAGCAGCATCAGGAGTACAATCGTCATCATCAAGTAAAAGGTATGTTGACGTTCGTGATCACGTTTATTATACCAGTCAAATACCTGTGGATAAAGAAATGCAGTGAAGACGATGGCGCTGGATAGGACACAAACTGCGGAAACCAACTGAGTGTATTACACAACAGACCCATTTTGGAATCTCCACGGAAAAAAAACAAAGAGGAAGACAAAGATATTTTTGGAGAGGACAGATGGAAGCCGAGATGAAGATGATGAGGAAGACATGGAATGATCTTAAAAAGAACGGCAAGAAACAGAACGGCTTGGAAAGTGTTTGTTGAAGACCTATGCTCCATAGAGAGCTGAATTGGCGTTGTGGTCGATATCACGTCTGGTCACCTTTATTTCGCAGAAAAATTGATGGTGCTTATTTTTAGAGGCTGGGTAGACTTCGGAGCCTTGACAGTCCGAAAAAAAATCCCCCACTTCTGGGCATCGTAGCCCCTTCTGATCATGAAGCGAGCAAACTAACCATTCAGAAACCGTGGCTTCTTAAATAATAATAATAGTAATAAACTATTTTGACATTATACGTCATGTACTTAGTTCCTTTGGTTATCTGAGAAAGACCAAAGAGGGTTTTCTATAAAAAAAAAAAGCAAACACAAAAAGAGAGGTCTTAAAAAAAACAGAAAGAAACAATCGACATTTTCAGGTACATCATGAGAAAAAAGAAATGTGGACTACTTGGTTACAATGGACAAAGAACCCATAATTGATACGATGCACGGTGGACAGAGATTAGTGAATTGACATGACTACGCCAACAGGTATGGCACATGATGATGAACACATGAATAATTTCTATAAAGAAACGTGAATTATTGCAGTCTTGTTGGCTAATACTCTATACGATTTGTGTTCTTCGATAATTTTACCTTTCAGATAGTTCTGTTTATGTCATTGCTGATGTTGCATTACTTTCAAGTGATTGGGACATCATCCACATGTACACATGTGGACAGGCGCGCCAGACTGCTAACAGCATATTTCAAAACTGTACTGAATATAGAAGATTGGGGAAAAAAACACTTGACCCATATATACAACACTACATGCAGAAGAGACGATTAGAGGCCACAGAGATGGGATTTCACAGAAGAATGTTGAAAGTTCACTGGACAGCTAAAAGGAACAATGAGGAAATTCTCAAAGAGGACAACAGAAAAAGGAAGCTCCTAAAAAACATCAGAAAGAAACAATCAACATTTTTCGGGCACTTCATGAGAAGAGGAAAGTTGGAATACTTGGTTACAACTGGCAAAATAAAAGGAAAGAGAGATCGCTGGCGACAAAGAGAGAAAATACTGGATGGCTTGGTGTCGTGGCCTGGAAAACGGTCAACAACAGAAGTGATACGATGTACTGTAGATAGAAGATTGTGGAAGGACATGATCGCCTAGGCCAACCGGTATGGCATATGATGATAATGATGACATGCAAAAGCAATGATGAACCACTGCATGAATTACGATAAAAAACAAACAAAAATAAAGTAAAATTTATACAAGAAACGACATTGCAAATACTTCTTGTGAACGAAAAAAGTGTTGAGCTTAAATGCTCTATACATAAGCACTAAATAAATATATTTAAATGGTAAT
Organism: Megaustenia siamemsis; assembly: GCA_032433765.1. Classification (NCBI taxonomy): domain Eukaryota; kingdom Metazoa; phylum Mollusca; class Gastropoda; order Stylommatophora; family Ariophantidae; genus Megaustenia; species Megaustenia siamemsis. The sequence goes on along the minus strand of JAVIAB010000059.1, from coordinate 40,996,401 downwards.
GGTTATTGTAGGCCCCTGTTTCACTGCAAATGAATTAAAATCCATAATTGCTCAACCGCCCGTGCCAGTGCATGTCCAGCATTTTCAGATACAATATTCTGAATTTTCAGATAAAATGTCCTGATTTTTCTGATAAAATTTTATGAAATCTCAAATAAAATGTCCTGTTTTTTTCAGATAAAATGTCCTGATTTCTCAGATAAAATGCCCTGATTTTTCAGATAAAACGTCCTGATTTTTCAGATAAAGTGTCCTGATTTCTCAGGTTAAATGTGCTGATTTTTCAGGTAAAGTGTCCTAATTTATTCGATAAAATGTCCTGATTTCTCAGATAAAATGATTTTTTTATAAAGAGTCCTGATTGCCCAGATAAAATGTGCTGATTTGTTAGATAAAGTGTCCTGATTTCTCAGATAAAATGTGCTGATTTTTCAGATAAAGTGTCCTGATTTGTCAGGTAAAATGTGTTGATTTTTCAGGTAAAGTGTTCTGATTTATTCGATAAAATGTCCTGATTTTTCACATAAAATGTCCTGATTTTTTTAGATAAAATGTCCTGATTTATTCGATAAAATGTCCTGATTTTCCAGATAAAATGTCCTGATTTTCCTGATAAAATTTTATGAAATTTCAAATAAAATGTCCTGTTTTTTTCAGATAAAATATCCAGATTTCTCAGATAAAATGTATTGATTTTTCAGATAAAATGTCCTGATTTTTCAGATAAAGTGTCCTGATTTATTCGATAAAATGTGCTGATTTTTCACATAAAATGTCCTGATTTTTTAGATAAAATGTCCCGATTTATTCGATAAAATATCCTGATTTATTCGATAAAATGTCCTGCATTTTCAGATAAAATGTCCTGATCTTTCAGATATAATGTCCTGCATTTTCAGATAAAATATCCTGATTTCTCAGATAAAATGTTCTGATTTTTCAGATAAAATGTCTTGATTTTTCAGATAAAATATACTGCATTTTCAGATAAAATATCCTGATTTCTCAGATAAAATGTTCTGATTTTTCAGATAAAATGTCTTGATTTTTCAGATAAAATATACTGCATTTTCAGATAAAATATCCTGATTTCTCAGATAAAATGTCCTGATTTTTCAGTTAAATGTCATAATTTTCTTCATTTTTCATCTGGTAAACCGACTTGCGTAATACTAGCTCTGAAATGTGTGTGTCCTGCGAGCAATGTCAGGCTTCTGCTGCTGTCAATCCCTACTCATCTTCTATTCATTCAAGTCAAAGATTCTAACGTCAAATCATAGGACAAATGTCGCCACTGCTCTCCAAGAAGAAATTACACTGGAGACAAAACGGACACTTTTCGCTACTTAAGACATAAAGAATAAGAGATGCAATGGTTCGACCATGTCATCAAAGAGAAAGATCAAAACACAGCACAACGTGCCTTTAATTAATAAATGTTATGAGAACACCAGACTCAAGGATCGGCAGCGATAATGATTATTTATGAATGGAATATTAGAGATACAAGGAAACATAACATCAGCTGATGCCAATAGAAGTGTAAAAGCTGGCAAATTATAATGACAATTTTTTTTAAAAGGAGAAAAAAGTGATATAGTAACAGCTTTACGTAGGTGAGAAACAAAACAAAAGTCGCCGTTTCGGCCAGGTAGGCCTTCAGCTGGAACAATAAACAACACAAAAATATATATAAGGATATATACACAAATCTAACTAAATGGCGATAATATGCTAGATACTCAAGAAAGAGAAAGACCAAAAATAAAAAAGGTCACTTCCCTGCGGTCCAGAGCTTGGTCAGCCACCGACTAAACTAAAATTGGTGGACGGACTGACCAAGTATATATCTCACTGACCAGGTGTGTATCTTGATATTTTTGCTCCTTTACTATCAAACTATATCTTCTTTTGGAGCTGGAAGGCAAATGAGGAAGGAAATAATTAGAGTAACCTTCTCTTAGGTCTTCCTTTCTCTTGTTTACCCGTAACTATCTTCTCTAGGCTATTCATTATGTTGCGTTACGTGACCAAGAGATTTTATTTTATTTATATGTGCACATATATAATAAATAAATCTTAATAAAATAGATTTAGCAAAGTATAAATATGGGTATTATTCAGATGAGTTATCATATTTTCTATAGTTAACGGTTAAGTCAATGCCAGGAACAAAGCGATGCCAAGGCCTCCAAGTTCTGATTCTTTGTTTGATGTCTGGAAGGAGAAGCCATGAGAGAGGCATCAGGAGAACTCCGGAGTCACTCATTATCGAGGATGAAATCCATAGATTGACCCTAGTTAGAATAGAATGTGAAATAATTTAGATCATAATGATCGATTATTATAAGCAGATTTATGTTTAAGATAGGCACACAAGTTCGGAACCGCTGTTAAGATGAATAAATCATGAAAAGGAAACACATTTGTATTTAAATATTTGCATATAACTGTCTTTCTTTTAGTTAAATAGTTACATAAAATGTTACGTTTATTTTTTAAGATGAAGAAATAAATCAATCAATGAAATACAAAACCAGAAATCATGATTATCGATCATGTTTGCGTTATTCCTAAGGTTAATAGTTCCCAAACTTTTGACACCTTTGGCTCCCCTTCCTTGCCTATCATGAACAGACGGCCCCTAATGGTATATAGGGCATTATAAGTTACAATCGTACAAGTCGGGTAAATCTTGATTCAGTGATAACATATAAAGATGATAAATGATTACAGAATCAACACTATCTAATATAAACTCATTTATGGACTAAACAGTATGAAGCCTTTGTGTTGCCATTTTCTGATTAATGACGGAGTAGACACACAAGAACATCCTCGGCGTGGTGCCCTTGCCGAAGTTTGACAAAGTTAGTTTTAATCTTCGCCTGCCATTAAAAAGCCGTGAGCTGAGTGCATATTGCGTGTGTGTCGTGGCTTTCAGCAAGTAAAGATATCTGCGCCTTCCGATCCGACAAATTCGACTTTATATATAAATATAATCAATGTGCTGGGTTAAAGCTAAGACAAATAAGTAAACAACCGGGTTAGTTTGTTGTTTGGATTGGCCAACTTTATATCTGTAGCAAAGTCCCGAGGGACTTAATTTTGCGTCAATATCACTTTTCCCGATTTTTCACACTGGCAGCCAGCCAACTGTGCTCAGATGTCCTTCGCCATACTTGCAGATATTCTCCGACTTCAAAGGGACTCCTAATATTTTTATCGTGGAGAGTTTTGGGTAGATTTTTTCTTGTTTGATGTTACGCAGGCAGCTGTCATTTTTGGCCTACTCTTTTCGATTTCCAACAGCCAAGGGTTCTTTAACGTGTACAGAATGTGCACTGGGCCTGTTGGTTTTCGTCGTTTTCAAAGAGGCTAGACATCGGATCAAACCACTCAGTGATCGGGGAATGTGCCACGATTCGATTTTATTTATTTATTTTTTTAAAGTTTTGCATCGCCTGTGGGAAGGGGGGGGGGGCAGGAAATCGAACCCAGTACCTTTTTGTCTAGAGGCTGACGTCTTACTTCTAGACCACCCAGTGTAGAATAAGTGTAATTTTATTTTATGCCGAATATTTTTTTTCAGTTTTAGAGTTCAATACAGCAGGAGGTTGATGCCTGGGAGTCATGACCCAGGCTGGCCCACCTCCCTTAGAGTGTCAAGAAGCTAAAGGGCGGAAACACTTGCTCGATCGGGTACTTCTGATGATCAGATTCCCTCCTCCTGCGGAGCTCTGTATAAAGAGTTTCCTATTACTGGGAGAATGAACATCCCCAAGTCTTTTGTTCATGTGACCGGTGATCGTGACTCTTTGTCTTGTATCGTGAATGAGGGGTAGAAACAACATAATGATGCGGTGCGCTAGTTTCATGGCTGCTACTCACATTTGCTCTATGTGTCCTGATATTGTACCCAAAACTACTCCTGTCTTCGGCAGATTAGACCTTGGTTTGACGTAAGAGTGTTTCCTTCTCGTAGAGTGGATACTGATCAGGGCTGTTGCGCCCACCGTGCTCGTGACTTCTGTCTGGGTGTTTTCCCACAGTCTTTCCTTCTCTCGATGTCAACTGTTAGGTTTGTGTTCTTTGGTGTTCTTCCACGCGGATAGGGACTTAATAGTGGCTCTTTTTCGCACGACTTGTCCCGTCCGTGAGCAGCACTTTCTCTCTTTTTGACATTCACTCGATGGCTGCTCAAGGAAATTGTAATCCTCATTGTCATCATGATCATCACCAACATCATCATCATCATCAAGTGCCATGCCTGCTGGCGTAGGTGATCATGTCTCTTCACAACTTACTATCGCGACAGTTTTTCATTTCAGTTGTTGACCTTCTTCCAAGCCATTCTCTTAAGATGTCTGGTATCTTTTCTCTTTGGTTCTTTGGTTATGGAAGACACCGGTATCACTGCAAACCAAGTAAAGACCATAATTGCTCAATCGCCCGTTCCAGTGGAATCATCCGAATTACTATCTCATCTCTCAAACAAAGAAAGCTAACTGTAGACCCCATCATAGCAGTCTCAGCACACGCCAAAAGACATAAGTTGAAACCGCACAGAAAGTGAACACAGCCTACTGTTCCCTGTCATACGATATCATCATTCATCGTAAACAATTTGAATATCGAAACATGATCAAAACGGATGAAACACACATCTCACGGTGTGCACAGAACACCTAACTCAGTAGCTCCTGCAACAAGCCGGACTTGGAATATGAGGAAACTGCAAAAAGGAACACTTTCATACATAGCATTCAATGGTTCCTGCCACCTCTCCACCATATTGATCAGAGGTTCACGTCCTGAAAATGATGATCGTCATATTTTTTTTTAAATAGCGCTTGATGATGTTAGGACATCGTTTTTGACTCCAAATCCAAACATATAAAACACAGTTAGTTGTCAGATTATCCCCGTCGCACATCAAACAACAGACCGTAAGATTAGCGTATGGCCGGTCTTGGGATATACGATAGCGATTGGGATGATGACATAGCACACACTACAATGGCAGCACCAATAGATTCCTGATTACTCTAGTGAATGCAGTCTACAACGAACGAAACACGGTGCAAATTCCTTAAAGAGATAAAACTGCGGCTGACTTGACGAAACAGTTCACATGAATGAGTTGTAACATGTACATAACTTTCGTCAAGCAATTCCAACAACGGTCATGAACAGCACTCATTGTGACGTAAAGCGCAGATCAGCTCTAGACGGTGGAATGTCTCATTCACAAAACTTGATTTGTCAAAAGGAATATTCCCGTGCTTACGACTTCGCTTCATCGGCACAGATGTGTTAAGTAGAACATCATTTTGACATTACCGCAGAAAAGTGCAATGGAGAGCCGAAATTAATCAGACCCAAAATGCACTTTCTGCAGCGATCGAGAGAACGTGAAAAAGTTCCACCATCTTGGAAATGGAAGTCCATCTTTTTTCTTAGCTTCCCTCTAATTCTTCGTCCCTCGATTTTTGCAGTTGTCACAATATATTCCGGCTGTTCTCTTCTCATTAATTGGCCAAAATGCTTATTGTCACTTCCTAATATTGGAAATTAGCTCTCTTTTTGTTAGCTCTTTCCGAACGTTTTCATCACTCTTCTTACCTCTCCGTGGTATATTCTTAACATTCTTCTGTAAAACAAAATCTCTATAGCTCCCAGTGATTTTCTTGTCTGTTGTCCTATAGTCCATGAGTCACATCCATATGTTAAGACTGGTTCTACATAACATCTAAGAACTCTTTTTCTTGTTTCTATTGTCAAAAATGGATTGCACAGTATCTTCCACATTTTTTGGGAAAGCTACTTTTTCCTGAGCCATTATGTATCTCACCTTTTTTTACATCTACCATCTCACCTTTGTTGTACATTTACCATTTCACCTCTGTTGTACATTTACCATCTCACCTACGTTGTACATCTACCATCTCACCTTTGTTGTATATTTGCCATCGCACGTCTGTTATACATCTACCATCTCACCTTTGTTGTACATCTACCATCTCACCTCTGTTGTACATTTACTATCTCACCTACGTTGTGCATCTACCATCTCACCTTTGTTGTATATTTACCATCTCACATCTGTTATACATCTACCATCTCACCTTTGTTGTACATCTACCATCTCACCTTTGTTGTATATTTACAATCTCACCTCTGTTATACATCTACCATCTCACCTTTGTTGTATATTTGCCATCGCACGTCTGTTAGACATCTACCATCTCACCTTTGTTGTACATCTACCATCTCACCTCTGTTGTACATTTACTATCTCACCTACGTTGTGCATCTACCATCTCACCTTTGTTGTATATTTACCATCTCACATCTGTTATACATCTACCATCTCACCTTTGTTGTACATCTACCATCTCACCTTTGTTGTATATTTACCATCTCACCTCTGTTATACATCTACCATCTCACCTTTTTTGTACATCTACCATCTCACCTCTGTTGTACATTTACCATCTCACCTACGTTGTGCATCTACCATCTCACCTTTGTTGTATATTTACCATCTCACCTCTGTTACACATCTATCATCTCACCTCTGTTACAATATCTATCATCTCACCTCTGTTATACATCTACCATCTCGCCTCTGTTGTACATCTACCATCTGATATGATGCATCCCTGTCTTACTCCTCATTGTCATTCAATCATAAAAGAAAAATAAGTGGGTGTAGATGCTCTGTATTGTAGTTTGGATTAAATCTGTGATACTCGCACCTTTCTGTCCAACGCATCCGACTTCAGAACGATATTTTTGTGTAAAGGTTGCATTCCTTCTTCAGTTCGTTTCCCTACTCGTTTGGCTAGCCTAGCTATTAGTTGTGAATCACGGGCAGCTTTCAGCTCTGTTGCTGTCAGGCGCTTTTTGTCTCCCATTGGATAGTTGCACCTGTTGCACCTATTTCACTTACCAGGTACTGGCAGGAGAGGCTTTTCATCTGGTCTTTTGTTCGTGAGGTTAGATCTGCAGATCTGTAAGAGAATGAACGATAACAATTTCATGGGAAGGTATAGCAACTCTGGCGGTTCGAGACCAGAAGTTATTGATTGTAATGAAAGAGAATATTTTCCTCACATCTGGAGATAGGCACAAAATATAAATATATCATCTTTCAGTGCCGTTTCCGCATCGAAGGTTGGCTACCATACCGCGCCATTTCACTCTGTCTCTTGCTTTGATGGTGCAGGTTGTTATTGGCTGACTTGTCCACCTTTTGATGTTACTCGCCCATGTTAGTGTTGGTCTGCCTCTGCCCTTTTAGCCTTGCATTTTCCCTTAAAGATTACATTTATTAAGCTGCTGTCTTTTTTAGCATGCCCCCAAAACCTTATTTATCTTGTTTGAATTGTGCTTAGTAGTTCTCCTTTCATTTTTAGTTGTTTTAAGACTTCATCGTTTGTTTTATTTTCTTTCCATCCTATTCTTCCTATTATTCTATAAATCAACATATCAAAGGCTTCAATTTTCTGTTCTATTCGCTTGTCCGTTTTAGTCTTTTTTAAAACATAGTTTTAGTCTTTTTGTCCATATTTCTGGACCATACAGGAATGTTAAGAAGACATAACAATTGCTATTCTTAGTTTTAGCCCTGGTGTTATTTGTTTTGATGGTAGTATTTTTTGTAATGACATTAAAATTACTTTTAGCATTTCCTATTTGTTTATTTATTTCAGTTTTACATTTTCCATCTCTGGTTATAGTATGTCCAAGGTAGTTATTGTTCTGAACTGTCTCCATGATATATTCTTTTAACTCTGATATCCAGTTGTGAGTTTTTAGTATAATGTTTGTCTATTATTATAGTTTTAGTCTTTTTTATATTCAAATCTAATCCATTTTTTTTGCTTGCCATGTTTATTTCATTAAGTATTTGTTGTAGATCTTTAGGATTTTCTGCTAGTAATAAAGTATCATCAAATATCTTACGTTATTGGTTGTCTTTCAATTAATGTTTAGGTCTGGCATCTCTGTAATGCTTGTAAAGACTTGCTCAGTGTATAGGTTGAACAAGCTTGGTGATAAGATGCATCCGTGTCTTACTCCCATTTTATATCAACTGGTGTAGAGTTCTCTTTGTTATATTCTGTTATTGCTTTTTGCTCCCAGTATAGATTATATATTACTTGTATGTCCGTGTCATTTAGATTTATATATTTTTGGCAGTCAATAGGTTGTTTATTGTGTATTCTATCAAAAACTTTGGTGTTGTTTATGAAAAAAAAGTAATGTATTCCCGTCACAACTAGTGGCGTATAGGGAATATGGTGTTAGTGATCATAAATTTTACAGACCTTCGGCACATGATTTTTGGGTTAATGTGGACGGTATTACGCCCGTGCAGTTTTACTTTCCCAGAAAAAAATCCGGTACCCATTAAAGGTTGGGTGAACCTGGAAACCGTTGGTTGGGATCGAACCCTACCTCTTGTCTTTTGTAGTTCAGTTCACTAACCACTGAGCTATCGCGGCTCCCGTTGTTTATGAAGCTGGCATATATTAGTTTGTTTACTTCTGTGTACTTTTCGATTAATGTTCTCATACAGAATATGACTTCTTTTGTCCCACTGTTTTTCCTAAAACAAAATTCTCATACAATATTGATTTTTTTTTTCTGAATCCTTCCTTGTATAATTTTGAGCAAGATTTTTGTTACATTGCTCATTAGATTTATCATTCGAAAGTCACTTCATTCAACTGCAACATTCCTTATAGCCAAAGCAATTAAATTGTAATGTTTTTAGTTCATTTGGTATGCATTCTAGACGGTATATGTAGTTGCATATGAATGTGATCACTACAATGCCAAAATCGCATAACGCCTTCATCGTATCTACCTGTATGTTGTCAGGTTATGCAAATTTTCCCTTTTTCAATTTCCATTCATCATAAAATAATTATGTTATACATTCCAACCATCTATTGATTATATCTTTATTGTCTATTATTTTTCCTATTTTGTTTGCAATACATCCACTTTCTGTGGCTTTTTAATTGTACTAGTCATTCTCTTTATTTCTGTGTGTATCCTCTTAAATTGTGTTTATTTTCCATATTTTTCTTCATTTTCAGCTGTTTCAAAACTTCATTCCTTCATTCCTTCATTCAACTGTCTACCAAATTCTAACAATTCTTCTATAAATCCACATTTCAAGAGCTTCAGTTTTCTTTTTGCGTTCTCAAACGTTATGTTGAGATGGTTATTACACATTATCAAATGTCGCTCTCGCCCGTGCGCTGCCGGGGCCCGAAAGGGGAGTAAAGAATAGCAGCGCTGTACCCTACCAGGCATGTTCGTAAGAGGCGAGAAAGGAGGGTTAGGCATGGGACTGGCTATCCCATACTGTAAAAAAATAAGCCGGAAAAACTTCACAAACATGAACAAGTCAAAGAAAGATAAAGTTAATCCGTCAACCAGGAAAGAGAAGGGCTCTCTGTCTAAGAGACGTATGACGCAATCCGGAGAAAGCCATAAGGAGTCCGGGGTGCCGACTCACCCTTTGTCTACCAGGAAATCATCCAGAATTGGCACCTGGAATGTTCGTACCCTTAACGAACAGGGAAAAGCGACACAAGTGACAGCAGAAATGACCAACTACAAGATAGATATTCTGGGAATGTGTGAAACAAGATGGCTGGGAGCGGAGAGAATAAAATTGAATACAGGGGAGATGATTTTATCATCAGGACACAAGGAACCAGGAGCACAACATAGCGAAGGGGTAGCTATAATGCTATTAAAGAATGCACAGAAGACACTAATAGAATGGGAGGCAGTGGGACCAAGACTGGTGAGAGCAACATTTAGAACAACCAAAAACAAAATACAATTATACATTATACAATGCTATGCACCAACCAACGATAAAGATGACTCAGTTAAAGATGATTTTTGTAAACAGCTACAATGTCAGATGGATGCAAGACGAGCCAAGGATATTAACATCTTGATGGGAGACCTAAATGCTAAGGTAGGATCAGACAACAGAGGCTTCGAAGAGATTATGGGAAAACATGGACTTGGAGAAAGTATGACCGTCAATGTGTAAATGCACACAAATGATAATGTTGGTGAATGTGAACTTAATCTAAATACTACCTCATGTTTCTTTTGCCATTCTCAGTTACCACACAACTAACGATGAATAAACAATAACGAGGGAATACATCTGTTGTATATGTACTTACCAGTCTTCTCAAGAACAGAAATAAAAACCGACAATGAGCATTAATGAAACAAATGAAACCTACATAACGTACGAAGACTCGGACTCTAACAGAAGAAAGACGGCTCTAAACATTTACTTCACGATTGAGATTTTCCTGGCTGTTGCAGGGACCTTCCTCAACTTGTGGTTCCTTGTGGCAATATTGACTTCAAAAGACATGCGGTCACGTCTACGTAACAAGGTCATCTGTAACATTCTAGTGGTTCATCTTCTTGACAGCACAGTCATCGTTCCTGTAGCTGTTTGGGATGTGATGACTTAACATGATAAGGGATGCATTTTCCGATCAGTTTTAATGAACCTTTCACTCATTCAAGATTTCATCGCTAACTGGTTGATGGTGATAATTCTAGTTGTATTCATCGCGCAGATCCAGAAACTTAACCCCGGTATGAGCCACACACTTGGGACTGTTACATTAGTCACACTTGGCTTGCTGATTCTTCCTTGGGTTTCTTCTGTTATAGTTGTGCCCGTTATTACACACGACTACCACTACCGCGATCAGTGGCGATTGAGTTGTATTCACCCAACCATAGACGCATTCCAGACGTATAAAGCTGTGGACACAGCCGTTCCCATTCTTCTGGCAGTTTTGCTGGTGACAGTGGCAGCAATCCTGAGGAAGATACGCATTACTCAGTCCCATCCTCCTGGATCAATGCAGATCGAGCTCATAAGTCAAGAACCAGAGATTGATAACATCTTTGCTTACATCATTGCCGTTGCAATATCCATTGGATGTGACATCCTGAGAATTACACTACTTATGGATTTCAACACCTTCCTTCAATATCGCTTAGTGACATTGTGAGTTGTATTGTTTTAACACCAACAATTTGTGTGCCCTTTTTTTACTGCATGTTCATAATCAGCAAGTATAGTGTCTGCTGGCGTAGGTGATCATATCTCCCCACAACTACCTCTCCACGGGTGTTTGTCATTTCTATTATTGACCAAACCACTTTCTTAAACTTTCTGGTATCTTTTAAATTTGTTTCTCCTAACTTTTCTTTCCTCAAGTTTTACATATGTCACAGATTTGTGTTAAAAACATCGGCATTTAAAAATAAAAAATCAGTACACGTTACTTATTGTCCTAATTTTAATGAAACTATTGGGACATAAAGAAAGTGAGGAATTTTGTTTTACCGTACTGTGGAAGATAACATTTCATACGGTCACCACCTGGCGGCATTCTAGGGTAAATGTTTTTTTTTCATGTTCTGAAACATCGCTAGAGAATCATTAATCGTTCGTTGTTCAATGTCGCTTCCAAGATCAGTCTACGATAAACCTACCAACTTCTGTTCTTAGCGTCTACTGTAAGTGGGCGTGGAGGCGTGGTGGTGTTAGTTTACTGCAAAGCGGCGATATCTGCACCTTTCTGCCCGTCACACCTGCCTTCGACTAGGGTAGATTTGATTAACAATTTTTAACAGCGGCCCTTTTTTTGTTTACTTTATCAGACTTTTAACTACCCAGGGTTCGTTAAAGTGTGCGAGTGCACACAAAATCTCTCGCTGTTTGCTGTTATCTGAGAGGGATTCGATTCCAATTAGCCACAGAACCAGATAGAGGGTAAAGTCACGAGGAAACAACAGATTCCAAGGGAAATATTCCCGCTTCGAAACTGGTACCTTTCTGTCTAGAAAAGCAACGCTTTCCCTCTAAAAAATCCATTCCCTTGAACCCAAAAACAATGAAGCCATTCCATTATTTATTATACACAGCTTTAAAAATCTACCTACATGTACAATAAATAAATTGGATGTCAATTTGCTCATGAAACACAGGACTATAACCGGGCATGAAACCATGTATATGTTGTCATGTACATTCGTTGCATTCAGTGCTCGGAACAAAATTTGAAAATGTGTAATAACTATCTCATATAACTTTTGTAGCACGAAAAAAGATTCTTGAAGCTCTTGAAATGTGGATTTATAGAAGAATTGTTAGAATTTGGTAAACAGTTGACAAAACAAAGAATGAAATTTTTTAACAGCTGAAAATGAAGAAAACTGTGAAAAATAAACAATATCTAAGAGGGATGCACACATAATTAAAGAAAATGACTATTACAATTAAAAAGCCACAGAAAGTGGATGTATTGCAAACAAAATAGAAAAAATAACAGACAATAAACATATAATCAATAGATGGCTGGAATATATAACATAATTATTTTATGGTGAAAGGGAAAAGAAACCAACTATAAAATGTACGTTGGGCCATACAATCTTAAAATCTAAAGTGGAAGAAACTTATTGAAAAAGGGAAAAGTTGCAGAACCTGACAACATACAGGTAGAGATGATAAAAGCCCTATGAGATTTTGGCATTGTAGTGATCACATACATATGCAACTACATATAACATCTAGAATGCATACAAAATGAACTAAAAAAAAATTAATATTGAATTAGAACTTTATTTTAGGAAAAACAGTGGGACAAAAGAAGCCCTATTCTGTATGAGGACATTAATAATTGAAAATTACACTGAAGTAAACAAACTATTATATGCCTGCTTCATATAAAATACAAAAGCTTTTGATAGAATACACGATAATCAACTTATTGACTGCCTAAAATATGTACATCTAAATGACACGGACATATGACTAATATGTAATTTATACTGGGAGCAAATAGCAATAACAAAATATAACAAAGAGAACTCTACACCAGTTGATATAAAAAGAGGAGTTGGACAGGGATTTATCCTATGACCAAGCTTGTTCTATCTATACAGTAAGCAAATCTTTAAAAACATCACAGAGATGTAAGGCCTAAACATTAATGGAAAGAGAATCAATAACCAAAGTTATGTTGATGTTACTGTATTATTAGCAGAAAATCCTAAAGATCTACAACAATTACTTAATGAAATAAACATGGCAAGAAAAACAAAAATGGCTTAGATATGAATATCAAAAAGACTAAAACTATGATCATAGACAAAGATAATACTCAAAACCCACAAGTGGATATCAAAGTTGAAGGAATAAGTCCAGGAGACAGTTCAGAGCAACAACTACCTTGGACATATAACAAAAAATGGAAAATGTACAAATGATATTTAAAAAAAAAGGAATGGCAGAAGGTAATCTTAATGTCATGACAAAAATACTAAATTCAAAACAAATAACACCAGGGCTAAAACTAAGTATAGCAAATGCTATGTCTTCTCAACATTCCTGTATGGTCCCAGAAACATGGACATTAGACAAGAAAATAGAACAGAAAATTGAAGCCTTTGAAATGTTGATTTATAGAAGAATAGGAAGAATTGGATGGAAAGAAAAGAAAGCAAACGATGAAGCCTTAAAACAACTAAAACTGAAAGGAGAACTACTAAACACAATTCAAATAAGAAACATGAGATACTTTGGGCATGTTAAAAGACACTATCTATCTATCTATCTATTGACCTTTCGAGCCGTAACCGGCCCATAGGGCGTAGACCAAGATACACCTTCTCCTATATGAATTTTTGTTCTAGCAGTTTTCTTTTAAAGATATTTTATTAAATCTCGCCATCTGTCTCTGTTCTGTGCAAACAGTTCTATCTCATTGAGGGAGCCGATTCCTGCTGCTCTTGCCTCTCTCATCAATGTTCTTCTCAGTGTCTCCCTGGGTCTTCCTCTTTTTCTTTTACCTGTTGTTTCCCATATGAGGGCTTGCTTTGCTATTCGATTATTATCTCTTCTCATCACATGTCCAACGTATGACCATCGTCTTTTCTTTATTACTGAAGATATTAGTGGTTGATTGGCGATTTCTCTAATTTCCTCGTTTGTTTTGAATTCGTTCCATTCTATACCAAGTATTTTCCTTAGACATTTATTTTCGAATGCGTTCAACTTTGTTTCTATATCTCTTGTTGTTTTCCAGCTTTCACACGCATACGTAAGGGTTGATAGTACATTTGATTTGAATAGCCTAAGTTTTGTGTTTGTGCTAATGAGTTTTGATTTCCACAACTTTTCAAGGCTTCTGAAAGACATTGCTGCTTTAGCCAGTCTGATTCTAATTTCTTTGCTCGTATCCCCTTCTCGATCAATGTGACTTCCAAGATAGATAAAGTGATCGATCTCTTCTACTGGTTTGTTTTCCATGTATATTTTGTCACTTGTTGGAATTAAACTTTTCATGACTTTAGTCTTTTCATGATTGACCTCAAGCCCAATTTTGCTGGCTATTGATGATAGTTCATTTGTGTTTTCCTGCATCGTTTTTATCTGACTGCTGATGAGAACTATGTCATCAGCAAAGTCGAGGTCCTCCAAATGGTCTCCTTGTATCCATTCGATGCCTTTATTACCAGTGCAGCATTTCTTCATTATGAAGTCCATAACAATTCCAAATAACAAGGGCGATAAAATACATCCTTGTTTAACCCCAGTTTCTATTGGGAAACATTCGCTCAGTCCTTCCTCTGTTCGAACTGCACATGTGTAACCATCATACATGTCTTTGATAATATTTATGATTTTTGATGGTAAACCATATTGCTTCAGAATTTTCCACAAAGAATCTCTATGAATACTATCAAATGCTTTTTTGAAGTCGATGAAGTTAAGTACAAAAGGTTTTTGCTTTTCAATATGTTCCTCCAATATAAGTCGTAGAGTGAAAATGTGGTCAAGACAGCTTCTCCCTTTTCTAAACCCAGCCTGTTCTTCACGCATTACTGTATCTATTGAATCCTTTATTCTATTTAGGATGATTTTACAGAATAACTTTGAGGCAACTGACAAAAGTGTCACGCCTCTCCAGTTGTTACAATCTCTAAGATTGCCCTTTTTGGGATCTTAACAATGATTCCTTTTTTCCATTTATGAGGCGTCTTCTCTGTTTTCCAAATGATGTTGAACATTTTTTGGAGATGTATTAAATTATGGCTATCAATTGCCTTGAGGATCTCAGCTGTTAACTTATCCTCTCCAGCAGCCTTGTTATTGGTCATTAGCTTTAAGGTGGTTTCTATTTCACTCAAGGTGAAGTCATCTAAATTTACATCTAATTCTGCTGCTGGTGTTTCAGCTTCAAAATCTATTAAACTGTGAGGTAGTGGACGGTTAAGAATTTCTTTGAAGTGTTCTGCCCAACGGGCTTTTATGTCTGCGCTTGTTGTTAGCATTAATCCAGATTTGTCTAGAATTGGTGTTCCACTGGATGTATTAAAAGACACTGCAGCCTAATAAATGTATTCTTGGAAGGGAAAATGCAAGGTAAAAGAGGCAGAGGCAGGCCAAGACTAACATTGTCGAGTAACATCAAAATGTGGACAGGTCAGCCTTTAACAACCGTCACCATCAAAGCAAGAGACAGCGTAATGGCGCGTCATGGTAGCCAACTTTTGATGCGGA
This sequence comes from Megaustenia siamemsis, assembly GCA_032433765.1. Lineage (NCBI taxonomy): Eukaryota > Metazoa > Mollusca > Gastropoda > Stylommatophora > Ariophantidae > Megaustenia > Megaustenia siamemsis. The sequence goes on along the minus strand of JAVIAB010000059.1, from coordinate 40,980,755 downwards.
AACTGCACTGAATGATGATGACGATATATTTATATTTTGTGCTTATCTCCAGGGGTGAGGAAAATATCTCCTTTATTACCTTCAATGGCTTCTGGTCTCGAACCGCCAGAGTTGCTTTACCTTCCCATGAAATTATTATCGTTCATTCCCTTACGGATCTGCAGATCTAACATCACGAACAAAAGACCAGGTGAAAAGCATCTCCTGCCAGCACCTGGTAAGTGCAATAGGTGTAACAGGTGCAACTCTCCAATGGGAGACAAAAAGCGCCTGACAGCAACAGAGCTGAAAGCTGCCCGTGATTCACAACTAATAGCTAGGCTAGCCAAACGAGTAGGGGAACGAACTGAAGAAGGAAGGCAACCTTTACACAAAAATAACGTTCCGAAGTCGGATGTGTTCGGCAGAAAGGTGCAAGTACTCGTATAACCGAAATTTTTCCAAAAAAACAATACAGAGCACCTACACCCACTTATTTTTCTTTAATGATCGGATGACAATGAGGAGTAAGACAGAGATGCATCATATCAGATGGTAGTGTACAAAAGAGGCGAGCTGGTAGATGTACAGCAGAGATAAGATTGTAGATGTAAAACAGAGATGAGATGGTAGATGTACAACAGAGGTGAGATGCAGAATGGCTCAGGCAAAAGCAGCTTTCCAAAAAATGTGGTAGATACTGTGCAATCCATTTTTGACAATAGAAACAAGAAAAAGAGTTCTTAAATGTTATTTAGAACCAGTCTTAACATATGGATGTGAATCGTGGATAATATGACAACTGACAAGAAAATCAATGGAGGCCATAAAGATTTTGTTTTACAGAAGAATGTTGAGGATATACCATGGAGAGTTAAGAAAAATAATGAAAACGTTCTGAAAGAGGCCAAGGCAAAAAAATTGTGAGTTCCCACTTTATATTGGATTCATAGATTACGAAAAGGCATTTGATAGTTTAGACAGAAGAATGCTTTGGAAGTTGTTGAGTCATTACGGAATCCCCATAAAGTTTATTAACCTGATAAAAACAATGTATGAAGGAACAAAATATAGTGTGGTGCATGAAGGACAGCTTACAGAAGCATTTGAAATAAAACCATAAGTAAGGCAAGGATGCCTTCTGCCCCCATTTCATCTTTCTACTGACCATAGATTGGATTATGGAAATAACTCAAAACAACAGAAATGGGATCCAGTGGTCACTGACCAAACAACTTGATGATTTAGACTTTGCTGATGGATGACATAGCTCTCCTATCACACAGCCATCAACAGATGCAGGATAAAATGAGTATATTAGATGAGAGATCACAACAGCTAGGACTAAAGATTAATAGAGATAAGACCAACATTATGAGTATTAATGCAGTTGGCAATAACCAAATAAAACTAGGAGAAGTACCTCTACTAGACGTACAATCTTACATATATCTGGGCAGTAATATAGATAAAGAGGGAGGAACAGAAAATGATACCAAAATAAGGATATCAAAAGCAAGAGGAGCTTTCATTACACTGGGAAACATATGGAAATCCAAAGAAATTAGGCTAAATACACAAATAAAAATTTTAAACTCAAATGTTAAGGCGGTCCTATTATATGGCTGTGAAACATGGAGAATAACAAAATTGACAATCACGAAGGTACAGACTTTCATTAATGGATGCTTGCGCAGAATAAAGGGATGGAAATGGCAGGACAAAGTCACTAACGTGGAATTATGGAAAAGTACCGGTCAAATACCAGTGGATGAAGAGATACAGCGAAGATGATGGCGATGGATAGGACACACACTACGGAAGCCAATGAGAGTATTACACAACAGGCCCTTTTTTGGAATCCCCAGGGGAAAAGACAAAGAGGAAGACCAAGGAATTCTTGTAGAAGACAGATCGAAGCAGAGATGAAGATGATGGGGAAGACATGGAATGATCTTAAAAGAATTGCAAAAAACAGAACGACTTGGAAAGTGTTTGTTGAAGACCTATGCTCCACTGGGAGCTAAAAGGTAGAAGAACCCAAACAACAAACTAACCCGGACGTTTACTTATTTGTCTTAGCTTTAACCCAGCACATTGATTATTTATTTATATATAAAGTCGAATTTGTCGGATCGGAAGGCGCAGATATCTTTACTTGCTGAAAGCCACGACACACACGCAATATGCACTCAGGTCACGGCTTTTTAATGGTGGGCGAAGATTAAAACTAACGTTGTCAAACTTCGGCAAGGGCGCCGCTCCGAGGATGTTCTTGTGTGTCTACTCCGTCATTAATCAGAAAATGGCAACACAAAGGCTTCATACTGTTTAGTCCATAAATATGTTTATATTAGATAGCGTTGATTATGTCGTCATTGATCATCTTTATATGTTATCACTGAATTAAGATTTACCCGACTTGTAGGATTGGAACTTATAATGCCCTACATACCATTAGGGGCCGCCTGTTCATGATCGGCAAGTAAAGGGTGCCAAAGGTGTCAAAAACTTGGGAACTATTGACCTTAGGAATAACGCAAAACATGATCGATAATCATGATTTCTGGTTTGTATTTCATTGATTGATTTATTTCTTCATCTTGAACGTTTAATGATTTATTCATCTTAACAGCGGTATTGAACTTGTGTGCCTATCTTAAACATAAATCTGCTTATATTAATCGATCATTATGATCTAAATTATTTCACATTCTATTCTAACTAGGTACCATCTTATGATTTCATCCTGGATAATGAGTAGCTCCCGAGTTCTCCTGATGCCTCTCTCATGGCTTCTCCTTCCCGACATCAAACAAAGAATCAGAACTTGGAGGCCTTGGCATCGCTTTGTTCCAGGCATTGATTTAACCGTTAACTATAGAAAATATGATAACTCAATTGAATAATATCCATATTTATACTTTGCTAAATCTATTTTATTAAGTATATATTTATTATATATGCGCACATATTAAAAAATTAAAAACTCTTGGTCGCGAAACGCAACATAATGAATGACCTAGAGAAGATAGTTATGGCGGCAATAATTATGGGTAAACGAGGAAACGGAAGACCTAAGAGGAAGTTATTCTTCTTATTTCCTTCCTCGTTTGCTTCAATTGAAGCCTTTGAAATGTGGATTTATAGAAGAATAGGTAGAATTGGATGGAAAGAAAAGATAACAAACGATGAAGTTTTAAAACAACTGAAAATAAAAAGAGGACTGCTAAATACAATTAAGACAAGACACATGAAATTTTGGTGTATGTAAAAAGACACAACAGCCTACTAAAAGTAATATTGGAAGGAAAAATAAAAGGTAAAAAAGGCAGAGGCAGACCAAGACTAACATGGACGAGTAACATCAAAAGATGGACAAATCAATCTATGGCAGCCTGCACCATCAAAGCAAGAAACAGAGTAAAATGGCGATCCATGGTAGCCAACCTTCGTTGCAGAGAAGGCACTCGATGATGATGATTTGCGTTCCATCTCCAAAGGAAGATATAGTTTTATAGTAAAGAAGCAAAAACATCAAGATACACCAAGATTCATCAAGATTCACCAAGATTCCTCAAGATGCACCAAGATTCCTCAAGATTCACCAAGATTCCTCAAGATGCACCAAGATGCACGCTTGGTCAATGAGATATATAGATGGTCAGTCCGCCCACCAAGTTTAGTTTAGTCGGTGACTGACCAAGCTCTGGACCGCAGGGAAGTGACTTTTTTTATTTTTCCTCTTTTTCTTTCTTAAGTATCTAGCATATTATCGCCATTTAGTTAGATTTGTGTATATATCCTTATATATATATATATATATATATATATATATATATATATATATATATATATATATATATATATGTTTGTATTGTTGTTTATTCTTCCACCTGAAGACCTACATGGCTGAAACGTCGACTTTTGTTTTCTTTCTCACCTACATAAAACTGTTACCATACAACTCTTTTTTTTAAATTGGCATTATAATTTTCCAGCTTTTACACTTCTATTGGCATCAGCTGATGCTATGTTTCCTAGTATCTCTAATATCCATTAATCCACCATTATCGCTGTCGATCCTTGAGTCTGGTGTTCTCATAACATTTATTAATTAAAGGCACGTTGTGATGTGTTTTGCTCTTTCTGTTTGATGACATGGCCAAACTATTCCATCTGTTGTTCAGTTAATTTCAGAGCTAGTATTACCAGATGAAAAATGAAGAAAATCAGGACATTTTATCTGAAAAATAAGGAAATTTTATCTGACAATCCAGCACATTTTATCTGAGAAATCAGGACATTTTATCTGAAAAATTAGGACATTTGATCTCGAAAAATCAGGACATTTGATCTCGAAAATCAGGACATTTTATCTGCAAAATCAGGACATTTTTTTTCTGAAAAATCAGGACATTTTGATCTAAAACTGCTGGACATTTTTCCTTTAAAATATCTGGACATTTTACCTGAAAAATCAGGATATTTCATCTGAAAAATCCAGGACATTTTATCTGAGAAATGAGGACATTTTACCTGAAAAATCAGGACATTTTATCTGAGAAATCAGGACATTTTATCTGAGAAATCAGTACATTTTATCTGAGAAATCAGGACAGTAAATTCTTAATTAAATATCAAAGTTTAAGGAATACATCTGGAGACTGTTCAGAGCTACAACAACTTGGGAACTACTATAATCAGTGATGGAAAATGTACAACTGAAATAAACAAAAGAATAGGAATGGCAAAAAGTAATTTCAATGCCATGAAAAATATATTAGCATCAAAACAAATAACACCAGGGCTAAAACTAAGAATAGCAAAATGTTACATCTTCTAAATATTCCTGTATGGTGCTGAAACATGGACATTAGACAAGAAAACAGAACAGAAAATTGAAGCTTTTGAAATGTGGATTTATAGAAGAATAGGTAGAATGGATGGAAAGAAAAGAAAACAAACGATGAAGTTTTAAAACAACTGAAAATGAAATGAGAACTACTAAACAGAATTTGAACAAGGCAAATGAAATTTTTGGGGCATGTTAAAAGACACAACAGCCTAATAAAAGTAATATTGGAAGGGAAAATACATTGTAAAAGAGGCAGAGGCAGACCAAGACTTATATGGACGAGTAACATCAAAAGATGGACAAGGCAACCATCGAAACAAGAGACAGAGTAGAATGGCGCTCCATGGCAGCCAACTGTCGATGCGGAGACGGCACTCAAATGATGATGATGCAGAACATTTTATCTGTAAACCAGGAAATGCCTGACAACTGGGCGCCAGTTTTCTAAACTTTATATTTAAGAAAGTAAATGTAAGACCGAAGGCAGGACACACGCTTTAAAAGCAGGACATGTTCTGCAAACTCCTGGCAAATGATTACCCTAGATGGGGGCCAAGTTCTAACAGAGGTATGTTGGAAGATGATGATTTATTATATATTTTTTTAAATTTTCATGTATACAAGAACATAAACAGTTTAATAAATTACTAATTTACTATATTTACATATATATATATATATATATATATATATATATATATATTTGGACATCCGGTTTCAAGATGGCGCGGTCATGTTTGCGTCAATGTTCACTATTACGTTTTTTGCCGGAAAGATGGTTAATTCTATCTTTCCAGTGCAGATAAGTGTATAGATAGGAAGTTCCACTGTTGGGATCTTCGACTGTGATGCGGTTTACGTGCATGTGATCTGAAATCTTCAATAGTGTGCGCAATAGTGTGCGCAATAGTGTGCGCAATAGTGTGCGCAATAGTGTGCGCAATAGTGTGGTCTGTTTAGATTGCAATATGCGTCATCATTGCAATACCGATCAATATGACGAATAGGCGGCAGGAACTGTGTCCGAAAAGTGTTCCTTGTTGCAGTTTGCTCATATTCCAAGTCCGGCCTGCTGCCGAAGCCAGTGAGTTAAATGCTCTGTGCACCCATTGAGCTGTCTTTCATCTGGATTGTGAAAAGATGGTTGTGTTCACTTTCTGTGCGGTTTCGCTTTTGTCTTTTGACATGTGCTGAGACTGCTATGATGAAGAATGCAGCTGCCTTTCTTTGTTTGGGAGATGAGATATTAATTCGGATGATTCCGTTGGCACGGGCGGTTGAGCAATTATGGATTTTAATTCGTTTGCAGTGATACTGGGGCCTACCATAACCATAACCATTTTTATATATTTACTTAGCGCGTATGTATAGAACATTTAAGCTCAACACTTCTTTCGTTCTTCAGAAGTATCTGCAATGTCGTTTCTTGTATAAATTTATGATTATTATTATTATTTTTTTGTTGTTACAATTCTTGCAGTGGTCCATCATATAGTTTTGATGTCATCATTATCATCAAGTGCCATACCGGTTGACGCTGGCGATCGTGTCCTTCGACAATCATCTATCTGCAGTGCATCGTATCACTTCTGTTGTTGACCATTTTCCATGCCATGACACCAAACTATCCAATATTTTCTCTCTTTGCCGTCCACGATCTCTCTTTCATTTTATTTTTGCAGTTGTAACCATGTATTCCAACTTTCCTCTTCTCATGATGTGCCCGAAAAATGTTGATTGTTTCTTTCTGATGTATTTTAGGAGCTTTCATTTTGTGGTGGGCTATTTGAAAATTTCCTCATTGGTCTCTTTAGCTGTTCATGGAACTTTCAACATTTTTCTGAGCAGTTCCATCTCTGTGGCCTCTAATCGTCTGTTTTACAAGTGTTGTATATATGGGTCAAAGGTTTTTTTTCCCGTCTACTATATTCAGTACAGTTTTGAAATATACTTTTAACAGTCTGGCGCGCTATCCAGATGTGTACATGTGGATGATGTCCCAATCACTTGAAAGTAATGCAACATCAGCACTAACCTATACAGAACTATCTGAAAGGTAAAATTATCGAAGAACACAAATCGTATAGAGTATTAGCCAACAAGACTGCAATAATTCACGTCTCTTTACATAAATGATTCATGTGTTCATCATCATGTGCCATACCGGTTGGCGTAAGCTATCATGTCCATCCACTAATCTCTGTCCACGGTGCATCGTATCAATTATGTGTTCTTTGTCCAATGTAACCAAGTAGTCCAAATGTCTTTTTTCTCATAATGTACCTGAAAATGTCGAATGTAACTTTCTGACATATTTTATGACCTCTCTTTTTGTGTTTGCTTTTTTTTTAGAAATTCATCTTTGGTGTTTTTCAGATAACCAAAGGTACTAAGTACATGACGTATAATGTCAAAATAGTTTATTATTATTATTTAAGGAGCCTCGGTTTCTGAATGGTTAGTCTGCTCGATTTATGATCAGAAGAGGTTGCGTTCGATCCCCAGAAGAGGCGGATTTTTTTTCGTACTGACAAGGCTCCGAGGTCTAACCAGTCTCTAAAAATAGGTACCATAATTTTTTTCTGGAAAGTAAAGACGACCAGGCGTGATATCGACCACAACGCCAAAAAATGGGCATTCTGTCTTTTTCTTCTACCTTTTCAGCTCCCTGTGGAGCATAGGTCTTCAACAAACACTTTCAAAGCCGTTCTGTTTCTTGCCGTACTTTTTAAGATCATTGCATGTCTTCCCCATCATCTTCATCTCGGCTTCCATCTGTCTTCTTCAAAAATATATTTGTCTTCCTCTTTGTTTTTTTTTCCGTGGGGGTTCCAAAAAGGGCCTGTTGTGTAATACTCTCTGTTTACTTCCGCAGTTTGTGTCATGCTGCTGCTGATGATGATAGTGATGATGATAATGATGATGATGAATAATCCTTGAATTAATTTGTTTAAATAGCCGTATTACTATTTTGAATATTTGAATATTTACAATGAATATATACACTTTTAATACCGCTGTTCAATATATAAATAAAATAAACATTTGAGCCATGTTGTTGACTTATGTTCATTATTTTCTTTGTCTAGTTCTAAACATATTTTCTCCGAGACATTTTAACAATTGAATTGATATTAAAATATATACTAAAATATATATTTCTCAGTACTTGCATTCGTTACATAGCCGAAGATTATCTTATTTAATAACTTGACTTCACCTAATCCATTTCAGGTGTTTGTTCGTTTGTTCTTTACAGCTCATGCCTGTCCTAAGTGTTTGTTTTTACTGTTCATGCTTGTCCTACTAGTTTGTTCTTTATTGTTCATGCCTGTCCTACTAGTTTGTTCTTCAATGTTCATACCTGCCCTACTAGTTTGTTCTTTACTGTTCATGTCTGTCCTACTAGTTTGTTCTTTACTGTTCATACCTGTCCTACTAGTTTGTTCCTTACTGCTCGTGTCTGTCCTACTAGTTTGTTCTTTACTGTACATATCTGTCTTACTTGTTTGTTCTTTACTGTTCATGCCTGCCCTACTAGTCTGTTCTTTAATGCTCGTGTCTGCCCTACTAGTTTGTTCTTTACTGTTCATGCCTGCCCTACTAGTTTGTTCTTTACTGTTCATGCCTTTCCTATTAATTTATTCTTTACTGTTCATGTCTGTCCTACTAGTTTATTCTTTACTGTTCATGCCTGTCCTACTAGTTTGTTCTTTACTGTTCATGCCTGTCCTACTAGTTTGTTCTTTACTGTTCATGCCTGTCCTACTAGTTTGTTCTTTACTGCTCATGCCTTTCCTACTATAGTCCGTTCAGAAAGTCATGCAATAGGTGCAACAGATGAAAATCTCCAATGGGAGACAAAAAGCGCATTGTAGCAACAGAGCTGAAAGCTGCCCGTGATTCACAACTATAGTCCGTTCAGAAATTCATAATCACACCGGAATTAGTTTTGCGTCATAACAGGCTGTTATTTTGGTTTCATATTTTGCATGCAATCTTAGAATATTGATGACGCAAAGATTTTTATTAATTTTTTTTATTCCACAAACACAACAGATTTTGCACATCAGCGAATTCCTTTGATCTTTTATGACGATATCACACAAGTTGATTCAAATTTTAGAGTTTACAATAATCGTGTTAAATTTTCCAGTTTACTGCAATTCTTCTTGTCAGAGGCGTATCTAAATAGTGCTTAATTGTGGGTGTTGTTCGTTATGTGTATTTGCAAACATGAATTCAATTGCTTATAATTAGTCTTGTCCTTCGCTCACCATTAGACCCCAGGACGTCCTAACTGCAGTTGGAATTGAATTCATCTTAATTTTAATCATTCCGAATCTGACGACTCCAAGAGGTTGATAATCATTACTGGCTGGACAAATAGTAATCCATCTCGTTTCCAGTACTCATCTTCCACTCGCGGCACATGTTCAACACACTTCTTCCAAAACGGAATGTCTATTTTTGAGAGAGACTCGCGTGTCAGAACTTCAACATCACACATTTTAAACGTCCTGTTCTGTTCTGCAACTTGTCCTTTGACGTGAGCCCAGACAAGTTCGATTGGATTAAGGTGCGCATGATATGCAGGGAGTCGAAAGAGGTGAGGCCGTATTTCTCAATGATTTTGTCAACATGGTACACCTTATTCTTATTCGTATACTTCACAAGGTGTAACAATTTGGGTTTTAAATATGTGTCGTCAAATTTGACATTTTCATTCGCAAGCCATGTCCTAATTTGCTCTTTTGTATTTGATGCAGTAGGCACTTTGTCTTCCTCTAATACGACATTGTGGTATGATGCATTATCCATGACTATGCATGAAAGTCTCTCCAGGATTGGTAAAAGATCGTTTTCCAACCAGTGCCTAAAAATGTTTCCATTCATTTCAGTATGGTAGTCCCTACCGTCGGTACTTTTTGATTGGAAAATAAGTCCCGCATCATGGACAAGGCCGTTTTCAGTGCTTCCAGCATGCGTTAAAATAATGCGCTGGCCTTTGCTGTTCGGAATTGTTCTTTTGAGTTAGCCATTTACTGACTGCCATTCTTTAGCATAGGTGTGGTGTGCGTTGACCTATGATTCGTCCAAATATGCAATATCATACCGTTCACTCCGCCGCTCACGGATCTGTCTCAGGCATTTGCTTCGAGCAATGACCGTGGTTTTTCACAAATAATATTCCTGTCCCCAACAGTTTTTCTGAAAGTGAAGCCGGCTCCTCGCACAATCTTCCATAGAGTACCTTTAGAAATGTCAATATTGCAGTCTGCATGCAATTTTAATTTCAAATTCCTGAGAGTAATAAGTACATTATTAGCAAACATTTTCAATATCTCACGTTTTATGACATCCATGTCAAAGCTGTCGACTTTCCTTTTCCTTCCTTGATTGACATGAGTGCACTCTGAGTCTTCTTTAATCCAACGAGAAAATGACGATCTATTAAGACCAAGCGCGAGTTGCGTTCGTCTCTCTGGGTCATGAATATCACAATATAAATGCCCCATCATGGATTCCCTAAAGAAGTGCTGATATAGTAAAAAAAAAAAGTAAAATTTTGCATAGTTATAAATTTGCATTTCAAACTCATTGTAATTTAGATATAAATGTTGGTATTTAAAGTCAACAAATTGTCTACTGAGTCTTCAAAAAATTAATAAAGATACGCATTCCCTTCTGTAATTAATGACAAGGCCGTGGTGCGTCATGTCGTTCAATAACAATTCAGTTTTGTGCACGGGATTTTCCTGAAGTTAGTGTTTCTGCAATAGCCAAACTATTTTACGTGAGCGACCGCATCAAATTAATGTATATATCCTAAAGTGGTATCCAATTCGAACAGGGTGAATTTAATATAGCCTAAAGAAGAAAACTTTTAAGCTAGATCAAATTTCTCAGAGCATAAAATATCTCTATAACGTCAACAATATTCTAAGATTGCATGTAAAATTTGAAACCAAAATAACAAGCGGTTATCACGCAAAACTAATTCAGGTGTGATTATGAATTTCTGAACGGACTATAGTTTATTCTTTACTGCTCATGCCTGTCCTACTAGTTTATTCTTTACTGTTCATGCCTGTCCTACTAGTTTATTCTTTACTGTTCATGCCTGTCCTACTTGTTTATTCTTTACTGTTCATGCCTGTCCTACTAGTTTATTCTTTACTGTTCATGCCTGTCCTACTTGTTTATTCTTTATTGTTCATGCCTATCCTACTAGTTTGTTCTTTACTGTCCATGTCTGTCCTACTAGTTTATTCTTTACTGTTCATGCCAGCCCTACCAGTTTATTCTTTACTGTTCATGCCTGCCCTACTAGTTTGTTCTTTACTGCTCATGTATGTTCTACTTGTTTATTCTTTACTGTTCATGCCTGTCCTACTAGTTTATTCTTTACTGTTCATGCCTGACCTACTAGTTAGTTCTTTACTGTTCATGCCGCCTTTCCAACTAGTTTCTTCTTTACTGTTTATGCCTTTCCTACTATTTTGTTCTTTACTGTTCATGCCTGTCCTACTAGTTTGTTCTTTACTGCTCATGTCTGTTCTACTTGTTTGTTCTCTACTGTTCATGCCTGTCCTACTAGTCTGTTCTTTACTACTCATGTCTGTTCTACAAAGCTGTGTGTCTATTTGATCGTATTGCTGATGTGTAGAGTGTGCTGTTAACGTTGCAAGTGTTGGTAGATACTTGTCTAGAATTTTCTGAAGGGCAGTGTTGTTATAAGTCAATTTTAAAAGATAAAATTGTCAAATAAAAACTGCTTGCGTCATTAGAGTGACGTGAAAGAATGAGTACGGTCCACCAATCATGATGTTAGTCATGGTCTATATCTGTGACGAATAACACTAGTCTACACAATTTCAAAAATTGTTTCCTTTAGAAATTAACTGTACCATTTCTCACTAATTCTTATAAGCTGATTTTGACTTGTTTAAAATTATTACTTCTACTATTGCTTTCAAAGTCTAAGGAAAATATTTAGTATAGCGTGGAAAGAATTCAAAACAAACGAGGAAATTAGAGAAATCGCCAATTCACAAATATCATCAGTAATCAAGAAAAGACGATGGGCATACGTTGGACATGTGATGAGGAAATATAATAAACTAATAGCAAAACAAGCACTCAAGTGGGAAACAGCAAGTATGAGGAAAAGAGACCGACCCAGAGAAACATTGAGAAGAACATTGATCAGAGAGGCACAGGCAGTAGGAATCGGCTCCCTCAATGAGATTGAGATGCTTGCACAGAACAGAGACAAATGACGAGATTTGATAAAAGATCTTTATAAGGATTGAGACTGCTAGAAAGAAAATTCCTAAACAGGGAAAGAGTATTTTAGTCTATGCCCTATGGGCTGACTACGATTCGAAAGGTCGATATACAGATAATCGAAAATCTACTGTCTCGCTGGCTGAAAAGCGGGTATACTGTCTGCAAAATCCGCGGTAGACAGAAAGTACACTTGCTTAATGTGATAAACATAACAAGCAAAAAATATGGACTAGAAATGAATATCAAAAAGACTAAAACTATGATCATAAACAAAGAAAATTCTCAAGACCTACAATTAAATATCACAGTTGAGGGAACACATCTGGAGACAGTCCAGAGTTACAACTACCTAGGACATACAATAACCAATGATGGAAAATGCAAAACTGAAATAAACAAAAGAATAGGTATGGCAAAAAGTAATTTTAATGCCATGAAAAATATACTAACAACAAAATAAATATCAGCAGGGCTGAAACTAAGAATGGCAAAATGTTACATCTTCTCAATATTCCTGTATGGTGCAGAAACATGGACATTAGACAAGAAAACAGAACAGAAAATTGAAGCCTTTGAAATGTGGATTTATAGAAGAATAGGTAGAATTGGATGGAAACAAATGATAACAAACGATGAAGTTTTAAAACAACTGAAAATAAAAAGAGAACTGCTGAACACAATAAAGACAAGACAAATTTTGGGGCACGTTAAAAGACACAACAGCCTACTAAAAGTAATATTGGAAGGAAAAATACAAGGTAAAAGAGGCAGAGGCAGACCAAGACTAACATGGACGAGTAACATTAAAAGATGGACAAGTCAATCTATGTCAACCTGCACCATCAAAGCAAGAAACAGAGTAGAATGGCGATCCATGGTATCCAACCTTCGTTGCGGAGAGGGCACACGATGATGATGATGATGATGATGATGATGATGATGATGATGATGATGATGATGATGATGATGATGAGACAGAAAGAATGTTTTCTTCTATCAGGGCTGAAATAAAAATCATGAATCTCACACGTCGTGGCGACTGATTTGACCAAGCGGCCTTTATCCCTCTGGACCCGTTGTGAGTCTCCAGACATACACTACCAATTAGTAAAATGTGTCGTAGGAAAGTCTCCCCCACCCTCCCCTCCTGTATTTTTCATCAAGACATTATCTTCTCAAGGTTTCATAGTTTTTTTTTTCTCATTATTTAATATTTATAATCAGATTTTCATTTCTGTTTGGATAACTTCTGCACTGATTGAGTCATATTGTTCTTCTCCATGGCCACAGTTACTTTGTTGACAAATTTGAGCTGCATCTTACGTTTTCAAAAAGGACGAATTAATTCTTCGGAAACTGAATTTATGACAGATATTCAACCCATCGAGATAACGTTGCTACACCGGGACAATCCCAATCAAATTGGGATGTGCGGTAACCCTACTCTCCGCCATCATCATCATTGAGTGTTGTCTCCACATAGATAGTTGGCTACCATGGAGCGCTATTCCACTCTTTCTCTTGCTTTGATTGTGCAAGTTGTCATAGGCTGACTTGTCCATTTCTTGATGTTACTGTCCACCATCTATAGTAAATCTAGGCTTATTGCCCTACCTACTATATGGTCTGTGGTTCTTCTCCTCCCACCAGATATGTTTTTTTTTAAAGAAACAACTCCCTTAGAACTAAAGGGAAGCTATTAACATAATTCTAAAAATAAGGGAGAGTATTCCTACGTTACTATGATTAATAAATGAGCATGTGGATGAACCGCATCGACGATTGTTGAACATTGAACATTTGTAGCGAAACATTTGAACACAATTAGAGTGTATGTGAAGAAATATTTCAGAATATTAGTCAGGAAAGGGTTGTTGAATATTCTCATTCAAAATTCTGTATTTAGCTGAAATAAGCATGGAAGTATTGGTGGTAAGTGACACAGAGTTAGACTCACTAATCAGTGACAACGACTAAGCTGTTTCAGAAGTTTCATTAGTTTTAGTTTCAAGCACCGAATTAGAACATTTTTGTAAAGCAAGAACCACCACAGACATCGGACGTGATGAACTTCATAATGACGAAGTACAGTTATCACAACTAACAACATCAACATGGTTAGTACTGTAGTATATATAATAATATAATCATCATCATCATCATCATGTACCTTGCCGGTTGGCGTAGGCGATCATGTCCCTCCACAATCTTCTATCCACAGTGCATTGTATCAGTTTTGTTGTTGACTGTTTTCCATGCCATGACACCAAGCTATCCAGTAGTTTCTCTCTTTGTCGTCCGCGATCTCTCTTTCCTTTTATTTTTCCAGTTGTAACCAAGTATTCCAACTTTCCTCTTCTCATGATGTGCCCGAAAAATGTTGATTGCTTCTTTCTGATGTTTTTTAAGAGCTCCCTTTTTAATGTAATCATATTAACAGAATAATAGCATTATAATTAACTGAATACGTTTTTATAAAGCATTAATTATTCTTTTTAAGTATAATACGTTTGCTGGGTATAGGTCTGGTTCTATGTCCCAAATTATTTCGACTCGGGAGATGTTACGTCCCTCGACTTCATCATCATCATCGAGTGCCATTACCGCAGCGACAGTTGGCTACCAAGGAGCGCCATTCTGCGTTGTCCATCTATTGATTTTACTCGTCCGTGTTAGACTTGGTCTGCCTCTGTCTCCTTTGCCTTGTATTTTCCCCTCCAGAATTAATTTTAGTAGGCTGTTGTTTCTTTTAACTAGGCCCTAAACGCGCATTTGTCTTGTTTGAATTGTGTTTAGCAGTTCTCTTTACATTTTTAGTTGTTTTAAGACTTCATCGTTTGTTTTCTTTTTCTTCCATCGAATTCTACCTATTCTTCTATGTATCCACATTTCAAAGGCCACATTATTTTCTTGTCTAATGAGTTACATTTGCTTGCCCTTGAGTTACATTTTATTTTATTCAGTGGTTCTCTAACTTTCACAATCAGGACCTATTTGCGACACATTTTACATATTAAAGATTGACTCATAGTGACTCTCTGTTACATCTTATCACAGATGTTTTCTCTTAAAAAAATAAAAAGTAAAGCACCCCTGTCACGCCAAGTGGCATATGGAGAATACGGTGTTAGTGACCATAAATTTTACAGACCTTCGGCACATGATTTTTGGGGTAATATGGTCGGTATTACGCTCGTGCCGCTTTAATTTCCCAGAAAAAAAAATCTGTTACCTATTAATGGCTGGGTGAACCGGAAGCCGTCAATTGGGATCGAACCCTACCTCTTGTCCTTTGTAGTCCATTTCACTAACCACTGAGCTATCGCGGCTCCCGATGTTTTCTCTTAGTATATGACAAATGTTTTCTCTAAGTATGTATGTACTAATGTTTACAGATTAGATTGCACAAGTAAATTAGCAATATCTACTACACGATTTCTTGAACTAAAGAACGTTTTATTTAAATTTATTAATATACAATTTTATAAAATTACATACATCTTATACAGTATAACTCTCCGTAATCCCAGTAATGATTGTCCCTGGGATATTTCCTTGTCTCATTTCGTTTCTGAAAGTGAACTCGTGTAGAAATGATGAAAACTAGGGACGCCTTTTCCCGAAATGTCTTTTCAATTTTATTTTGGCCAACATCCATATGTTTTCAATATTGTGTGTGTGGACGTCGTCATCATCTGTGTCGACACAACTCTCTTTTTATGTGACTGTATCTTGGGTATAAATGCCATATTCAGTACTTTTCCTATCGGCATATGCGGGGCAGCGATCAGAAATAATCTGTGGGTTCTAGACAAAATATTAGATTATCTCTCTTGTCAAAGTAGCATTGGAGCGATCTAGTACTTGTATGAGAAAACATTTGTCCAAGATTTTTCCTATTTCACCAAATAACCAGTGGCCTTCCCGTCACTGATCTCTGTTGTATTTTCGGTGGAAATATTTCGTCTGATCAATTTGGAAGATGATTGATTGAAATGTATCGTCCATCCCACGAATTTTGACGATGATTGGTTATAATATATCGTTCATCCCACGAATTTTGACGATGATTGGTTATAATATATCGTCCATCCCACGAATTTTGACGATGATTGGTTATAATATATCGTTCATCCCACGAATTTTGACGATGATTGGTTATAATATATCGTCCATCCCACGAATTTTGACGATGATTGGTTATAATATATCGTCCATCCCACCAATTTTGACGATGATTGGTTATAATATATCGTTCATCCCACCAATTTTGACGACGATTGGTTATAATATATCGTTCATCCCACCAATTTTGACGACGATTGGTTATAATATATCGTTCATCCCACCAATTTTGACGATGATTATTGAATATATCGTTCATCCCACCAATTTTGACGATGATTGGTTATAATATATCGTTCATCCACCAATTTTGACGATGATTGGTTATAATATATCGTTCATCCCACCAATTTTGACGACGATTGGTTGAAATGTATCGGCCATCTCAGCAATTTCGACTTCAGTATCTGACCATGTTTCTCCCATTCATTGCGTTATATATTTGAACCAGTTAATCACTGTTGCTTTGTTGACGATTGCATTGTGCTGGATTACACTCTAGAGAAAATCATAGTCCCACTTCTTCTTCTTCTTTCCTTCCTCATCTGCCTTTCAGCGTCGAGGGGAGATATAATTTGCGGTCTTTTGCTCTTCTTTTCGCCTCTGCTGCTGTTATGTTTCCTAGTGCTTCTAATATTCCATCGATCCATCTTTTTCGTGGTCGACCCTTGGGTCTGTTGTTCTCACAACGTTTGTTGAAGGCTCGTTGTGTTGTGTTTTGTTCTTTCTGCCTTGTCACGTGGCCGAACCATTTTATCTGTTGTTTCCTTATATATTCTATGGCTGGGGCTATTCCTAGCTTTTTTCTCAGTTCTACATTTCTGATCTTATCTCTCAGACTGTTTCCTGTCATTCGTCTAACACATTTCAACTCTGTAGAGGTTATTTTTCTTATTGTTCTTGCATCAAGAGTCCAGGTCTGGCATTGGTAGCACAACGTTGGAATGAAGATTGTATTGTATAGTGCTCGTTTTGCCTCCAGAGTTATTTCCTTGTTGGACAATAGTGGTGATAACTGTCCGATGATTTGACAAGCTTTGTTGCATCTTGATTCTGTCTCTGCTGTTTGGGAATTTAGTGGGAAAATAGTGGGAATAGTCCCACTAGTATGTCAAAATTAAAATTGGTTTCAGTGTCAGATGGCTCTTTCAAAATTATGATTCAGCCCCAACGGACTTAACGAAAATTGCAGTTCCTACAGGACCAACTACAGCCCTCCTCCATGATGAGCTATTAAACACGGGAGCGGATTACAAATGTTGCGTGGATACTTATTCATTATAAGCCTGCGACTGAAATGTCTAACCGCTGAATGCACAGTTAATTAATGTCAGTCTCGGAAATCAAGGTTATTAAATTCTATTTCTCGGCAATGATATCTTGGAGAGCCATGATCTGTTATATATATATAAACACCTTCAGTTAAGGCTCTTGGACTTCCTACCATTTTACTGCAATAGAGCAAAAGATACTAATATTCAAGACGATACCTTTCAAATTGAATGGTGAAGGTGATTTTAAAACTATGACGAACTATCAACCTATACAGTCTACTTCTGTCTGTGAAAGTTCGGGCCGCTGATCAAACACAAGAGAATAAGTTTTACTTCGTCATCGCATAAGGTGTAATTCGTTATCGCATAGGTGCAATCGGTTATCTCATAAGGTATAATCCGTTATCGCAGAAGATGGAATCTGTTATCGCATAAGGTTTCATCCGTTATCGCATAAGGTGTAATCCGTTAGTGCATAAGGTGTAATCTGTTATCGCATACGTTTTGTTTAGCCCCGCGATTAAAATGAAATAAACCCTTCCATAGAATGTATAAAGAAATAACATATAAAATGCTTTCACCACGTAACAAGGCACAAAGATCAAAACACAACGAGCCTTCAATAAACTTTGCGAGAACACCAAACCCAGGTGCCAATCACTAAAAAGATAGATTGACGAACTGTTAAAAACGCTATATAATAGAAGAAAAGGTGAACAGAAAAGCAAGAAACCTTTAATTATATCTCCCGTCGACTCTGAAAGGCAAATGAGGAAGGAAAGAGGAAGAAAAAAAAGAATAACCCCGCGATTTGGGATTCGGGTCTCCGCTTTCTGCTGTCAATGAGGTAAACATTTCCAACAGCTCTGTATTTCAGTGATTTTATTTATTTGTCTGGAGTAAGGACGCATCATAATTGTCGCATGCTAGATTTACATATATTTATCCCATTAAATTAATGCTAACGAAAGTGTCTCGGTAAACAATTTAGCGTAAGTAAATTTTAAGGATGGTTTAGCAGAAACACAGGAAAATAACTGGTTAAATGATAAATAAAACTTCAATACTGAAGAAACAAAAAGAACCGCGATAGCTCAGTAGTTAGTGAACTGAACTACAAAGGACTAGAGTTCACCCAATCTTAAATGGGTACCGGTTTTTTATGGGAAAGTAAAGCGGCACGGGCGTAATGTCGACCACATTACCCAAAAATCATGTGCCGAAGGTTTCTCTCTAACTTTAACTTTTTGTTTCAATTTTTAACACATTTATTCTTCTTGAATGTCTGCAATTACTTTCGCACCAAAGAAATGTCTGACAGCGTTGTCTCCATTTCAAAAAGTGAAGTCACTTGTGATACTATTCCTATTTGAAGTCTAACTTCAGAACACAATTTTCTGACAGCACTGTCACACCTGGGCGTTACTGATTAGGTGCGATGTTCTAGTAAAAGGTTTATTTTATATCTGAACTTTAAACCTTCATCCTGACATTCAGTAAATCATCCAAAAGTGGTCTTTAATTTTTCATCGAAATATTAATCTATAATTACGCTGTTTTAGTTATAGACACGTTGTATTGATTCAGGCAAGTTTATGTGTTTCTTAGCAATAAAATTACAAAACTAAATGGTTTCCGCTTAATAGAGTATTTTCTAAGTGGAAATGCTATTTCACCTAAAATGACAATAAATGTTACCAAATATAACCAAAAATATTCATTTATGCCCTAAATTTGTCAAAATATGACCGAAACCTAAATTATGGTAAAGTATGCATTTAGTTTTTTTAGGCTTATTTTTTATAGTACAGGATAGCCATTCTCATGCCGAACCCTCCTTTCTCGCCTCTTACGAACATGCCTGATAGGGTACAGCGCACCTATTCTTTACTCCATCTTTCGGGCCTCGGCAACGCACGGGCCCTTTTTTAGAATCCCCAGGGGAAAAGACAAAGAGGAAGACCATGGAATTCTTGGAGAAGACAGATAAAAGCAGAGATGGGGAAGAAATGGAATGATTTTAAAAGAATGGCAAGAAACAGAACGACTTGGAAAGTGTTTGTTGAAGACCTATGCTCCACTGGGAGCTAAAAAGGTAGAAGAAGATGCATTTATATGACGAAGGAAAAAGCGACAGAGTATTCAGAATGACATGAGACATACAGAAATTAATTTTGATTTTTAAAACAAATATATGCCAGGAAAAGATGAGACGGGTCATAAAATCCGAGCCCTATTGTACACTATGTGACAGACATTATAAGGGCAAGAACAAATGTGAACATAATTACCGTCACAACTTCCCAGACTTGGAAACTTAATCTCACCCGCTCTATCTGCGCGAACGATGAGTCCGAGAGGCGTTTCCTGGCACGAGTTACGAGCTTATTTCTAACAACAGAATACATTGTTGGAGCACTTCGATAACGTGACTGTGATTTCTCTCTTTTCATAAATTTGACTGGCGCTAAATCGAACATCTTGTGTATTTGGAAGTTGTGTAAGTACGATTGTTACAGTAGAGTCGAGCTAATTTTGTTTCCTTCATTTCAAAAATAAACTGAAACATATATTTTTTAGAAATATAAATCAACATAAGGATAACACAGAACAGATGTTTGTAACTGGTACTTTAGTTCATTTACTTATTTGCGTCTCTCAAAGAAGATCAAATGCGCATGCTTCTTTTATTATCAGTTAAAGTGATTTCAATAGATTGTATCTTCAAGTTAAAAAAAAAAACATCCGTAGTTAAACATTGAATATAACACCCCGGAAACTCAGATTAGCCAATCTTTTTGTTACTAGTATTAATCACTTAAATATCAATCACCTCATGCATTAAATATTTACTTCTAATATAAAATGACGTTTCGTATTTGGCGTCACGAATTGAAGACAATTTTTTTTTAATATTACGGATGAGAACAATGTACTAAACTCTGGCCTTCTTCGTCTTTAAATGAACCGAATTTGTCAAGATTGTAACTAAAGTGCCACTTTGAGATGAAAAGTAACAGCTGTGAGAACAGTGGCTCAGCTAACAATTCTTTATTTAGGGATTTTCTTCCCCACGTTAAAAAGCTGCCGTTAAAACTGTCCAGGGTTGCCAGTTGTGGGCCTCCAATATCCTCTGCCTTTGAATTGTTATAACATCTTAACAGGCTAATATTTGCCAAAATCTTGATTTAATATATAGGAACATAAGATATACATTCATTAGTCGAGCAGTGAATCAGAGCAGACAATTTACGACAGAATCAGTGATAAACATCTGATCAAGATCCTACAGTGCTTCCCGACGGTGGGGCCTAGAAACAGATGAACACGTCTAGTCAAGCGAGTATGGATAGAAGAGTGAAGGCAATCCAGTATCTACAAATGTCCAGCTGAAGTTAGGTGTCTTCTTCTTCTACTTCTACCTTTTTAGCTCCCAGTGGTGCATAGATCTTCAACAAAAACTTTCCAAGTCGTTCTGTATTTTACCATTCTTTTAAGATCATTTCATGTCTTCACCATCATCTTCATCTCTGCTTCGATCTGTCTTCTACAAGAATTCCTTGGTCTTCTTCTTTGTTTTTCCTCTGTGGATTCCAAAAAAGGGCCTGTTGTGTAATACTCTCACTTGGCTTCCGTAGTGTGTGTCCTATCCAGCGCCATCGTTTTCGCTGTATCTCTATTTCCACTGGTGTTTGACTGGTACATTTGCATAATTCTATGTTAGTGATTTTGTCCTGCCATTTCCATCCTTTTATTCTGCGTAAGCATCCATTAATGAAAGTCTGTATCTTCGTGATTGTAAATTTTGTTATTCTCCATGTTTCACAGCCATATAATAGAACCGCCTTGACATTTGAATTGAACATTTTTATTTTTGTATTTAACCTAATTTCTTTGGATTTCCAAATGTTTCCTAGTGCAATGAAAGCTCCTGTTGCTTTTGATATCCATATTTTGGTATCATTTTCTGTTCCTCCCTCTTTATCTATATTACTGCCCAGATATATGTAAGATTGTACATCTAATAGAGGTTTTTCTCCTAGTTTTATTTGGTTATTGCCAACTGTATTAATTCTGAAGTTGGGTATTTGTCAGATAAAGCGAAGATATCGTAACTTGAGGTAAGCTACACACCCACCGCTTCTACACCCATTTAGCAATCTTTACAGCATTATTCAATTACTGGGTCTGCGAGGAGACATAAAAGTCCAGAGAAGAAAGGCCGCTTGAAGCCTTTTAAAATTCGCGCTAGAAAAGCAAAACAAATGTTCGGTTAACGCAAACAATAGCTTTCAGGACTCATTACTACATTGTCGGTTATGGAAACTAACCACATCTCGACAGGTACCAAAAGCAGTGACAAGCAAATCAACCAAATTACACAATATGAAAAAAATTACTCTGTTTCCTGTAATTGTGCGTTTATTTACTCTGTTTCCTGTAATTGTGCGTTTATTTACTCTGATTTCTGTAATTGGTGTCAATGTACGGCTATTTTCTTTCATTCAGCGTAGTGTGTTCATGTTATTTCTAGTTGCCACGTTGCACTATCATCCAGTTAACGAATTGTTTTAACTTTGTGTTTGGTGTTGAATAGGCTGGAAATATGTATCAATAATAAATTATTCTTTCTATTTGTTAAACTTTTCAATTTTGTACTGAATGTCTTTAGGAAGCTGCGATAGCTTTGTAGTTAGTGAACAGTTCAATCCTGATCGACGGCTTCCGGGTTCACTCAGCCTTAAATGGGTACCAGATTTTTTTCTGGGAAAGTAAAGCGGTACGGAATAATTCCGACCACATTACCACAAAAATCATGTACCGAGAGTCTATGAAAAATATGATCACTAACACCATATTCCCGATACGCCACTTGGCGTGACGGGCCTCTTTACTTATTTTTTACTTTTTAAAATGAATATTTTGTTTTATATTATTCCTTATTTGAGACGTCGATCCTGGACAAGAAATTTCTATGGTTCGAATCCTGCCGCAGGGGCGATGGTGATTTTGCTGTTCATTTTCTGTACCCTTCTCTGGTCTCTGGGTAAGAGGATCTAATGGCAGCCATTTTGGGGAAAAGCAGAAAGTCTCATGAACACTCTGCACACGTTAAACAACTCTGGGCAGTTCCAAATCGAAAAGAGTGAGTGGCCACTGTCTGGGAAAATGTGTGAAGAAGCAAAAATATATACTCAATCACATCCTCAAATTTCAATCTTTCTTATCTTAGCCTGTACTACGGAGTTCGTATATCTGAACTGAAATTATTTTTATTGATTCACAAACGTGTTTCGGCGATGCTAAGAAGCTGATCTGAACAATACGAAGTTACTGCAATGAAGATGATTTGTCGTCGAAACTGAACTAAATCTTCCTTGATTTCTTTCATTCCTTAGCCAGTTTTGTTTATTAAAATATAAAACTGTTGTAGAAAGCTGTAAAGATCCTTAAGGAGATTGTTAGACTTGAACCCGGGCGGTTCCAATTGCTCGTTGGCTAGGCAGACATTTGGCTCATCATGACAGGCTGTCACTAATATTTGTTCCCTGTTCTATTCCAAAAAGCCCGACCTTATTTTGTGTATTTTTTACAAATTTAATTATCTTTTGCTATTTCTCTAGTTACATGGGAGCCGCGATAGCTCAGTGGTTAGTGAACTGGACCACAAAGGACAAGAGGTAGGGTTTAAATCAACAGACGACTTCTGCATTCACACAGCCTTTAATGGGTACCGGATTTTTTTCTGGGAAAATAAAGCGGCACGGCGTAATACCGACCAAATTACCACAAAAATCATGTGCTGAAGGTCTGTAAAATGTATGGTCACTAACACCATATTCCCTATACGCCACTTGGTGTGACGGGGGCACTTTTATTTTTTTTTTTTTATATTTTCTAGCCACTAGTGCAGAAACAAGAGAAATGACAAAGTATTAAAAAAAGCATCTATAAACAAGAGAAGAGGTATTTATATATTGGTCATGTGATCAGAAGAGACAAGAAAATATATTCAAAACAAGCCCTCAAATGGGAACCAGAGGGTAAAAGCAAAAGATGCCGACCTAAAGAAACACTAAAAAGAACAATAAAACGAGAGACAACACCAGCAGGCCTCGGCTCCCTCACCAAGATTCAATAACTCGACCAGAACAAGCCCGTTTGGCGAGATACAATGCAGGTTTTATGCAACGGCTGACAGTTGAAAGATTGTTTAGAATTTCTGCTCTATCTACTGTCATCGGCTCGAAAGGACAACAGACAGATAGATAAATTTCTGCAGTTAATTCATCATCATCATCGAGTGCCGGCTCCGTAACGAAGGTAGGCTACCATGGAGCGCCATTCTGCACTGTATCTTGCTTTGATGGTGCAGGTTGTCATAGGCTGATTTGTCCATATTTTGATGTTACTCGTTCATGTTAGTCTTGGTCTGCCTCTGACTCTTTTACCTTGTATTTTCCCCTCCAGGAAGACTTTAGTAGGCTGTTGTGTCTTTTAACATGGCCCAAAAATCGTATTTGTCTTGTAAGAATTGTGCTTAGTAGTTCACTTTTCATTTTTAGTTGTTTTAAAACTACATCGTCTTTGTTTTCTTTTCCTTCCATCCAATTCTACCTATTCTTCCATATTTCCACATTTCAAAGGCTTCAATTCTTTGTTCTGTTGTCTTGTCTAATGCCCATGTTTCGACACAATATAGGAATATTGAGAAGATGTAACATTTTGCTATTCTTCGTTTTAGCCCTGGTGTTATTTGTTTTGATGTTAGTATGTTCTTCATGACATTAAAATTACTTTTTGCCATTCCTATTCTTTTGTTTATTTCAGTTGTACATTTTCCATCACTGGTTATAGTATGTCCAAGGTAGTTGTAGTTCTGAACTGTCTCCAGGTCTATTCCTTCAATTTTGATATCCACTTGTGGGTTTTCAGTATTTTCTTTGTTTATGATCATTAAAGGGAGCTCTTAAAAAACATCAAAAAGAAGCAATCAACATTTTTTCGGGCACATCATGAGAAGAGGAAAGTTGGAATACTTGGTTACAACTGGAAAAATAAAAGGAAAGAGATATCGCGGACGACAAAGAGAGAAAATACTGGATAGCTTGGTGTCATGGCATGGAAAACAGTCAACAACAGAACTGATACGATGCACTGTAGATAGAAGATTGTGGAGGGACATGATCGCCTACGCTAACCGGCGGGGTACATGATGATGATGATGATGATCATAGTTTTAGTCTTTTTGGTATTCATATCTAGTCCATGTTTTTTCTTGTCATGTTTATTTCATTAAGTAATTGTTGTAGATCTTTAAGATTTTCCGCTAGTAGTACAGTAGCGTCAGCATATCTTTGGTTATTGATTATTTTTCCATTAATTTGTAGGCCTGGCATCTCTGTGATGTTATTAAAGATTTGCTCAGTGTATAGATTGAACAAGCTTTTAATATCAATGGAGGTAGAGTTCTCTTTGTTACATTTTATTAATGATGTTTGCTCCCAGTATAGATTACATATTAGTCGTATGTCCATGTCATCTAGAAGTATCTCCTTTAGACATTCTATAGGTTGTTTGTGGTGTACTCTATCAAAAGCTTTGGTGTAGTCTATGAAGCAGGCATATATTGGTTTGTTTACTTCTGTGTACTTTTCGATTAATGTTCTCATGCAGAATATGGCTTCTTTTGTCCCGCTATTATTCCTAAATCCAAATTGCTGCTCATCTAATTCAGTATTGATTTTATTCTGAATCCTTCCTTGTATAACTTTTAGCAAGATTTTTGAAACATGGCTCATTTGGCTTATTGTTCTGTTGTTAATTAAAACAGATAAAACTGTATATACCTACCCCCATTTTTTGTTTGTTTATATTTTACAAAGTAAATATGTTTATGAATCCTTAAAACAGAAATTGTAGATTTGTAAAGAAAGTAAAAATAACTAAATGACCTCTCAAGTTATAAGAGAATCATAAAGACTCAAGCACACAATAAGAGTGAATGCATATTGTATGAAGTGAAGGCTGTAACTGGCGATGGAGTGGAAATGGGACTGCAATGAAACTGATTAACAGAACCATTAAGGTAGAAAGAGAGTCTCGCATTGTTATACAAAATTGATTTTGTTTCCGGGCAATAGACAAAACAAGCAAAATGATAGTGAATCAACAACTATATATATTTTTAGTGGAGTTTACCACACTGTAAAGAAAAAAGTAATCAAATGAAGGAATTATAATTTTACAAATGAAATAAAAATAGTAAATGCAATATATTCAACAATAAAATAAAAGTAGCATTTGTTGAATAATATATATATATATATATATATATACACACACACACACACACATATATATATATATATATATATCATCATGTGCCATACTGTTTGGCGTAGACGATCATGTACTTCCACAATCTTCTATCTACAGTTCATCGTATCAGTTCTGTTGTTGACTGTTTTCCATGCCATGACACCAAACTATCCAGTATTTTCTCTCTTTGTCGTCCGCGATCTCTCTTTCCTTTTATTTTGCCAATTGTAACCCAGTATTCCAATTGTCCTCTTCTTATAATGTGCCTGAAAAAATGTTGATAACTAATATTACGCTTTCCCTCTAGACCACCCATTCCCTTAAACCCAATAAGTTAGCACTTGAATTTCAAGATTTTATCTCATATATATATATATATATATATATATATATATATATATATATATATATATATATATATGATATGAGATAAAAACTTTGAAAATCAAGTGCTAACTTTAAAAACTGCAGGCCAACGAGAAAAAGAAAGAAAATAAAAAAGGGAAAATATTCTAGCCATTGATAAGCTGAAAGATCACTGATACGTTGACAGATAAACTGAAGCATATACAAGTTCAGAATTCAGACTGTCCTGAATAAGTATGACCGTCAATCTATAAAAGCACTAAAATGAAAATGTTGGTGAATGTGAACTTAATTTAAATACTACCTCATGTTTCTTTCGTCACTTTCAGTTACCACACACCTAAAGTTGAATAAACAATAACGAGGGAATACATATGTTGTATCTGTACTTACCAGTCTTCTCAAGAACAGAAATATAAACCCACAATGAGCATTAATGAAACAAATGAAACCTACATAACGTACGAATACTCTAACAGCATAAAGACGGCTCTAAACATTTACTTCACGATTGAGATTTTCCTGGCTGTTGCAGGGACCTTCCTCAACTTGTGGTTTCTTGTGGCAATATTGACTTCAAAAGACATGCGGACACGTCTACGTAACAAGATCATCTGTAACACTCTAGTGGTTCATCTTCTTGACAGCACAGTCATCATTCCTGTAGCTGTTTGGGATATGATGAGTGGACATTATAAGGGATGCATTTTCTCATCAGTTTTCATCAACCTTTCACTCATTCAAGATTTCATCGCTAACTGGTTGGTGGTGATAATTCTAGTTGTATTCATCGCGCAGATCCAGAAATTTAACCCCGGTATGAGACACACACAAAGGACTGTTACATTAGTCACACTTGGCTTGCTGATTCTTCCTTGGGTTTCTTCTGTTATAGTTGTGCCCGTTATTACACACGACTACCACTACCGCGAGCGGTGGCGAATGGATTGTATTCACCCAACCATAGACGCATTCCAGACCTATAAAGCTGTGGACACAGCCGTTCCCATTCTTCTGGCAGTTTTGCTGGTGACAGTGGCAGCAACTCTGAGGAAGGTACGCATTACTCAGTCCCATCCTCCTGGATCAATGCAGATCGAGCTCATAAGTCAAGGACCAGAGATTGATAACATCTTTGCTTACATCACTGCTGTTGCAATCTCCATCGGATGTGACATCCTTCTAACGACACGAATTATGTATATCGGCAACTTCGTTCAAACTGACTATGTGACATGGTGAGTTGTATTGTTTTAACACTAACAATTTTGTTACCTTTTTTCTGCATGTTCATAATCAACAAGTACCGTGCCTGCTGGCGTAGGTGATCATATCTCTCCACAACTACCTCACCACGGGTGTTTATCATTTCTGTTATTGACTAAGCCACTTTCTTAAACGTTCTTGTATCTGTTCACTCTGTTTCCCCTATCATTTCTTTCCTCAAGTTTTACATATGTCACAGATTTGTGTTAAAAAGTACGGCGATTAAAAAAAAAACATTAACATCTTTAAAGTAAAAGTAAAGTACGAGACTTGAACCGACGTCTCAGCACGTGAGTTTACCTCCATATGTGCTCGGCCGCCTATCCAGAAATGTTCGGAGATTTCTGTATAGTGTCGCCTCAAGCATCGAAACTCAGATGCGAAGCAACATTTATCAACTTTCCAGGGTAATACCCTGGTACCCATTTCTGCCAACGGTTGGGTTGACCGTGGGGGTATTTTTTTTTCCAACCACGATATAATTCACACTGCTCCCAGCGGGAATCGAACACGGGTTGTCCGAACGTCTGTAGTCCAGTCGGGTGGTTTTCCCAACTCGGCTACTGAGGCCCCCAAAGTGCGCGAGTGCAGACGGAATCACTCTCTGTTCGCCGTTATCTCGGAGGGCTAGATATCTATTCAGATAAGCCACAGACGAAGGAGAAGTCACGAGGAATGCATGGATTCCAAGTGAAATACTCCCGCTTCGAAGCTGGTACCTTTCTGTCTAGAAAAGCCGACGCTTTCCCTCTAGACCACCCATTCCCTTGAACACAAAAACAATTAAGCCATCCCATGATTTATTATACACAGCTTTAAAAATCTGGCTACTTGTACAATAAATAAATGGATGTCAATTCGCTCATTAAACACAGGACTATAACCGAGCATGCAATCCTGTATATGCTGTCATGTACATTCGTTGTAGTCAGTGCTCGGAGCGACATTTGATGTGTAATAACCATCTCAACATAACGTTTGAGAACGCAAAAAGAAAACTAAAGCTCTTGAAATGTGGATTTATAGAAAAATTATTAGAATTTGGTAGACAGTTGACAAAATACAGAATGAAGTTTTGAAACAGCTGGAAATGAAGAAAACTATGGAAAATAAACAAGATTTAAAATGGATGCGCACATAAATAAAGATAACGACTATTACAAATAAAAAGCGACAGAAAGTGGATGTATTGCACACACAAAAAATAGAAAAAATAACAGACAATAAAGATATAATCAAGAGATGGCTGGAATATATAACATAATTATTTTATGATGAAAGGGAAAAGAAACCAACTATAAAATGTACGTTGGGCCATACAATCTTAAAATCTAAAGTGGAAAAAACTAATTGAAAAAGGGAAAAGTTGCAGAACCTGTCAACATACAGGTAGAGATGATAAAGGCCCTATTATATTTTGGCAATGAAGTGATCACATACATATGCAACTACATATACCATCTAGAATGTATACCAAATGAACTAAGAACATCAAATGTATGTGTATTGGCTATAATGAATATTGCAGTTGAATGCAGTGATTTTCGAACTATAAACCTAATGAGCCATGAAACAAAAATCTTACCAAAAGTTATACAAGTAAGGATTCAGAAAAAATCAATATTGAATTAGAATTTTGTTTTAGGGAAAACAGTGGGACAAAAGAAGCCATAAAATGTATAAGGACATTAATCAACAAGTACACAGAAGTAAACAAACTAATAAATGCCAGCTTCATAGATAACACCACAGCTTTTGATAGAATACACCATAAACAACTTATTGATTGCCTAAAATATATACATCTAAATGAAACGATATGTAATTTATATTGGGAGTAAAAAGTAATCACAAAATATAACAAAGAGAACGCTACACCAGTTGATATGTAAAAAAAGGAGTTAGACTGGGATGCATCTTAACAATAAGCTTGTTCAAATTATGCACAGAGCAAATTTTTAAGAACATCACAGAGATGCCAGTGGTAAGAGGCGTAAAAAATGGGTATACTTAAGGAGTTGAGCTATATAAGAATTTAATTTGGTGCAATACAAAGAAATATAGGAATTAATCATGTTTCAGGAGCAGACGTTGACTGGTGCAAAGAATGTTAGCAGAATTTATAGTAGTAGTAAGGTGACGTAGGTTGTTGAGTTGGTTTATTAGTCCAGGTTGTCAGACGACCACCTAGCATCCTCACCCGCTCCCCCACCCCATCCTCCGCTAATTAATGAGTAGATTGGTTAATGAGTAATGGACACGGTCTCCCGCCAGAAATGAAACGGATAAAAAGCGCGGGGTTATTTTTCCCGCTAAAACTCTATAGCCACGCCCACAAAATTACCGGAAGCATTTTGTCCATAAACGAAGGAGAGAGTTAACAGACATTAATATATACACTATCTTCTTTTCTGTATACTTTAATATATCCTTAAAAGGTCACGAGTCATTAGTTACTCAAAATAAGACTATATTGAAGGATTTATTAGCTACTCTCACTGACCCCATGAACCGGCCGCTCAATATCTCCCACTTAGTTGTACACGAGCACGGATCGATTAACTGCTCCCATGCGAGCGCGAATAGTCCGCTGGGTGTGATCTAAAACAATCGAATACACGATTTAATATATTCATTCGACTAACATATGTCATTTGTCACAAGGTAGCCAGCCAGGAAACACTAAACAACATTAACACCTGAATATATAGCAATTGATAAGTGTCCAGATCTGTAAATCTAACAGCAAAGCCACACTGATATTATCCTACCAGAGCTGTAAATCTAACAGCAGATACTGCAACACGAAAACACCGCCGGAGAAAAAAGGAGAAGCAGACTTTAAAACACCAACATTATAAGAAAACAGGTAAGTTGAACTATTACTTAAAATACATAACACTGTGTGTTTATTATCATAGTTTTATTAGTGGAAACATACAAAATGAATTACATAACATATAGGAACGTGTTCGGTAAATCTCTTAACGGTCACAGAGCAAAACTGTTACTAAATAGAGCCCACAGTGTCGTATCTTTTTCGTTAGAGAAGTATTTAAATGTTCCCAACCACCGTTTTTTTTTTACAAGTCAGTCTCCGAATACCCCAACCAATAAAAGAATCGGCCCCAAAAGGCGAACTCCAGAAATAGCTGTACCTATATGATATTCGTAACTAACCGTTTATGTTAATAGTAAAAGTGACGCATAAGTGCTGTATAACTAAGAGGTCTCACCTATAGTGGTAGTAAGATTAATATTACAGATAACCATAGTTGAGCAACGGTATTTTAATAACGGCGCATAGAAACAATGTCGGATGTCTTAGGTCGATAATTGCATGAACGTGCCATGCATCGCTCACGTGTAAAATAGTTCAACTACAGAGTCTTACTAAATATGCTAACAAAGACTGCCCATCGTACTCTAATGTAAAATGATCGACCGTTCGAATGGTGCACACATTAAAACCGCTACATCTTATACAGATAAGCTTTTAGTTAGCTGAGTGGCAGTGTTCCCTAGCGTTTGGTTTTTCGTGACAAGGCGCTGTGCCACTGAGTACGGGCTCGATCCTGCTTTGGTCCATATTTTTTTTTCTGTTGTTGATTATTTGTCATTTTTCCGAGTGCAGTAAACATACCTCTTCCTCTGAATTGATTTACATCTTATACAGTCTGTCATGGTAAGGTGATAGACGAAGAAACCGACGTTTAGGGGTAAGTCCCAAACAGTTTTCTTTTTCCTCATCCCAATAATCGTTTTTAAACCGGGAATTATTTTCTGATAGAACGACACAGGATAGTGATGGTTAGATTATTTATTATTCATATATAGTCGAGTTTGGAGTCGTTGTAAAGATAATTTTACAAGTATTTATATGTTTAATCTTTCGTTTCTTTAAAAAAAACAATAAGGCGACTATACTTGTAGCTAAATGAAGTTAAACATGTCTAATATAAATTAAATACCCGATATTAACAGTAAACAAGAGAGCGATAGCCAAAGATTGAATCTGCCTGTGCCGCGCAATGATCGAAAGGATTTTGTTCCCACGCATCGCACAGAGTAAGATAATAGCTTTCTGGCGCGCGGTGTGTGGTATTGTATGTCGAAGGAGGGTTTATTCTGGGTGGACCAAAAAAAATGTTCACTTTAAAACACAGACGTGTTACTAAATAAACAATACATTTACTACTAAGTTAAGAAATATACAATATACGTCATTTAATATTACATCCTTTATCTCGATACATGCGAATAGACACCTAACAAGATATAGTTTGATGTATAACAAGTTATTTTCATTTTCGTTGTGACTTCGCAACTAAAGCATATTTGTCTCTCTCGCTCTCTAGCTCTCTCTCTCTGTCTGTCTGTCTGTGAGTGTATGTGTGTACAGCTGTATGCTTATAGATTATTCACGTTAGTTCGCTGTCTGTCTAAAACTATGTTATTACTATATGATAAAAGTCACCAAACTCTAATAAATTTTACAGTTCGATGATTATTGACAAAGCTGAAATACAAAAAGAAGGCGAAACGGTTAGTTTTAGTTCTATTTAGACGTAGTTTATCTCAAAATATGCGTATTTTAAAACCAGTTTTATACTAAAGCAGTTATTTTATAAATAACATTACAGTGTAAACGTTCAACCTAGTTAGGTTTTTCTTTTGTACTATTTGGAAATGTACAATAAATACAGAGACAAAATAAACAATGTAATCATGTCTAGTTATGGATCCAATCTGGAAATATCCGCTTACAGCGCTTGTCGAAGGGCCGACTGGATGCGGAAAAAGTGTGTTTGTTAGGAGATTTCTCGAACAAGTGTCAGAAATGGTCAGTCCCGCGACTGAGGAAATAATTTACTGTTATGGCGAGTGACAACCGATGTACGAAACGATGAAGAGTGTTCAGTTTAACTAAAGGCTACCCGACATGGAGCAATGGCGAGGAGATAGGAGACGTCTGATGGTCATAGACGATCTGATGAACAAAACTGACGATAGGGTCACGAAACTATTTACCAAGGGAAGTCGTCATAGAAATATAAGCGTCGTGTATATAGCATGGAATATCTTCAGCAAAAACAAGGAACAGCCGACGATAAGTCGCAACAGTCATTACATAGTTCTGTTTAAAAACCCAAGAGACGGCTCGGTACTAGTTTCCTGACATTATTTATAACACATGTTACTTCCTACCTCTGAGTGTTATTTCCAAGATGCGTAGTTTAAGAGCTGTTGAACTGGGCTCTTTTCAATATTGGATATTCAAATGAGTCCAGAAGCAAGGCTGAACTCATAATGACCGAACTAGTCGTAACATTGGGATGTGGTGTTGGTGACGCATGTGAAAAAGATGATGGTGTTGTTGTCGAAACACCATGATGGCTGAGTGAACATGTTGTTGACATGACAGATACCGTTGTCGTTATTGTTGCTGACAACAAAGTTCTTTTTTTGTAAGGAGCATGTGAAGGATCGTGTTGTCGTGAATGACAGAGGTAGTTGAAACATGGTATCTCTGCGTAAGTCCACAACGTGCTAAAAACTTATAGCGGGTGGCTCTGGTGTACGAGTCGTTATGGTAGAGGTTGACACACTCACAGAGTTTGTAGTGTCAACACAAGAACATACCCAGACTTGTCGACGCATCAGAGATTGTAAGAGCAACACAGTTGACATGTACGAACACACATGAGTGTGCCTCAACACACACTCGATTGTAATGTATCTGCTCCACATGTAATATCGGTGACACGCATTTTTAAAAAAATGTGTTCTTGTAGTCGACACTCTACCGTGGTGTGATCGTTTAAGATGTCGACACACTAGGCTGTAATGTCGGTGATACATGTGATATTGTTATCGGTGTCGGGAGAATACAATTTTGTAATGTCGACACCCCACATTCTCTCTAATTACCAACTAGTCGAGTCGCTTTTCATAATAAGCGTGGTCGGTGACGTACACATTTCGATGTTTTAACGGTGTCGAGCAAAATTTAATATCAAAATATATCAAAATTGTTCAAACTTTTTTTTATGTTGATGTAGTTGTAGTCTTGAGTGCATCAGAATAACGAGATCACCATCACTGAGACCGGTGTCGACACGCTCTCTGTTTTGTGTGAGAGATGCCAACTGATTGTATGTTTTGTTTCTCCCCTAGCTGTGTTCGAGTAAGTTGGTTTATGTGTAGCAGATCAACCTTCTATTCATTATCTTCTCCAGCAACTTTCCTACACAAGGGAGTAGGCTTATGGGTCTGTAATTCCTTGTGATCTTTCTTTTTTTTTGTTACTTTTCTGAATCAAGGTATCGTATGTAGAGATCTCCTCCCGCGCAGATGATACTTGTCCTAAGTGTCAAATCTGGTTAACGATCCTAAAAACCCATTCATTGAGGTTGCGTTGTCAGCAGGCTTGAAGAAATAAATTTCGAACTCTGACATTGACAGATATCTGAGCAGTGTCCTTCACCCTCAATGTAATGTTTAAGTAAGATTTCCTGGAATGAAAGTCGGCATCTAGGTGATCATCGCGTCCAACATATCCTAGGCTGTTATTCAGATAGATGTTTTTACATCCTCATTACGGGAGGATGATGAGCCTGTAATTCACGGAAGTCGTGTTGTCATATCACTGGTCTAGGTATGGTAAGTAGAGATCTCCTTCCAGGTAGATAATATCTGTCTTGAGTGTCAAATTTGGTTAACGCTCCTGAAAAAAGACACGATGACGGAATTCTCGAGGTGTGAGGAATAGTGTTATAAGACCATGATTATCATGTACCATACCAACGGACGTAGGCAATCATCATCCCCGACCACAATTGTCTGTCCACAGTGCAACTTATCAGTTCAGTTGTTGAGTGTTGTCCATACCAAAACATCAAAATATCTACCATCTTCTCTCTATATCAAACGCGAGCTCACCTTCCCACTTTTTGGTAGTTGTACCCAAATATTGGAACTTTCCTTTTTTTCATGATGTGCCTGCAAAATGTCGATTGTTACTTTCGACTATTGATTAAGAGCTCTCTCAGAGAACGCTCAAATTCCTCTGAGAAAGTCCATATCTATGGCCTCTAATCGTCTTTTCATTTGGTTGTCTGCTAACCATCGGTAAGACCATCAGTCCCTGTATACTTGAGTCTGACAGGCGATGCGCGAAAAAATAAGAGGGAAGCAAGTAGGTATCGACGCCGTACACAAACAAGACATGAGAATCTGTGGCAAAATCAATCTAGCTCTGGGTTATATATATATATATATATATATATATATATATATATATATATATATATATATATATATATATATATGATAGATTTGAATATATTTGATATGAACCCGCTACGTTTCAACAGCTACACTTTTAAAAGTATCAGATGAGTCGACTAAGGTATAGTTAGCATACAGCCCAACACCGACGCTTTTTATTCTACTGCGAAGGTAGAGATAGTGACACGATGTACGTACACTTAACACTAGACTGAACTTGCCCAATTGTTCAGAAGATGGTGTGAGAACCGAACACGATTGAGCTAGACGAAGCCGACTGCAAATTTGTGTCTCTCCGTGCAAACATATTGTCAACACATCTACAATAGTTGTAAAAGTGGGTTCAGAAACTATCATGAGGACCCACAAAATGCGATGTTTCGAAATACAATTTGATCGAAATCTTGCTTTCAATCAACACATTGATCAAGTTTTAAGGAAGGACAGATACTGTGAGTTTTCACCAGCTGGTTATCTAGTTACCGATTGCTTACACACAACTTGAGCCGTATCACCGTGAAAAAATACACTCCATTCTTGGAGTAATTCACGAACAACAATACGACCACCAACCAATTCAACCGTTCCAACAAAAACTAGCATGTGTAATTTGTCTTGTTACAACCGAATGTCTAGTGACGAATCGCAAACAGATCTTTACAACACCTCTAGTCCAGCGCCATTACCGAGCAGCTAAGTGTCCTTCAACCTCAATGATAGCTGCAAGAAAAAAAATTCTTCTTTGACCATATTGATGTCGCATGTAACCACCACACGACCGTAGTCGTGTTGGAAGTTGGTCAAACGATACTTTGATTTCAGTTGCTGAAAACACCTACCCTTTTCAAGCATACCTAGAAGCCACTCTCAACCATAGCAAGGAATCTAAGAAAGGTTATCTCACTAGCGCACTCTTCTACACCGATGTTCCCAAACACGCGGATGACACCCAAGGAGACTCCAATATGGTTCTGAAAGCGCGGCGAAATCTGGCACGATGTAGGCCATGAGCTGGATATGATTGGTCGACTTCACTCTGATATTTTTGCTCAGGAGCGTTACATGCTAAACAGGGTTGATGTGAAAATTAAGTTGACCCCCTCAAAGGACGTTTTTAACATCATAGCTCACGACAAAACTATCGGTTATAAAAGTGTCATCACTTACCCCGCCCTGTTGGTGAGGAAAGCCTCAGTTAATCCAGCCATCTCGCTGGCTCACAAAAAGGCTCTCTTACGAGGCAATGCGCGATACCCCATGAAGAAAGTTTTGAATAAAACATTTGCCATTCCTAAAGGCATGTTATCTCATTCCCAAGACAACCTTTTTCTGACCCAAACACCAACCCGACTAGTCCTCGGCTTACTGGACTCGGCTGCATTTAACGGAAGTTACGACACTAACCCCTTCAATATTAAAAACTTTAGTCGTACCTTCTTGAACGTCACCGTCACCGGTCATAGTATTTGGGGTAAACCTCTATCTACCGAATTTGACCGCGGTCAGTACGCTCGCGACTACTTCAAGTCCATGTTGGCGTTGGGTCATGTGGGAACAGACGCTGGTACCGGAATAGATTATAACGACTTCAAGAACGCCTACACCCTTTTTTTTATTCGATCTCAACCCTAGTCTTTTGAACGCCGAACAATTTGAGCTGGCAAAAATCAGGGCCCGTCGCCATTGAGCTCAAATTTGCAACGGTCTCTTGACCGTTATTCAACGTACTTATGTCTGACATTTTTGTGAAGCGTTGTTCCGTTGTTAGCGTAGTGGCTCGCGATCGATTACCTAGCTATATCGAACCCACTAAAACCGCAGCCTTCGTGATCAATACCGATCCGAGTTGGAGACCCGGATCTCACTGGGTAACCCTCTACTACAATGCTATGGGACAGTTTGAGTATTTCGACAGTTTCGGGTTTTCTCCCAGGTATACCGAGATCATCGATTTTATCGAGAGGAATTCGAACAGACCTCTCATCTACAACTCGAGCCAGTTACAAGATGGTCAGTAACGCGTGTGGACTGTACTCTGTGTACTTTCTACTGATTAAAACACGAGGAGGATCAATGCAAATGGTCTTAATGCCGTTTATTTCATCCAGCAGACAACACATAAACGAACGAATCGTGTATCGCCTACTCGCACCAAAACTTTTGGCGCAAAATTTAAAATTTCTAGAACAATGACGCTTGAGAATTACGTCAGTGGCTAAAAATAGCAATGACATCAGCGGTTAAAAAGAGCAATGACATCATTTTCTAAAAATAGTTTCTGGTACGTGGTGTATATAAGTCGAGCGCAGCTCGCATTTCTCATTCCATTCGTCGAGTTTTGTGTTTTCTACACCATTCAAGTTTCGGATTGGCTTCTGCTACTAACATCGTGTACACGATTCGTCAGGGTGAGTTTATTAAACCTTTGAACAACGGCGAGAAAGCCTTTTCTGTTTCAGCGTATAACGGAACACCTTTAATTCGTAGATTTTTCAGGGATTCGACCAAGAAATTTCCCACCAAAACCGGCATCACGTTAAACCGACGCGCGTTTGAAGACTTGGTAGCTATGGCCGGTGATGTGCTAGCGGAATATGACAGAGTGCAAGCCCCAAATCTGAAAACACCACAGGCAGACGCGCTTCGAGGACCTAGCCAATTGACACATTGGCTATCGATAGATAGCAATCTTCGTGACGGTTATTTCGATTCATATTTCCCGGAGGCTGCAGCCACAACCGCCGAGTTTTGACATTTGTGCAAAATAAAATACCAGACATGTATAATACTGAGAATGTCGAAATATACGAATTTCACACGCGTTTGTTTACAGCGGACCATTTCTAACTGTAACGGTTGCTAAGATTTATTGTTGTCATCACAGATGTCGTATTTTTATTTTCGGTGTATTAAAAAATAAAACATAAAAAACCACGCGATGTCATATTTTATTTCATGTCGTGTGTTATCTCACCGTTGTATGGTATTGTTATTTTTTTTTACACGTCATAAGATATATAAATATATAAAATATATAACATATATAAAACATATATAAAATGTATATATAAAGAAAAAAAACATAGACACTTTTCATTTAAACATGCACATTTTATTATATTTTAGTTATATATTTTTTTGCAAATATTTTAAAAGAACTAGATCCGCCCTGCGAGACTATCCATGGTGTAGTTTTTTTTCTACGATGCTGTTGGTAGCCTCGGGTGCAACTTGTTCTATCAGGAGTCTAACGTCCACAGCAGAATCATCAAAAGAGTCTGATAGGTTTTTCGTTAGGCGAAAAACTAGAGCATGCATGGCGATTATTCTACCCAGTTGTAAACACCATCTGCAAATATCTCCTCTACTATAACTCGTAAATTGTTATTGACGGTAGGAATGACGGGTAGTTTGTCAATTATAGCATCAAATTGATTGGTGGATATTAGGTCTAACGCACGTTTCATAGTTTTAGAAATTGCGGTATTGTTCGTTTCAAATATTACACCTCTAAGTATGTCGCTCTTTTCCTCCTCGATTTTCTTGAGGAGACGCGACTTTTAACCTTTTCTGACTTTTCTGTTATGACGGCGATGCCTGTAAAACTTTTTGCGCAGTGTAACTGTCGAAGAATAGGCTCTATAGCTAATGCCAAGGCTGATATTCTTCTCGCAAATCTGTGCCTGTCACAGGCAACCTGCATCCACGTTGAACATTTATCCTCTGTAAGATCATCCAAATGATGAACTGTCACCAACTCTTCAGCAAACGTCACCTAAATTAATATGAAATTTAAAATCAGGTTAGAGTATCTAAACGATATCGTAAAAAAGCGCTAGAGAGAAGAGTAAGGAAAGTCACGCATACCTTGTGGCGGGTGTTTTTATTTAAATAATCGGTTGACTATTGTCCATGGCGCTCTTTCCAATTAGCGTATTGCATTGAGTTCTTCTAGTTAGTTGTTTTATATATATATATATATATTTTTTTCTCTCTCTCTTTTGCAGAGATAGTCGAAAAGAAAACGATGTCTGGTCAACGATACGAATGTCCTACATGTGGGCGTGTATTCTCCAGGCTCAGCTCGCTAACTAGGCACGTTGAGGGTATGCATAGAAACCTCTCTCATAAGTGTTCCGTATGCGGTTGCACGTTTACACGAGCCAGCAATCTGAAAAAACATATATAAATCAGCCATGCAGCATCACTTCTTGTATCACTACTACTCACCCAGATGGCGCCAACAGTTGTCAGTGTTGAAGCATTATCTAATGTAGTTTGTGAGTTTTGCAACAAAAGTTTTACTAGAGTCGGTAATGTAAAAAGACACAAGGAAGTAGCACACACATTAAATCAACACATCTGTAGTGTGTATGGTAAACAATTTTCAAGGACAGACAATTTAAAGACCCACATCCGACAGCTGCATTCAACGACGACCCTACCTGCATCAGCAGCATGTATACAGACTCCTTCTTCATCACGCAAAAGACCTGCCACTTCGAGCGACAAGACCAGAAGTTTTACAAAAAGATCGAGACTTCCCGCTGAAGTGGATACTCTAGATATTCTTCCACATGATGTCAGACAGATATACACTGAGAATTGGAGAACCATCAAGACACACGTGAACATAAACAAACATGTATCCATCTACACATTTTTCCATT
Source organism: Megaustenia siamemsis (assembly GCA_032433765.1). NCBI lineage: Eukaryota > Metazoa > Mollusca > Gastropoda > Stylommatophora > Ariophantidae > Megaustenia > Megaustenia siamemsis. The sequence continues at coordinate 40,941,312 of JAVIAB010000059.1, read as the reverse complement.
CTCCTGATAGAGCGCACAAACCAAACTGGGGTGATATTCTCAGGGACATATTTGAAAAACAGACATTGCGTTTCAAAATCAATTATTCTCATCACTCTGTCTTGCGACACAGGGAGACACAAGTTTTAAAATTCTTCAACGCCAGCTGCAACAACGCCTGTGTTCTAGATACACCTACCATTATTAACAAAAGAGCAGATTTAGATAAATTTGTAGCTCAGTTGAACCTAGACGATAGCCTGAATTACGCTCAACGCCAGTGCCCAGACACGAAATATTACGCATAATCAATCCCCAGCACTTCTTTCTATCTCTTTCACATTCACGAACATCCGATTGGGTGTTGTTTAAATGATATCCCACCACATATAAGGAACAACAAAGCCATTTACACGTTGCAACACGACTCAAAAAACCATTCATACACCGATAAATTGTGTTTTTTTCGCTGTCTATCAGTATCTAGAGGATCGAGTGTTAAGAATCTTAGAACTCCCACACAGTCTCTCGTAAAACAGTGGTTAGCTAATGTTGGAATTGAGGGTGTGACGTTGCAACAGGTTTCAGAATTAGAATAGTGTTTTATTGTAAACATTGACATATTCGATTTTGACGACAACGACGCTCTCACCCCAAAACTCAGAAGTCGTAATTCTTATAAGGACACATTACGGTTGTTGTATTATAAAGACCATTTTATGTATATATCTGACATTGACGCGGCCTCTCATTCATTCAGCTGTCCTCAATGCGGTAAATTATGGAAAACATTTTGGTGTTTGACAAGACACGAAAAGACATGTAACGAGGGAAAAATTAAAAATGTTTACAAGGGTTGTGTATTCACTCCATCCCCCACCATTTGGGAAACGTTGGCCTCTCACGGACTCGAGGTTCCCAATTATTTCATATACCCTTTTCGAGCCGCTTATGATTTTTAATTAATAACTAGTGTCACAAACTTTACAGCCAAACATATCCCTTTGTCATGCTCGGTGGCCTCTAACGTACCCGGGTTTGAAGAACCTTTTTGTTTTATCACAGCTGGAGATTCACAGGAATTGGTTAGTCGAATGATACGGTATTTAGATACCATTTCGGATGCAGCGTACGCCATCTTGCGTGATAGATTCGACGCTGTGTTTCCAAAACTAAGTACCGTTGACGACGACTCTCTTATACCCAGACAAGATTCCTGTTTGCGAGAACTGCCTGTCTTCGGGTTCAATTCAGGTAAATATGACATAAACGTCATAAAACCTTGCCTAGCAAGCCATTTATTATTCGCAGAGGATGACGAAACAACAGATCAGGATCACGCGGAACATAAAAAAGAAGGCGAGGGGACCCCCTTTAAATTATGGTGAAGCGAAACAACAACATTTATGTGTATTGGTACGAGTAAATTAAAATTTTTAGACGTGATAAATTTTTTAGCTCCCGGATTCTCTTATTCAAAGTATTTGAAAGCCTACAATATTAACGAAACCAATGGCGTCTTTTGCTACGAGTATATTACGAACCTAAAAAAGTTAGACGAAACCTCTCTTCCCCCTCATGAACATTTTCTTTCTACATTTAAAAACTGCAATATTTCGGACTCAGATTACGAGTATTGTGAAAAGATATGGGAAGACAATAAAATGGCCACTCTCAGTGATTTTCTGATATGGTATAATAATAAGGATATAGGACCCTTCCTACTCGCAATAGAGAAACAGATCGAATTTTACGCAGGTTTGGGTGTAGACATGTGTAAGGACGGCATTTCTGTTCCGGGAGTAATTTTAAAATATTTATTTAAAACTCTCCCCTCCAATGTGTTCTTTTCCTTATGTTCCAAGAGAGAGGAGCAGCTGCACAATACCTTAAGCGATAATATTGTAGGTGGTCCGAGCATAATCTTCCATCGGTACCATGAAAAGGGACAAACGCTTATTAGAGGTAATCCTGAAAAAGTAGTAGAAAGCATTAAAGGTTATAACGCTAACGCCTTGTACTTGTGGGCTCTCACTCAGGAAATGCCATCAAATTTTCCTACATTCAGACGACCTGAAGATGGGTTCAGATCCCATAATAGCAACAAATATGCCATCCAGAGTAGAGAATGGTTGACTTGGGTGGCGCATCAGAATAACCTTGAATTACAGACCCAGTTCAATGGCCGAGATATGGCTTTGGGTCCTCGTAAGATCCGCGTGGACGGCTGGGATAAGGCGACTCAGACCGTCTATCAGTTCCATGGTTGTCTGTTTCATGGTCATGTCTGTCCCCTCACTATAAAACACAAAGCTGTTAACCCTGTCAATAACAAGCCTTTGGCAGAGTTATACGCAAAGACGTTGGAAATTAGCGAATATTTAACCAACGACGTTGGAGTTGAAGTAGTTGAGATGTGGGAATGTCAGTGGCAACGCCTCAAAAGAACAGATCGAACCACCAATAGATTTCTGACTGAAACGTTCCCCCGAACTGCACTTTCGTTTATCAGTTCTGGATATCCCCTGACTGACAGTCACATTCTTAAATCTGTTAAAGATGAAACGTTGTTTGGTTTGGTAGATTGCGATATTCATGTCCCCGAATCTCTCAAGGACTATTTTAGCGAATTGACACCCATATTTACAAACGTAGACGTGGGTAGAGCCAATATTGGTCCCTTGATGAAACATCACGCCGAGCAGAATAAATTATTGAGTAGTTCACGGCGAACCCTGATAGGCAGTTACAGCGGCGAAAAAGTTCTTTTGGCTACCCCGCTCTTAAAATGGTATTTAGATCATGGTCTAGAAGTAACTAACATCTACCAGGTTATAGAATATCAACCAGTGGCTTTTTTTTAAACGTTTTGGAGACAGTGTTTCGGATGCCCGCAGACATGCTGATGCAGATGATAATTTCTCTATTACGAGGGAGACGATGAAACTGCTTGGAAACGCCGCGTACGGAAAGACTTTGACTAATAAGAAAAATCACGCGGACGTCAGGTACATGCGAGGCTGTGACGTGACATCTTGTATCTATAATCCTCTTTTTAAAAATATGACTCAAATAACTGACGACGTGTTCGAGGTAGAAATGTTTAAAAAGAAGACGGTTTGGGACCTTCCCCTATGTATAGGATATTTCGTGTATCAGTACGCAAAGCTAAGAATGCTGCAGTTTTATTATGATTTTCTAGATAAATTTATTGAAAGGTCAGATTTTCAACTCTGCGAGATGGACACGGATAGTCTCTATTTGGCCCTCAGCTCGACTACTCTTGACGCCATTATTAAACCCGACATGCACCATACTTTTTATAACGAGTACGACCAGTGGTTCCCCTCAGAATCCTGTGATGCCCATCGCCCAGATTTCGTTAGGTCCCTATGCACTTTTTCTACTGATTGTCAGAGGTGCCGAAAGAGAAAGTTATTCGATAAGAGAACACCGGGATTGTTTAAGTTAGAGTATGAGGGAGCTGGTATGATTTCCCTATGTAGTAAAACCTAAATTGTTTCGGGGACTACTTAAAAACTAGTACTAAAGGGCTCAGCAAGCAACACAACGTGTAAGACAAACAACCTTTTCTGGACGCTCTTAATAAAAAAGTCTAGTGGAGGTAAAAGTGTTGGTTTTAAAGCACGCAAGGGCGCCATCTACACGTACACACAACACAGAAATTCTCTATCCTATTTCTACATCAAACGACGGGTACACGACGACAGTGTCACGACATCTTACCTAGATATCTAATACTATTACTATATTGTTTCTTTTGTACTCTTTTTTATTTATTTTATTCGTTGAAGTTGATATTTGTCAATAAAAGTCAAGTGACTAATCATTCTCTCTTATGTTTTCATTAATTGTTGTTATCGATGTTTAATTGTTGTTATCAATGTTGTACTAACCACTAGATAGGTGGGCCATACCCAGTTCACATCTACTATCGATGAGTGGATCTTAGGTGGTCGTCTAACAACCTGGACTAATAAATCAACTCAACAACCTACGTCACCTTACTACTACACTGTACTATAAAGTCTGCTATCATTCTTTGCAACAGTCAACGGCTGCTCCTGAAAAATGATTAATTCCTATATTTCTTTGTATTGCACCAAATTAAATTCTTATATAGCTCAACTCCATAAGTATACCTATTTTCTACGCCTCTTACTACTGATGCCAGGCCTAAACATTAATTGAAAGACAATCAATAACCTAAGATATTTGATGATACTTTATTACTAGCAGAAAATCCTAAAGATCTACAACAATTACTTAATGATATAAACATGGCAAGCAAAAAAAATGGATTAGATAAGAATATCAAAAAGACTAAAACTATGATCATAAAAAAAGGAAAACGTAAAGTGTCCCGTTACGCCAAATGGCGTATAGAGAATATGGTGTTGTGACCAATTTTTTATAGACCTTCGGCATATGTTTTTTGGGTTAATGTGGTCGGTATTACGCCCGTGCCGCTTTACTTTCCCTGAAAAAAATCCGGTACCCATATAAGGTTGGGTGAAGCCAGAAGTCGGTTGGGAACGAACCCTACCTCTTGTAAAAATATGATCATAGATAAACATAATACTCAAAACCTACATGTGGATATCAAAGTTGAAGAAATTAATCCTGGAGACAGTTCAGAACATCAATTACCTTGGACATACTATAACCAGAAATAGAAAATGTAAAACTGAAATAAACATCAAAACAAATAACACAAGGGTTAAAACAAAGAATAGCGAATGTTATGCCTTCTGAACATTCCTGTATGGTCCAGAAACATGGACATTAGACAAGAAAATATAACAGAAAATTGAAGCCCTTGAAATGTTGATTTTTAGAGGATTAGGAATAATTGGATGGAAAGAAAAGAAAACCAATGTTGAAGTCTTAAAACAACTAGATATAAAAGGAGAACTACTAAACACAATTCAAACAAGATAAATGAAATTTTGGGGCTTTTTAAAGGCACAGCAGCCTAATAAATAAAATCTAGGAAGGGAAAATGCAAGGTAAAAAGGCAGAGTCAGATCAACAATAACATGGACGAATACCATCAAAAGGTGGACAAGTCAACCTATAAAAACCAGCACTATCAAAGCAAGAGACAGATCGGAATGGCGCATTATGGTAGCAAACATTCTATGCGGAGACGGCACTCAATGATGATGACGATATATTTATATTTTGTGCCTATCTCCAGATGTGAGGAAAATATTCTCTTTTATTACCTTCAATGACTTCTGATCTCGAAGCGCCAGAGTGGCTTTACCTTCCCATGAAATTGTTATCGTTCATTCCCTTACGGATATGCAGATCTAACCTCAAGAATAAAAGACCAGGTGAAAAGCATCTCCTGCCAGTACCTGGTAAGTGCAATAGGTGCAACAGCTGCAACTCTCCAATGGGAGACAAAAAGCGCCTGACAGCAACAGAGCTGAAAGCTGCCCGTGATTCACAACTATAGTCCGTTCAGAAATTCATAATCACACCTGAATTAGTTTTGCGTCATAACCGCTTGTTATTTTGGTTTCAAATTTTGCATGCAATCTTAGAATATTGATGACGTAAAGATTTTGGTATTTATTATTCCACAAACACAACAGATTTTGCACATTAGCGAATTCCTTTGGTCTTTTATGACGATATCACATAAGTTGATTCAAATTTTAGAGTTTACAGTAATCGTGTTAACTATACCAGTTTACTGCAATTCTTGTCAGAGGCGTATCTACATAGTGCTTAATTGTGGGTGTTGTTCGTTATGTGTATTTGCAAACATGAATTCAATTGGTTACAATTAGTCTTAGACCCCAGGACGTCCTAACTGCAGCTGGAATTGAATTCATCTTAATTTTAATCATTCCGAATCTGACGACTCCAAGAGGTTGATAATCATTACTGGCTGGACAAATAGTAATCCATCTCGTTTCCAGTACTCATCTACTACCTGCAGCACATGTTCAATACACTTCTTCCAGAACGGGATGTCTATTTTTAAGAGAGACTCGCGTGTCAGAACTTCAATATCACACATTTTAAACGTCCTGTTCTGTTCTGCAACTTGTCCTTTGACGTGAGCCCAGACAAGTTCGATTGGATTAAGGTGCGCATGATATGCAGGGAGTCAAAGAGAGGTGTGGCCGTATTTCTCAATGATTTTGTCAAAATGGTACACCTTTTTCTTATTCGTATTCTTCACAAGTTGTAACAATTCGGGTTTTAAATATGTGTCGTCAAATTTGACATTTTCATTCGCAAGCCATGTCCTAATTTGCTCTTTTGTATTTGATGCAGTAGGCACTTTGTCTTCCTCTGATACAACATTGTGGTATGATGCATTATCCATGACTTTGCATGAAGGTCTCTCCAGGATTGGTAAAAGATCGTTCTCCAACCAGTGCCTGAAAATGTTTCCATTCATTTCAGTATGGTAATCCCTACCGTCGGTACTTTTTGATTGGAAAATAAGTCCCGCATCATGGACAAGGCCGTTTTCAGTGCTTCCAGCATGCGTTAATATAATGCGCTGGCCTTTGCTGCTCGGAATTGTTCTTTTGAGTTAGCCATTTACTGACTGCCATTCTTTAGCATAGGTGTGGTGTGCGTTGAACCTTGATTCGTCCAAATATACAATATCATACCGTTCACTCCACCGCTCACGGATCTGTCTCAGGTATTTACTTCTAGCAATGACCAAGTGTGGTTTTTCACAAATAATATTCCTGCCCCCAACAGTTTTTCTGAAAGTGAAGCCGGCTCCTCGCGCAATCTTCCATAGAGTACTTTTAGAAATGTCAATATTGCAGTCTGCATGCAATTTTAATTTCAAATTCCTGAGAGTAACAAGTACATTATTAGCAAACATTTTCAATATCTCACGTTTTATGACATCCATGTCAAAGCTGTCGACTTTCCTTTTCCTTCCTTGATTGACATGAGTGCACTCTGAGTCTTGTTTAATCCAACGAGAAAATGACGATTTATTAAGACCAAGCGCGAGTTGCTTTCGTCTCTCTGGGTCATGAATATCACAATATAAATGCCCCATCATGGATTCCCTAAGGAAGTGCTGATAGAGTAAAACAGCAACCTTTTGCATAGTTATAAATTTGCATTTCAAACTCATTGTAATTTAGATATAAATGTTGGTATTTAAAGTCAACAAATTGTCTACTGAGTCTTCACAAATTTAATAAAGATACGCCTTCCCTTCGGTAATTAATGCCAAGGGTGTGATGCGTCATGTCGTTCAATAACATTTAAGTTTTGTGTCAGCACCAAATTAATATATATATCCTAAAATGGTGTCAAATTCGAACAGGGTGAATTTAATATAGCGTATGGAAGAAAACTTTAAAACTAGATCAAATTTCTCAGAGCAAAAAATATTTCTATAACGTCATCAATATTCTAAGATTGCATGCAAAATTTGAAACCAAAATAACAAGCGGTTATAACGCAAAACTAATTCAGGTGTGATTATGAATTTCTGAACGGACTATAATAGCTAGACTATCCAAACGAGTAGGGGAACTAACTGAAGAAAGAAGGCAACCTTTACTCAAAAATACCGTTCTGAAGTCGGATGCGTTGGGCAGTAAGGTGCGAGTTCCACTAATTTGTTCCAAACAACAATACAGAGCATCTACACCCACTTATTTTTCTTTTATAATCGGATGACAATGAGGAGTAAGACAGGGTTGTATATCAGATGGTAGATGTACAACAGAGGCGAGATGGTAGATGCACAACAGAGGCGAGATGGTAGATGCACAACAGAGGTGAGATGGTGGATGTACAACAGAGGTGGGATGGTAGATGTACAACAGAGGTGAGATGATAGGTGTACAATAGAGGTGAGTTGAAAGACGTATAACGGGGGAGATGATAGATATACAACAGAGGTGAGATGGTAGATGCACAACAGAGGCGAGATGGTAGATGCACAACAAAGGCGAGATGGTAGATGCACAACAGAGGTGGGATGGTGGATGTACAACAGAGGTGGGATGGTAGATGTACAACAGAGGTGAGATGATAGGTGTACAATAGAGGTGAGTTGAAAGACGTATAACGGGGGAGATGATAGATGTGCAACAGAGGTGAGATGGTAGATGTACAAAAGAGGTGAGATGCACAAAATAAGTGAGACGGTAGATGTGCAACAGAGGTTAGATGGTAGATGTATTTCAGAGATGTGATGGTAGATGTACATCAGAGGGGAGATGGTAGATGTACAACAGAGGTGAGATAATAGATTTATAACAGAGGTGGGATAGTAGATGTACAACAGAGGTGAGATGTTAGTTGTACAACAGAGGTGATATAAAGATGTACAACAGAGCTGAGATGGTAGATGTAAAACAAAGGTGAGATGGTAGATGTATAACATAGGTGAGATGGTAGATATATTACAGACCTTTGATGATAGATGTACAACAGAGGTGCGATGGTAGATGTACAACTTCCGTTGTAATGATGATGGATCTATGTCACGTTCTCTCGATCGCTGCAGAAAGTACATTCGAGATCTGATTAATTTTGGTTCCCCATTGCACTTTTCTGCATAAAGTGAAAATGATGATCTACTTATTACATCTGCGTCGCTAAAGCAAAGTCGCACGCCGACAACAGTCCCTTTTTGACAAATCAAGTGTTGCGAGTGGGACCTTCCACCGTCTAGACTTGATCTGCGCTTTACGTCACATTGGTGCTGTTCATGGCCGTTGTTGAAATTCCTTGACGCAATTAGTACACGTTCTCTCGATCGCTGCAAAAAGTGCATTCGATGTCTGATTAATTTCGGTTCTAATTTGCACTCATATGCGTTAAAATCAAGAATGTGATCTACTTATTACATCTGCGCCGATAAAACAATGTCGTATGCCGACAATATTTCATTTTCGACAAACCAAGTGTTGTGAATGCGACCTTCCATCGTCTTGGCTTGTTCTGCGCTTTACGTTACATTGGTGCTGTTCATGACCGTTGATGGATTTGCTTGACGCGAATTGTGTATATGTTCTCATTAAATGTGAACTGCTTCGTCAGCCGCAGTTTTATCTCTTTAGGGAATTTTCACCGTGTTCTGTTCGTCGTAGGCTACATTCACTAGAGTAATCAAGAATCTAAAGGGCGCGTCATTGCTGTGCTTACATTGTTATGTGTGCCAAGTCATCGTAATGGCCCATCGTAAATCCCTAGACCGACCGTACGCTAATCTCATGGTCTGTTGTTTGATGTGCGACGGGGATAATCTGACTAACTGTGTGTTTATATGTTCGAAATTGGAGTCAAGGACGATGGACTAACATCATCAAGCGCTAATACATTTTTAAAGAAATATGACGATCATCACTTTCGGGAGGACGTGAACTTCTGGTATATGGTGGATAGGCGGCAGGAACCATTGCAGGCTATGCATGAAAAGTGTTCCTTGTTGCAGTTTCCTCATATTCCAAGTCCATGGGGGACTGGTTAGTCTCGAGGTAAGACGCCGGCCTCGGGACAGAGAGGTTGTGGGTTCAAATCTCGGCTACACTGGTTGGAATTTTTATTTATGATTTCTCTCTGCGACAACCACCCCTAGTCTCAGCAGCGAGGCCCGGCTTGAAACGACAGTTACTCATCGGTGGAATAAACATGAGTACCTCCGAGTTATCTGCCTGTGCGGCGAGGGACCACTCTGCACGTGACTGCCATTGAAAAATGGATTAACACACAAAACACAGTTCCTAGTCTCTAGGGACTTCGTCAGAGTTGCAAGCTGGCGAACGCAACAAAAACAACAACAAATCCCTATCCACGTGGAAGAACACTCAAGAACACAAACCTAACAGTTGGCATCGAGAGAAGGAAAGACTGTGGGAAAACACCCAGACAGAAGTCACGGGCACGGTGGGCGCGACAGACCTGATCAGTATCCACTTTACGAGAAGGAAACACTCTTACGTCAAACCAAGCAATATCAGAACACAGCGTAAATGCGAGTAAGAGCCATGAAAATTCATACTGACAAAACAAAGGCTTCATACTGTTTAGTCCATAAATAAGTTTATATTAGATAGTGTTAATTCTGTCGTCATTTATCATCTTTATATGTTATCAGTGAATCAAGGTTTACCCGACTTGTACGATTGTAACTTATAATGCCCTATATAACATTAGGGGCCGTCTGTTCATGATCGGCAAGTAAAGGGAGCCAAAGGTGTCAAAATTTTGAGAACTATTGACCTTAGGAATAACGCAAACATGATCGATAATCATGATTTCTGGTTTGTATTTCATTGATTGATTGATTTCTTCATCTTGAAAAATAAACGTAACATTTTATGTAACTATGTAACTAAAAGAAAGACAGAACGACATTTATATGTAAATATTTACATACAAATGTGTTTTCTTTTCATGTTATATTCATCTTAACAGCGGTTCCGAACTTGTGTGTCTATCTTAAACCTAAATCTGCTTATATTAATCGATCATTATGATCTAAATTATTTCACATTCTATTCTAACTAGGGTCCGTCTATTCATTTCATCCTGGATAATGAGTGACTCCCGAGTTTTCCTGATGCCTCTCGCATGGCTTCTCCTTCCAGACATCAAACAAAGAATCAGAACTTGGAGACCTTGGCATCGCTTTGTTCCTGGCATTGACTTAACTGTTAGTTATAGAAAATATGATAACTCATCTGAATAATACCCATATTTATACTTTGCTAAATATATTTTATTAACTATTTATTTATTATATATGCGCACATATAAATAAAATAAAATCTCTTGGTCACGAAACGCAACGTAATGAATGGCCTAGAGAAGATAGTTATGGCGGCAATAATTATGGGTAAACGAGGAAACGGAAGACGTAAGAGGAGGTTATTCTTCTTATTTCCTTCCTCATTTGCCTTCCAGCTCAAAAAGAAGATATAGTTTGATAGTAAAGGAGCAAAAAAATCAAGATACATTAATATACACGCCTGGTCAGTGAGATATATAGTTGGTCAGTCCGTCCAAAAATTTTAGTTTAATCAGTGGGTGGCTGACCAAGCTCTGGACCACAGGGAAGTGACCTTTTTTATTTTTCGTCTTTTTCTTTCTTGAGTATCTAGCATATTATCGCCATTTAATTAGATTTGTGTATATATCCTTATATATATTTTTGTGTTGTTGCTTATTGTTCCAGCTGATGGCCAACCTGGCCGAAACGTCGACTTTTGTTTTGTTTCTCACCTACGTAAAGCTGTTACCATACCACTTTTTTTCTCCTTTTTTAAATGTCGTTATAATTTGCCAGCTTTTACACTTCTATTGGCATCAGCTGATGGTATGTTTCCTTGTATCTCTAATATTCCATTAATCCACCATTATCGCTCTCGATCCTTGAGTCTGGTGTTCTCATAACATTTATTAATTAAAGGCACGTTGTGATGTGTTTTGATCTTTCTGTTTGATGACATGGCCGAACCTTTGCATCTCTTGTCCTTTATGTATTAAGTAGCGAAAATTGTTCCCATATTTGGTCTTATTTCTTCATTTGTTACCTTATCTTTCAGACAGTAGCCTTTCCTGAGTCTAAAACAGTTTGTCTCGGTAGTGATTGTTTTTGTTGTTGTGATTGAGTCCAGGTTTGACATTGGTAATATTACGTTGGGATGAAGAATGAGTGGTTTAGTGTCCGTTTCGTCTCCAGTGTTATTTTCTTCTTTGACAGCAGTGGCGACATTTGTCCGATGATTTGACGTTCGAATCTTTGACTTGAATTAATAGAAGATAAGTTGGGACAGAAAAATTTAAGAGCTAGCATTACGGGAGTAGGTTTAAAAGATGAAAAATGAAGAAAATGAGGACATTTTATATGAGAAATCAGGACATTTTATATGAGAAATCGGGACATTTTATCTGAAAAATCATATCATTTCATCTGAGAAATTAGGACATTGTATCTTAAAATCCAGAACATTTTATCTGAAAAATCAGGACATTTTATCTGAAAAATAAGGACATCCTATCTAAAAAATCAGGACATTTTATCGCATAAATCAGGACATTTTTCCTGAAAAATCAGGACATTTTATCAGAAAATTCAGGACATATTATCTGAAAAATCAGGACATCCTATCTAAAAAATCAGGACATTTTATCTGAAAAATCAGGACATTGTATTTGAGGAATCAGGACATCCTATCTAAAAAATCAGAACATTTTATCTGAAAACAAGGAAATGCCTGACAACGGGGCGCCAGTTTTCTAAACTTTATATTTAAGAAAGTAAATGTCTGGCCGAAGGCAGGACACACGCTTTAAAAGCATGACATGTTCTTCAATCTCCTGGCGAATGATAACCCTACATGGGGGCCATGTTCTAACAGAGGTAAGCTGGATGATGATGATTTATGATATATTTTTACTTTTCATGTATACAAGAACATTCACAATTTAATAAATTACTAATTTACTATATATATTTGTACTTCCGATTTCAATATGGCGCGGTCATATTTGCGTCAACGTTCACTGTTACGTTTTTTGCCTGTTCAATCTATCTTTCACGGTAAAACTAAATGGTTCAGCCACATGTAACAATGAATCAAGGTTTGTAGTTAGTCCGCACGAGATTGATGTCTTTTGCTCCGGGGCTGGTCTGATCAACAAGTTACGGATTGAAGGGGCGATAGTTGCAAATATCTGCTCCATCTACATTGGGGTAGGAATGTGACTCTCAAACAGAACACAAACCAGACCGACACATTTGATGCTTGTTTTACAGGAGACGGATGTGGACCAGAGGCCGCAGTTAATGGCAAAACAAAGACCAATCTCTATGACAATGACTGCACTCAAACACAATTGAGAAGTGGAACCAATTCTGTTTACTGGTATCTGAACTTTGCCACGCCCCAGAAGACTCACACCATTCGAATCTATCATCGAGCTAGCACTGTGATTCGGGTAAAGAATGCCACTCTAAAGGCTTTCTCTGACAGTGGCGGCGTAGTGTTCCAGTATAATGATTTACCATACCCTGATATTTCTGTGAACACTATTGTAGTCAACACACAAACGCCAATGACACACATTAAGATTGAGTTCTCACCGACCATTTCGCAGGCCGACAGTGCACTGACGGTGTGTGAGGTGCAAACATTTACAGACACCTATTGTCTGGACGAGCATTCTTGGTCGTTTTGTGCAGTGTTTAGTGGGTGTAGCAAAGGCTGCAACGTCATCATCGGTACGTGTCACGGCAACTGTTCACATGGGATCTATGGACACGACTGCTCCGGGTCTTGTCTCAGTGCCTGTCCTTTATGTGAGGAAAAATCCGGAAAATGCATACAATGTAAACATCCTGATTATACCTGTAATGACACTTGTCCCGATGGTAATTTTGGGCTACAGTGCGAACAGACGCGTTCTGATGGCTGTGACATCATATGTGATCCGGATAGTGCAGATTGTACGTGCAAGGAAACGTACTACGGGTCAGACTGCACTCTCAAATCTCCGGACAACTGTTTGAACGAAACCTGTGAACAGTTAATCAGGGCCTGCGTCTCGTATGTCGATGATTCCCACGTTAAGAAAAGTCTGCCGACTACAACAAACCCAAGCATATGAATACCTTAATGTGTTTCTGTGCTGGACATGGTTCATTTCTTGGTGTTTTTCCGTGAAGGCATGGCTCATATCTTGATGTGTTTCTGTGCTAGCCATGGCTCCTATCTTAGCTTGTGTGTGTGTGTGTTTGTGTGCGCGTGTGTGTGTGTGTGTGTGTGCGTGTTTGTGTGTGTGTGTGTGTGTGCTGGCCATGGCTCATATCTTGGAGTGTGTCATGTTAGTCATATCGCATATCTTGGTGTGTCCGTGTTAATCATGTCTCATATCTTTATGTATTTCTGTGTTTAGTCATATCTCATATCTTAGTGTGTATCTGTGTTAGTCGTGTGTCATATCTTTGTGTGAGCATGTCTGGGTTAGTGATATCTGATATTTTTGTGTGCATGTTTATGTTAGTCATATCTCATATCTTTGTGTGTGCATGTCTGTGTTTGTCTTATCTTATCACCTTGTGTGTGCATGGCTCTGTTAGTACCATCTCATATCTTTGTGTGTGCATGTCTATGTTAGTCATATCGCATATCTTTGTGTGCATGTTTCTGTTAAGCATGTGTCATATCTTTGTGTGTGCATGTCTATGTCAGTGACATCGCATATCTTTATGTGAGTGTTTATGTTAGTCATGTGTCATATATCTTGATGTGTGTCAGTGTTAGTCATGCCTCGAATCGCTGTGTGCATGACTGTGTTAGTCACATCTCATATCTTTGTGTGTGCATGTCTGTGTTAGTCACCTCTAGTGACTCGGGCAGATGGTGCTCGTAAACATGGGAGGGCCGACCATCTAAGGGCAGAATCTCCCTACAGAAAAGACAATCTGCTGCCTTGCATGAAGATGGGGGATAATGAAAGGTTAAGGAAAACAAACCTGAATAAAATGCTGGCTGAAATCGGATGCACTGGGCCACTGGCGCAGAATACAGTGCAACGTTTTTAACGGGTGCTCAATCAGAGTGGATCTGGCGGACTATAATTGTGAAGTTCTGTCTGTTGGGGCGATCAACACACTTAACCTCATAGCTGACTTCATGTGAGAGTCTGGAATCCTACTCTGATTGAGTCCTAATCGCAGAGAGAGAGAGAGAAATCTATCTTTCCAATGCAGATAAGTTCTGTAGCTCTGTAATGTTATTTATTATTTATATTATCTTTATGCTCTCTTGACAGCACATCACATTTATTTTACTTGATAACAACAGGTAAATCATGACAGACAACACTATTCAACTTACGTTCACGAGGAATGTGAGACAACTTGAAATACTCTTAAAAACACTTCACGACTCTAATGTTCATATTCTCATTGCTATACTCCAACTCTCTATCAACATCTACTAATAACTTCTCAACTGACTTGAACTACAACTCGACGATTCGAACTTCCTAACTAACTGGCTTCACTTTCTAATCGTAACTTTCTAACTGTCCTGACTATACTAACTGTCTAATTCTCCTTCCTGACTAACTAACTCGAACTGTTGACTTTCTATTCCTGGCTAATTCATTTCTGACTAATTTAATCCTGACTGTCTCAAACCTATAGTGTTGAAGTTTAAATACTCCAACGACTCTCATCGTCTGAAATTCAGCAGCCAATCAATACTGCCGCAAAGTGACATCTGGTCACTTGAGTTGGTCACTCCGTGTCCGAGACCTGAACTCCAAACTCTGACCTGTGTCTCAACTGTCCCCCTATTTTACAATAACAGATGATTTTCGTGACTTCTATAACCTATTTAAAACAATTATTACTCCATGCCTCTGACCTGTCCTGGTAGTTGGATGACAACTTATTTATCAGACGGGCCAAAGTCATGGGGTCAACGCATGCTATTTTGTTATTTCCTCAACCTGCTGCGTGGAAAATTTCCATGGACCTAAACTCTCAGGAATAATTCTACCTTACCTTCTTCCCCACTTTCTGTGTGTCCACAACCCACTATAAACTTATATTTCTGGCTGGAAATTGTCCATACTTAAATTAATGTCCTAACACTGATGGTCGCTACCATTTGTTACTGCTATTGTCTATTGAGAAGCGGGTAACAACTAAGTTACCCGTCCCATGCTCACACTAGCTTACCGTTACATTTCCTCCCTTTCTACAAAGGCAAGATTTAATTAAGCAGTAATTAAATCGTTTACCATTTTTAAAAAAACTATATTAGTATATTGTATATTGTATATATATATATACATAATACCATAAACTCCCATTATAAAATCCAAACATAAGATTCTAAATCCCAAAACAAAATGAAGAAAAATGGTTACATCAAAATAATTGTCAGCATTACAGCATACTTCTATTAGATAATCAACATCCATACACAATTGGTGCACAGCAATGTACTGTACAAGAAAAAAAACTCTAAAAAAATTTTCTTAATAAAACAAATTTTGGACACATGGGAAGTAATTTCTAATATATATCAAGTTGTGTCCCTTGACATAATTGAACTACAAAAAAAATCTCAGTCTTATAGAGAATATATCTTAAACTAACTCTTAATAAATGAACTGGTAGACTGTGCTCTTGACAGGAATTACATTACAGGCATCACCACAACAGGATATCTTTCTGACTGGCATCTGTGCTCCCGTATGACAATCTAAAAATAAACTCAATTCACAACATCTATTACAACGTGTATTTTTTCACTGGTATTAATAAAATATTAACATTATCATCAACAACTCTTATTTACAAATGACATCTCTGACAGATGTCTAATTACCGATCGGAAATAGAAGCATTAATATATCTTCATTACTATCAGAACCTAACCTTCTTAATGCTCATAAACATTTATTGAACAATAACTGGACAATTCACACATATCACCGGAGATCACGATCACAAACAACACTTAGCTTAAGCAATATATATATATATATATATATATATATATATATATATATATATATACTTCAGACTTACTATCTCTATTTACCTCATAATCCTTCTCTGAGCATTCTTCTCTAGTCTCAGTTTCTTATGATACTTTCTCTTAGTACCTTCTATCTATTCTCAAAATCAGAATTATAACTGGATACAGTCCACATGATATTGCATCTACTATCAGTCATTCATTTTTTTCGACTGAGATATATCTGTTTAATCTCTTGTTACTTTCACGAGTTACCACGCAGTTACATTATTATTTGCATTATGAGGCTCATTCTCTAGACTCATTTTCTTCAGGTTATCACCTCTTATTCAACTTATAAATCTCCATTGATTTCTTATGTAACCTTTCTCGAGTTATCACTCTGTTACACAATTAATTTCACATGAGTCTCATTCTCTAGACTCATTTTCTTCCTGATACTCTCTCTTAGTATCTTCTCTCTACTCTGAAAATCAGATTTATTTCTGGATATCGTCCACGTGACAGAATATCTTATCAGTCAAATTCATTTGACTCAGAATAATTTGAATCTGCATAAATCTCTTGTACTCACAGGACTACTATTTAGCCTCAATAAATTCTGGAAATTCTCTTCCGAGTTTCATTTCTCTCTTCTCACTATCTCATATGACTTCTTATACGTCTCATATAATTCTCTCATGTAACCTTTTGCGAGTTTCCACTCTGTTACATAATTAATTTATTCACAACCTAACTTTCATTAGGTCAACACACAAACACAGGTTATCACCTTGTTTCTCACATCTTCTTCTCCACATATTATTGGTCAGTTGTTCACTTGGATTATCATCCAACTTAGCAAGTTCCTACCTCTGACCAAATCGCAGACAGTTACCAACCTTCCTCATTGGTAACCCTAACTTTCTAGTTCATCTGAGGTAATCTCTCTCTATTTCCTCAGCTCTCTTGTCTACTATCATCTCTAGACACTACTCTATATTCCTTCGTAATTCATCTCCTAACTGGCAGTCTATCGACTCATAGTCAGACCATCTTCTATACTTCGCTTAATCATCTTCTTTTAAGACATGGAGTCTCATCTGATAAAAATCCATAAGGTCGTTTATTGCCTCGATCACGCATCTCACTTGTCTCATACTTCTCTGATGAAACCTGAATCCCAGTCTCATGATCTTCCAATTTCTTCTGTTGATGTGACTGATATTTTTCTTCACTCGTGATCTGATTGGGTTTGCCTCTCAACTACTCGTAGTTTCCATTCCGGGCTGGTGTTCAGGTCGTCGGATGAATGCATCCTTGTCCTCTTTACTCTTAACCTTTTATCTGTTCCACTATATCGGACTTGTTCTTCGTTCTGTGTGACAGACTTTTCTCTATCTTCTTGAGCCAGTCTGGCTTCTCTATCCATTATTCGCTGTCTGTGTTCTGGGATAGTCATGTCACTTTCATTCAAGGAATGTCTTCTCATCCTCCTGAGTCTTTTGTTACTTTGTTCTGATCTTCTTTTACTAGCTAATCGAGTGATATGAAAAGGAGCCTGTGGTTCAACATCCTCCCCATCTGATGACTCCGGTGAGCTGGACTCTTCTGCAATCAGTTGCTCCTTATTACTTCTTGAATATGCCCGGAGAACCGGAAGTTATCTTCTCTAGGTGACTCAGTGTCAGTGTCATCCGTGGTTGTGGATGAATTATAATTTATTTTCAGAAGAGTATAGGTGGCCTGACGGGGTTTCCTACCTGGGTTGTTTTCACTAATGGGTTCATTCCAGAGCTCTACATCAGCTTTCAGGGACTGTACATGAGTTCTGATAATCGTATTCTTCAGTTGGTGTTTGATATTGTAACTAGCGGGTCCTGTTTTCTTGAATATGTAGTATCCTTCTTCCCAACGGGGCTCCAGTTTTGAATTTGTGTGGGGCTTCCTGTACAATACCTTTTCTCCTACCTCAAAAGTAGGGGTTTGAGTTACCTTCGACCTTCTATTCCTTTTTTCTTCCATATTTTTAAGGTTGGCCCATGCTGCTCGTTGTGCATGGTGCATTTGCTATAATTTAATTTCAGTGATATCTTCGCCATATTATTTCTCTCTAGGCTTGAGTAAATTGTCTAGTGGCAACATTGGGTCTCTACCAAACAATAAGAAGAAGGGGTAATATTTTGTGCTTTCGTTCTTATTTACTCTTATCGCTGCTAAGGCGTGATTCAATACAACATCCCAATCCTTACTCCCATCACTGGTGGTCTTAGCAGGGATGTCGTTTAACGTTCTATGTTGTTTAATTTCTAATGTTTAATTTCTTCATGGTTTGTTCAAATTGATGACTGGTGAATTCACCTCCATTGTCCGTAAGTATGATTTGTGGACAATTATACCTTGGAATGAATTCATTCAACAAAATATCAAGCACTGTATTGCTAGTCTTGTCTGACACTGTGAAGCTTTCTGGCTATCTACTGTAACTATCCGTAAAGTGTACAATGTATTTGTTCCCTGAGAGTGTCCTTGGGTAAGGACCTGTAATATCTATGCTAACATTTTGCATTGGAAAATGCTGCCTGTCCATCCCTTGAAGTGGAGATTTTGCAGTTTGCATATTCCTTATTTTACCTATTTTGTACCATTTCACATGATTAGAGACATCTTGGAACATCCTTGGCCAATAGTATTTCATTCTTGTTACATCTAGGACCTTATCTCTACCTACATGTCCATTCTTATTATGGTACGCCTCCATCACCTGTTTTCTACAACTAGTAGGTATGTAGACTTGTCATGTCTGTGTCTGTGATATGATCTGTGTTCTTGCCAGAGACATAACAAAGAGTCCCATCTTCATCGATTAGAAATTGTTTCCATTTCTGCAGATTCTTATTGTTCTCCAGATCCTGGATTATTCTTTTGCATGCTGTGTCTTTCTCTTGTTCTCGCCTGACTACAGACATTTCTACTTCTCCTTCACTATCATCAGTTTCTTCACTGTGTTCTACTTCAGTTTGTCTCTGGACCATGGGATTATTGTGGCGGTTAGTATTGATTATGTTTACTTGGAGATTTCTATCATCTACTTCTGGTTCTTCCTCCTCTTCATCTTCATCTTCATTTTCCTTGTAGGGGATTCTGGACAAGAGATCTGCGCACGTGATCTCTGTTCCAGGTATATATTCTATGTGTGCATTATAGCTCTGCAGATTTAAAGCCCAAGCTTGAATTTTTCTATTGTGCACATGCGATGCGACTTTAACATATCCTTCAGAGGTTTATGGTCAGTCTTAATGATGACCCTGGTATTACGAAGGTAAAAATCTAACTTCTGTACCGCATAGTGGATAGCAAATGCCTCTTTCTCAACTGTGGACCAATTCTTTTGAGATTTGTCAAGTTTATGCGACAAAAAGTAAATAAGCCTTTCACTCTTAATTCCTGATATAATTTCTCTCTCATCACCACTATGTTAGACTAAGCAAGCTCCAATGGCTTGGTCTAATGCATCAGTGTACAGGATCATGTCAGTTTCCTCATATTTCAAGTCCGACTTGCTGCCGGAGCTACTGAGTTAAGTGCTCTGTGCACACCTGTGTTTCATCCGGATTGTGTTTCGATATTCCGATTGCATACGATAAATAATGATATCGTATGACGGGGAACAGATGGCTGTGTTCACTTTCTGTGCAGTTTCGCCTTATGTTCTTTGGCGCGTACTGAGACTGCTATGATGGGGTCTGCAGCTACCTTTCTTTGTTTGGGAGATGAGTTAGTAATTCGGATGATTCCACTGGCACGGCGGTTGAGCAATTATGGATTTTGATTCAATTGCAGTGAAACAGTGGCCTACCATAACCATAATCATAACCATTTAATATATTTACTTAGCGCTTATGTATAGAGCATTTTAGCTCAGCACTTCTTTCATTCACAAGAAGTATCTGCAATGTCGTTTCTTGTACAAATTTTACTGTAATTTTGTTTGTTTTTTGTTGCAATTATTGCAGTGGTCCATCATATAGTTTTGCATGTCATCATTATCACCATATGCCATATAAGTTGGCGTATGCGATCATGTCCTTCCACAATCTTCTATCTACAGTGTATCGTATCACTTCTGTTGTTGACCATTTTCCATGCTATGACACCAAGCCATCCAGTATTTTCTCTCTTTGTCGTCCGCGATCTCTCTTTTCTTTTATCTTGCAAGTTCTTACCAAGTATTCCAACTTTCCTCTTCTCATGAGGTGCCCGAAAAACGTTGATTGTTTCTTTCTGATGTTTATTAGGAGCTTCCATTTTGTGTTGTCCTCTTTGAGAATTTCCTCATTGGTCTTTTTAGCTGTCCAGGAAACTTTCAACATTCTTCTGTGAAATCCCATCTCTGTGGCCTCTAATCGTCTCTTCTGCACGTAGTATTGTATATATGGGTAAAGAGGATTTTTTCGCCCAGTCTACTATATTCAGCACAGTTTTGAAATGTGCTTTTAACAGTCTGGCGCGCTATCCAGATGTGTACATGTGGATGATGTCCCAATCATTTGAAAGTAATGCAACATCCGCAATGAACTATACAAAACTATCTGAAAGGTAAAATTATCGAAGAACACAAATCGTATAGAGTATTAGCCAACAAGACTGCAATAATTCACGTCTCTTTATAGAAATGATTCGATGATGATGATGATGATGATGATGATGCGTTCGTCCGATGATTTGAGGTATTCTAACGGATACGAACCGTAGACTTCCTCCTCGTCATCCGCCCTTAAAAGGACGTTAAGTGGACGTAGTTACGTTGTGTTGAAGTTTGCAGTGTAACACTGTGATATCTGCGCCTTTCGGCCCAACACATCCGATTTCAGCCGACGCTTTTTTGTGTACCGGGTTCGTCTTCCCACTTCGATCCCTGCTCGCTTGGCCAGACTAGACAGGTTAGTCTGTTTCTAGAGGCACCACGAAGAGGTGTAGCAGGGTCTGGATGGTTCTGGTTCACCGATCCTGGCGCAAGCCATCAGTTATGAGTCACTGACGACTTCCAGCTCTGGTGCTGGGTGGGGCGCGCCTTCGCCTCCAGAAATGATTCATGTGTTCATCATCATGTGCCATACCGGTTGGCGTATGCTATCGTGTCCATCCACTAATCTCTGTCCACAGTGCATCGTATAAATTATGTGTATTTTGTTCATTGTAACCAGGTAGTCCAAATTTCTTTTTTCTCATAATGTACCTGAAAATGTCGATTGTTTCTTTCTGACATATTTTATGACCTCTCTTTTTGTAGTGACTTTATTTAGAAATTCATCTTTGGTCTTTTTCAGATAACCAAATGTACGTGTACATGTCGTATAATGTCAAAATAGTTTATTATTATTATTATTATTATTATTATTATTTTAGGAGCCTCGGTTTCTGAATGGTTAGTGTGCTCGCTTCGTGATCAGAAGGGGCTACGTTCGATCCCCAGAAGTGGCTGAATTTTTTTCGGACTGACAAGGCTCTGAAGTCTACCCAGCCTATAAAAATAGGTGCCATACATTTTTCTGGGAATTATAGGCGACCAGGCGTGATATCGACTACAACGCCAAAAAAATGGGCATTCCTTCTTCTTCTTCTACCTTTTCAGCTCCCTGTGGAGCATTGGTCTTCAACAAACACTTTCCAAACCGTTCTGTTTCTTGCCGTTCTTGTTAAGATCATTGCATGTCTTCCCCATCATCTTTAATTCGGGTTCCATCTGTTTTCTCCAAAAATATCTTTGTCTTCCTCTTTGTTTTTTTCCCATTGGGGTTCCGAAGAGGACCTGTTGTGTAATACTCTCAGTTGGATTCCGCAGTTTGTGTCCTATCCAGCGCCATCGTTTTCACTGCATTTCTTTATCCACAGGTATTTGACTGGTACATGTCCATGTACCAGTCAGATGTGATCACGAACGTCAACATACACTTTACTTGATGATGACTATTGTAATCCTGATGCAGCTGCTGCTGCTGATAGTGATGATGATGATGGTGGTGGTGATGAGGATGATGATGATGATGTTGATGATGATGATGATGATGATGATGATGATGATGAATATTCGTTGTATTAATTTGTTTGAATAGCCGTATTACTATTTTGAATATTTGAATATTTACAATGAATATATACACTTTTAATCTCGCTGTTCAATACATAAATAAAATTAACATTTGAGCCATGTTGTTGACTTATGTTCATTATTTTCTTTGTCTAGTTCTAAACATGTTTTCTCCGAGACATTTTAACAATTGAATTGTTATTAAAATATATATTTCTCAGTACATTCGTTAGAAGGCCGAAGATTATCTTATTTAAAAAATATGATTGACCTAATCCATTTCAGCTGTTTGCTCGTTTATTCTTTACTGTTCATGCCTGTCCTAAATGTTTGTTCTTTACTGTTCATGCCTGTCCTAAGTGTTTGTTCTTTACTGTTCATGCCTGTCCTAAGTGTTTGTTCTTTACTGTTCATGCCTGTCCTAAGTGTTTGTTCTTTACTGTTCACGCCTGTCCTAAGTGTTTGTTCTTTACTGTTCATGCCTGTCCTAAGTGTTTGTTCTTTACTGTTCATGCCTGTCCTAAGTGTTTGTTCTTTACTGTTCATGCCTGTCCTAAGTGTTTGTTCTTTACTGTTCATGCCTGTCCTTAGGTTTTGTTCTTTACTGTTCATGCCTGTCCTAAGTGTTTGTTCTTTACTGTTCATGCCTGTCCTAAGTGTTTGTTCTTTACTGTTCATGCCTGTCCTAAGTGTTTGTTCTTTACTGTTCATGCCTGTTTTACTAGTTTGTTCTTAAGTGTTCATGCATAACCTTAGTGTTTGTTATACACTGTTCGTGCTTGTCCCACTAGTTCGTTCTTTAGTGTTCGTGCATGTCCTACTAGTCTGTTCTTTACTCTTCATGCATGTCCTACTAGTTTGTTCTTTACTGTTCATGCCTGTCCTACTAGTTTGTTCTTTACTGTTCATGCCTGTCCTACTAGTTTGTTCTTCAATGTTCATGCCTGTCCTACTAGTTTGTTCTTTACTAGTTATGCCTGTCCTAATAGTTTGTTCTTCACTGTTCTTGCCTGCCCTACTAGTTTGTTCTTTACTAGTCATGCATGTCCTACTAGTTTGTTCTTCACTGTTCATTCCTATCCTATTAGTTTGTTCTTAGCTGTTCATGCCTGTCCTACTTTTCTGTTCTTTACTGCTCATGTCTGTTCTACAAAGCTGTGTGTCTATTCGATAGTATTGCTGATGTGTAGAGTGTGTTGTTAACGCTGCATGTGTTGGTAGACACTTGTCTAGAATTTTCTTAAGGGCAGTGTTGTTATCAGTGATTTTATTTTTAATTGTCTAATTAAAACTACTTGCATCATTAGAGTGACGTGAAAGAGTGAGTACGGTCCACTCCTGGTGATGTTAGTCATGGTCTATATCTGGGACGAATAACTCTAGTCTACACACTTTCAAAAGTTGTTTTCTTCAGAAATTAACTGTACCATTTTTTCACTAATTTTGATATGCTGATTTCAACTTGTTTAAAATTATTACTTCTTCTAATGCTTTCAATGTCTAAGGAAAATACTTGGTATAGCGTGAAACGAATTAAAAACAAACGATGAAATAAAGAAATCGCCAATCAATCACAAATATCATCAGTAATCAAGAAAGGACGATGAACATACTTTGGGCATTTGATGAGAAGAGATAATAAACTAATAGCAAAGCAAGTACTCAAGTGGAAACAGCAGGTATGAGGAAAAGACTGCGACCCAGAGAAATATTGAGAAGAACATTGATCAGAGAGGTTCAGGCAGCAGGAATCGTCTCCCTCAATGACATTGAGATGCTTGCACAGAACATAGACAAATGACGAGATTTGATAAAACAACTTTACAAGGATTGAGACTGCTAGAAAGAAAATTCCTAAACAGGGAAAGAGTATTTGAGTCTATGCCCTATGGGCTGACTACAGTTCGAAAGATCGATATACAGATAACATAAAACCTACTGTCTCGCTGAATAGCGGGAATACGGTCTGCAAAATATGAGGTAGACAGAAAGAATGGTTTCTTCTATAGGGGCTGAAATAAATGTCATGAATCTCACACGTCGTGGCGACTGATTTGACCAAGCGGCCTTTATCCCTCTGGACCCGTTGTGAGTCTCCAGACAAACACTACCAATTAGTAAAATGTGTCGTAGGAAAGTCTCCCCCACCCTCCCCTCCTTTATTTTTCATCAAGACATTATCTTCTCGAGGTTTCATAGTTTTTGTTTTCTCATTATTTAATATTTATAATCAGATTTTCATTTCTTTTTGGAAAACTTCTGTACTGATTGAGTCATATTGTTCTTCTCCATGGCCACAGTTACTTTGTTGAAAATTTTGAGCTGCATCTTACGTTTTCAAAAGGACAAATTAATTTTTCGGAAACTGAAATTGTGACAGATATTCAACCTATCGAGACAACGTTGCTACACCGGGACAATCCCAGTCAAACCTGTATGTGTGGTAACCCTACTCTTCGCCATCATCATCATTGAGTGCCGTCTCCGCATGGAAGGTTGGCTACCATGGAGCGCTATTCCGCTCTGTTACTTGCTTTGATTGTGCAGGTTCTCATAGTCTGACTTGTCCATTTCTTGATGTTACTGTCCACCATCTATAGTAAATCTAGGCCTATAGCCCTACCTACTATATGGACTGTGGTTCTTCTCTCTCTCTCTCTCTTCCCCCCCCCCCCCCTTTTTATGATTTACTTTAAAAAAACTCCCTTAGAACTAAAGGGAAACTATTAACATAATTCTAAAAATAAGGGAGAGCATTCCCATGTTACAATGATTAATAAATGAGCACGTGGATGAACCGCATCGACGATTGTTGGACATTGAACATTTGTAGCGAAACATTTGAACACAATTAGAGTGTATGTGAAGAAATATTTCAGAATATTAGTCAGGAAAGGGTTGTTCAATATTCTCATTCAAAATTCTGTATTTAGCTAAATGAAGCATGGAAGTATTGGTGGTAAGTGACACAGAGTTAGACTCACTAATCAGTGACAACGGCTGTGCTGTTTCAGACGTTTCATTAGTTTTAGTTACAAGCACCGAAGTAGAAGATTGTTGTAAAGCAAGAACAACTACAGACATCGGACGTGATGAACTGCATAAATACGAAGCAGAGTTATCACAACAAACATCAAGATGGTTAGTACTGTAGTATATATAATAATAATAACAACAGAATAATAGCATTATAATTAACTGAATAAGTTTTTATAAATCATTAATTATCCTTTATTTTATATAAAATACGTTTACTTGGTAAAGGTCTGGTTCTATGTCCCAAATTATTTCGATTCGGGAAAGTAACGTCCCTCGAGTTCATCATCATCATCGAGTGCAATTACAGCAGCGAGAGTTGGCTACCAAGGAGCGCCATTCTGCTCTGTCTCTTGCTATGATGGTGCAGGTTGTCATAGGCTGATTTGTCAATCTTTTGATGTTACTCGTCCATTTTAGACTTGGTCTGCCTATGCCTCTTTTACCTTGCATTTTCCCCTCCAGGATTAATTTTAGTAGGCTGTTGTTTCTTTTAACTTGGTTCCAAAATCGCATTTGTCTTGTCTGAATTTTGTTTAGCAGTTCTCTTTTCATTTTTAGTTCTTTTAAGACTTCATTGTTTGTTTTATTTTCCTTCCATCCAATTCTACCTGTTCTTCTATGTATCCACATTTTAAAGACCACATTTTTTTTCTTGTCTAATGAGTTACATTTGCTTTCCCTTGAGTTACATTTTATTTTATTCAGTGGTTCTCTAACTTTCACAATCAGGACCTATCTGCGACACATTTTACGTATTAAAGATTGACTCATAGTGACTCTCTGTTACATCTTATCACAGATGTTTTCTTTAAAAAAAAAAAAAAAAAAAGTAAAGTACCCCCGTCACGCCAAGTGGCGTATGGCGAAGATGATGTTAGTGACCATAAATTTTACAGACCTTCGGCACATGATTTTTGGGGTAATGTGGTCGGTATTACGCTTGTGCCGCTTTACTTTCCCAGAAAAAAAAATCCGGTACCTATTAATCGCTGGGTGAACCGGAAGCCGTCGGTTTGGATCGAACCCTACCTCTTGTCCTTTATAGTCCAGTTCACTAATCACTGAGCTATCGCGGCTCCCGATGTTTTCTCTTAGTATGTGGCAAATGTTTTCTCTAAGTATGTATGTACTAATGTTTACAGATTATATTGCACAAGTGAATTAGCAATATCTACTACACGATTTCTTGAACTAAAGAATGTTTTATTTAAATTTATTAATATACAATTTTATAAAATTACATACATCTTATACAGTATAACTCTCTGTAATCCCAGTAATGATTGTCCCTTGGATATTTCCTTGTCTGATTTCATCTCTGAAAGCGAATTCGTGTAGAAATGATGAAAACTAGGGACGCCTAGTCCCTAACTGTCTTTTCAATTTTATTTTGGCCCACATCCATATGTTTTCAATATTGTGTGTGTGTGTGGACGTCGTCATCATCTGTGTCGACACAACTCTCTTTTTATGTGACTGTATCATAGGTATAAATACCATATTCAGTACTTTTCCTATGGGCATATGCGGGGCAGCGATCAGAAATAATGTGTGGCTTATAGACAAAATATAAGATTATCTCTCTTGTCAAAGTAGCGTTGGAGCGATCTAATACTTCTATGAGAAAACATTTGTCCAAGATTTTTCCTATTTCACTAAAAACCCAGTGGCCTTCCCGTCACTGATCTCTGTTGTATTTTCGGTGGAAATATTTCGTCTGGTCAATTTGGACGATGATTGATTGAAATGTGTCGTCCATTCCACCAATTTTGACGACAATTGATTGAAATGTATCGCCCATCCCACCAACTTTGACGACGATTGGTTGAAATATATCGTCCATGAAACCAATTTTGACGACGATTGGTTGAAATATATCGTCCATGAAACCAATTTTGACGACGATTGGTTGAAATGTATCGTTCATCTCACCAATTTTGATTTCAGTGTCTGACCATGTAATTCTCCCATTCCTTGCGTTAAATATTTGAACCAATTAATCACATTTGCTTTGTTGACGGTTGCCTTGTGCTGGATTACACTCCAGAGAAACTCATAGTCCCACTAGTGTGTCAAAATTGTTTCAGTGTCAGATGGCTCTTTAAAAATTATGGTTCAACCCCAACGGATTTAACGAAAATTGCAGTTCCGACACGACCAACGACAACCCTCCTCCATAATAAGCTACTAAACACGCGAGCGGATTACAAATGTTGCGTGGATACTTATTCATTATAAGCCTGTGACTGAAATGTCTAACCGCTGAATGCACAGTTAATTAGTATCAGTCTCGGAAATCAAAGTTATTAAATTCCATTTCTCGGCAATGCTATCTTGGAGAGCCATGATCTGTTATATATATATATAAACACCTTCAGTTAAGGCTCTTGGACTTCCTACCATACTTCAATAGAGCAAAAGATACTAATACTCAAGACGATACCTTTCAAATTGAATGGTGAAGGTGTTTTTAAAACTATGACGAACTATCAACCTATACAGTCTACTTTTGTCTGTGAAAGTTTGGGCCGCAGATCAAACACAAGAGAATAAGTTTTACTTCGTCATCGCATAAGGTGTAATTCGTTATCGCATAGGTGCAATTGGTTATCTCATAAGGTATAATCCTTATCGCAGAAGATGGAATCTGTTATCGCATAAGGTTTCATCCGTTATCGCATAAGGCGTAATCCGTTAGTGCATAAGGTGTAATCTGTTATCGCATAAGTTTTGTTTAGCCCCGCGATTAAAATGAAATAAACCCTTCCATAGAATGTATAAAGAAATAACATATAAAATGCTTTCACCACGTAACAAGGCAAAAAGATCAACAACACAACACAACGAGCCTTCAATAAACTTTGCGAGAACACCAAACCCAGGTGCCAATTACTAATAAGATAGATTGACGAACTGTTAAAAACGCTATGAAATATAATAGAAGAAAAGGTGAACAGAAAAGCAAGAAACTTTTAATTATATCTCCCGTCGACTCTGAAAGGCAAATGAGGAAGGAAAGATGAATAAAAGAGGAAGAGCCCCGCGATTTGGGATTAGGGTCTCCGCTTTATGCTGTCAATGACGTAAACATTTCCAACAGCATTGTATCTCAGTGATTTTATTTATTTGTATCTGGAGAAAGGACGCATCGTAATTGTCGTATGCCAGATTTACAAATGTTATCTCATTAAATTAATGCTAACGAAAGTGTCTTGGTAATCAATTAACCGTAAGTAATTTTTAGTGATGGTTTTTGGAAGGAATAAATTTAATAAATGATCATGTGGATGGACCGCATCGACGATTGTTGAACATTGAACATTTGTATCGAAACATTTGAACACAATTAGAGTGTATGTGAAGAAATATTTAAGAATATTAGTCAGGAAAGGGTTGTTCAATGTTCTCATTCAAAATTCTGTATTTAGCTGAATGAAGCATGGAAGTATTGGTGGTAAGTGACACAGAGTTAGACTCACTAACCAGTGACAACGGCTGTGCTGATTCGGACGTTTCATTAGTTTCAGTTACAAGCACCGAAGTAGAACATTGTTGTAAAGCAAGAACTATGGACATCGGACGTGAAGAACATCATAAATACGAAGTACAGTTATCACAACTAACAACATCAACATGGTTAGTACTGTAGTTTATATAATAATATAATCATAATAATAGAATAATAGCATTATAATTAACTGAATAAGTTTTTATTAAGTACTAATTATACTTTATTTTATATAATATGATTACTAGGTAATGGTCTGGTTCTATGTCTCAAATTATTTCGGTTCGGAAGAGTAACGCCCCCATGAGTTACATTTCATTTTATTCAGTGGTTCTCTAACTTTCACAATCAGGACCTATTTGCGACAAATTGTACGCATTAAAGATTGACTCTTAGTGACTCTCTGTTACATCTTATCACACGCATTAGAGCGATCTAGTACTTCTATGAGAAAACATTTGCCCAAGACTACTATGTCGTCTTGTCAATTTCGACGTCGATTGGTTGAAATGTATCGTCGATCAAACCAAATATGACGACAATTGATTGAAATATACCTTCCATCTCACTAATTTTGATGACGATTGGTTGAAATGTATCGTCCATACGATCACATTAGACGACGATTTGTTGAAATGTATTGTCCGTCCCACCAATTTCGACTTCAGTGTTTGGTCATGTATTTCTCGCATTCATCGCGTTAATATTTGTACCCATCAATCACAGTTGCTTTGTTGACGTCTGCCTTGTGCTGGATTATACTCTAGAGCAAATCGTAGTCCCACCAGTTTGTCAAAATTAAAATGTGTTTCAGTGTCAGATGGCTCTTTAAAAAGTTTGATTTAGCCCCTATGGACTTAACGAAAATTGCAGTTCCTACAGGACCAACGACAACCCTCCTCCATAATAAGCTACTAAACTCGCGAGCGGATTACAAGTGTTGCGTGGATACTTATTCATTATAAGCCTGCGACTGAAATGTCTAACCGCTGAATGCACCGTTCATTAGTGTCAATCTCGAAAAAATAAGTTATTAAATTCTTTTTCTCGGCAATGATATCTTGGAGAGCCATGATCTGTCCAATATCGACACCTCCAGTTCGGGCTCTTGGTCTTCCTACCATTTTGCTGCAGTAAAGCAAAAGATACTAAAATTCAAGACGGTACATTTTAAATTGACTGGTGCAGCTGGTTTTATAACTATGACGAACTATCCACCTATACAGTATACTTCTGTCTGTGAAAGTTCGGGCCGCTGATCAAACACATGAAATAAGTTGTAATCTGTTATCACGTAAGGTGTGATCTGTTATTGCATAAGGTGTAATTCATTATCGCATAAGGTATAATCCGTTATTGCATAAGGTTTGTTTAGCCCGTCGATTAAAATGAAATAACCCTTCCATAGAATATATAAGGAAACAACAGATAAAATGGTTTGACTACGTGACAGACCGAGGAAGCTATTCATTGGGGAACAGTTCCCAATCTTTAAGTTCGCGTAGTCAAGTTTGTAATAGCCTAGGGCCCAGTGGCGAGTGACATTGCTACTGGGCAGCGTGTGTGATTGACCATAGGTACAGACAGTTGGTCGTGTAAATATGTTGGAATACGTCTCCCATGTGTCAGGGCTGTGAATAAAGATTTGTTCGCCTTAAATTGGTCTAATGTTGTGTGTTCCAACAGTTAGTTGGTCACGCCTGGCGTAGCAAGATTTGGTAAAGAAAAAAAAAAGTTGCGGGCACAACTCGGCAGAGTTGGCAAAAAGATCAAAACACAACACAATGAGCATTCAATAAACTTTGCGAGAACACCAAACCCAAGGGCCAACCACGAAAAAGATATATTGACGAACTGTTAAAAGCACTACGAAATATAACAGTAGAAGAAGTGAACAGAAAAGCAAGAAACCTTTAATTTTATCTCCCATCGACTCTGAAAGGCACATGAGGGAGAAAAGATGTAGATAAAGAAAAGTAAAAGAGGAAGAACCCCGCTATATGGGATTCGTGTCTCCCCTTTCTGATGTCAATGACGTAAACATTTCCAATGGCACTGTTTTTCAGTGATTTTATTTATTTGTATCTGGAGTAGGGACGCATCATAATTGTCGCAAGCCAGATTTACATATGTTATCCCATTAAATTAATGCTAACGAAAGTGTCTCGGGAAACAATTTAGCGTAAGTAATTTTTAAGGATGGTTTAGCAGAAAAGAAGAAAATAACTGGTTAAATTATAAATAAAACTTCAATACTGAGGAAACAAAAAGGACCGCGATAGCTCAGCAGTTAGTGAACTGAACTACAAAGGACTAGAGTTCACCCAATCTTAAATGGATACTGGTTGGCGGAGCACAAAAAGAAATTGGCGGATCGACGAAGTGGCGGAACCAAAAAAAAAATCGACGATTTGACGGAACCCAAAAAAAAATTCTTTCTTTATTTTTTTTTTGCACGGTGCAAGTCGCGTGCGGTTTTGGTGCATTGTCGAACAGTTTCGGTGCATTTGGGCTGCAAAAACAGACACATATACTACTAGCGTGTGTGAACTACAAAGGACTAGAGTTCACCCAATCTTAAATGGGCACCGGTTTTTTTAAGGGAAAGTAAAGCGGCACGGGCGTAATGTCGACCACATTACCCCAAAAATCATGTGCCGAAGGTTTCTCTCTGACTTTAACTTTTTGTTTCAATTTTAAACACATTTATTCATCCTCAATGTCTGCAATTACTTTCGCACCAAAGAAATGTCTGACAGCGTTGTCTCCATTTCAAAAAAGTGAAGTCACTTGTGATAGTATTCCTATTTGAAGTCTCACTTCAGAACACAATTTTCTGACAGCACTGTCACACTTGTGCGTTACTGATTATGTGCGATGTGTTTTTTTGGTAAAAGGTCTATTTTATATCTCAACTTTAAACCTTTATTCTGACATACAGTAAATCACCCAAAAGTGGTCTTTAATTTTCCATCGAAATATTAATCTATAATTACGCTGTTTTAGTTATAGACACGTTGTATTGATTCAGGCAGGTTTATGTGTTTCTTAGCAATAAAATTACAAAACTAAATGGTTTCCGCTTAATAGAGTATTTTCTAAGTGGAAATGCTATTTCACCTAAAATGACAATAAATGTTACCAACTATAACCAAAAATATTCATTTATGCCCTAAATTTGTCAAAATATGATCTAAACCTAAATTATGGTAAAGTATGCATTTAGTTTTCTAGTCTTATTTTTTTATAGTACAGGATAGCCAGTCTAATGCCCAACCCTCTATTCTCGCCTCTTACGAACATGCCTGATAGGGTACAGCGCCGCTATTCTTTGCTCCATCTTTCGGGCCTCGGCAGCGCACTGGCCCTTTTTTTGGAATCCCCAGGGGAAAAGTCAAAGAGGAAGACCATGGAATTCTTGGAGAAGACAGATAAAAGCAGAGATGCAAATGATGGGGAAGAAATTGAAGGATTTTAAAAGAATGGCAAGAAACAGAACGACTTGGAAAGTGTTTGTTGAAGACCTATGCTCCACTGGGAAAGAAAATCCCTAAATAAAGAATTGTTAGCTGAGCCACTGAGGATTACACCTTACGTTTAAAAAGGTAGAAGAAGATGTATTTATATGACGAAGGAAAAGGCGACAGAGTATTCAGAATGACATGAGACATGCAGAAATTAATTTTGATTTTTTTTTTAATATATGCCAGGAAAAGATGCGACAGGTCATAAAATCCGAGCCCTATTGCACATTATGTGACATATAAGGGGCAAGAACAAATGTGAACATAATTACCTTCACAACTTTCCAGACTTGGAAACTTAATCTTCCCCGGTCTGTCTGCGCGAACGATGAGTCCGAGAGGCGTTTCCTGGCACGAGTTACGAGCTTATTTCTAACAACAGAATACATTGCTGGAGCACTTCGATAACGTGACTGTGATTTCTCTCTTTTCATAAATTTGACTGGCGCTAAATCGAACATCTTGTGTATTTGGAAGTTGTGTAAGTACGATTGTTACAGTAGAGTCGAGCTAATTTTGTTTCCTTCATTATAAAAAAATAAACTGAAAAAGAAATATATTTGTGTAAAAATATAAATCAACATTAGGATAACACAGAACAGATGTTTGTTACTGGTACTTTAGTTCATTTACTTATTTGCGACTCTCAAAGAAGATCAAATGCGAATGCTTCTTTTATTATCTGTTAAAATGATTTCAAGAAATTGTATCTTCAAGTTAAAAAATAAAAAACATTCGTAGTTAAACATTGAATATAACACCCCGGAAACTCAGATCAGCCAATATTTTTGTTACTAGTATTAATCACTTAAGTATCACCTCATGCATTAAATATTTACTTATAATATAAAATGACGTTTCGTATTTGGCGTCACGAATTGAAGACATTTTTAAAAAATATTACGGATGAGAACAATGTACTAAACTCTGGCCTTCTTCGTCTATAAAGGAAGCGAATTTGTCAAGATTGTAACTAAAGTGCCACTTTGAGATGAAAACTAACAGCTGTGAGAGCAGTGGCTCAGCTAACAATTCTTTATTTAGGGATTTTCTTCTCCTCGTTAAAAAGCTGTCGTTAAAACTGTCATAAAATTCCATGTGTTGCCACGTTGCACTATCATCCAGTTAACGAATTGTTTTAACTTTGTGTTTGGTGTTGAATAAGCTGGTAATAGGTATCAATAATAAATTATATTTTCTATTTGCTAAATTTTTCAATTTTGTACTGAATGTCTTTAGGAAGCTGCGATAGCTTAGTGGTTAGTGAACAGTTCAATCCTGATCGACTTCTTCCGGGTTCACCCAGCGTTAAATGGGTACCAGATTTTTTTCTGGGAAAGTAAAGCGGTACGGAATAATTCCGACCACATTACCACAAAAATCATGTACCGAGAGTCTATGAAAAATATGATCACTAACACCATATTCCCGATACGCCACTTGGCGTGACGGGCCTCTTAACTTATTTTTTACTTTTTAAAATGAATATTTTGTTTTATATTATTCCTTATTTGAGACGTCGATCCTGGACAAGAAAGCTCTATGGTTCGAATCTTTCCGCGGGGGCGATGGTGATTTTGCTCTTCATTTTCTGTACCCTTCTCTGGTCTCTGGGTAAGAGGATCTAATGACATAGCCCTTTTGTGGCATGGTGAAAAGCAGAAAGTCTCATGAACACTCTGCACACGTTAAACAACTCTGGGCAGTTCCAAATCGAAAAGAGTGAGTGGCCACTGTCTGGGAAAATGTGTTCAGAAGCAAAAATATATACCCAATCACTTCCTCTATTTTCAATCTTTCTTATCTTAGCCTGTGCTACGGAGTTCGTACATCTGAACTGAAATTATTTTTCATTGATTTCACAAACGTGTTTCGGCGATGCTAGGGAGCTAATCTGAGCAATACGAAGTTACAGCAATGTCTCGATTTGTCGCCGAAACTGAACAAAATCTTCCTTGATTTCTTTCATTCCTTAGCCAGTTTTGTTTATTAAAATCTAAAACTGTTGTAGAAAGCTGTAAAAACCCTTAAGTAGATTGTTAGACTTGAACCCTGGCGATTCCAATGACTCGTTGGCTAGGCAGACATTTGGTTCATCATGACAGGCTGTCATTGATATTTGTTCACTGTTCTATTCCAAAAGACACGACCTTATTTTGTGTATTTTTTACAAATGTAATTACCTTTTGCTGTTTCTCTAGTTACAAGGGAGCCGCGATAGCTCAGTGGTTAGTGAACTGGACCACAAAGGAGAATAGGTAGTGTTCAAATTCAACAGACGGCCTCCGGGTTCACCCAGCCTTTAATGGGTACCGGATTTTTTTCTGAGAAAATAAAGCGGCACGGCGTAATAGTGACCAAATTACCATAAAAATCATGTGCTGAAGGTCTGTAGAATGTATGGTCACTAACACTATATTCCCTATACGCCTCTTGGTGTGACGGGGGTACTTTTTTTTTATATTTCTCTAGCCACTAGTGCAGAAACAAGAGAAATGACAAAGGATTTAAAAAATATCTATAAACCAGAGAAGAGGTATTTATATGTTGGTCATGTGATGAGAAAAGACAAGAAAATAAATTCAAAACAAGCCCTCAAATGGGAACCAGAGGGTAAAAGCAAAAGTTGCCGACCTAAAGAAGCACTAAAAAGAACAATAAAACCAGAGACAACACCAGCAGGCCTCGGTTCCCTCACTGAGATTGAATAACTCGACCAGAACAGACCTGTATGGCGAGACACAATGCAGGTTTTATGCAACGACTGACAGTTGAAAGATTGTTTAGAATTTCTGCTCTATCTACTGTCCTCGGCTCGAAAGGACAAGAGACAGATAGATAAATTTATGCAGTTAATTCATCATCATCATCGAGTGCCGTCTCCGTTACGAAGGTTGGCTACCATGGAGCGCCATTCTGCACTGTCTCTTGCTTTGATGGTGCAGGTTGTCATAAGCTGATTTGTCCATAATATTGATGTTACTCGTTCATGTTGGTCTTGGTCTGTCTCTGACTCTTTTACCTTGTATTTTCCCCTCCAAGAAAACTTTAGTAGGCTGTTGTGTCTTTTAACATGGCCCAAAAAATCGTATTTGTCTTGTTAGAATTGTGCTTAGTAGTTTACTGTTCATTTTTAGTTGTTTTAAGACTACATCGTTTGTTTTCTTTTCCTTCCATCCAATTCTACCTATTCTTCTATATATCCACATTTCAAAGGCTTCAATTCTTTGTTATGTTGTCTTGTCTAATGTCCATGTTTCTACACAATATATGAATATTGAGAAGATGTAACATTTTGCTATTCTTAGTTTTAGCCTTGGTGTTGTTTGTTTTGATGTTAGTGTGTTCTTCATGATATTAAAATTACTTTTTGCCATTCCTATTCTGTTGTTTATTTCAGTTGTACATTTTTCATGACTGGTTATAGTATATCCAAGGTAGTTG
Organism: Megaustenia siamemsis; assembly: GCA_032433765.1. NCBI lineage: Eukaryota > Metazoa > Mollusca > Gastropoda > Stylommatophora > Ariophantidae > Megaustenia > Megaustenia siamemsis. Next base: position 40,905,213 of record JAVIAB010000059.1, on the reverse strand, counting down.
TAGTTCTGAACTGTCTCCAGGTTTATTCCTTCAATTTTGATATCCACTTGTGGGTTTTGAGTATTTTTTTTTTTTTGTTTATGATCATAGTTTTAGTCTTTTTGATATTCATATCTAGTCCATGTTTTTTTCTTGTCATGTTTATTTCGTTAAGTAATTGTTGTAGACCTTTTAGATTTTCCGCATGGTAGTACAGTATCGTCAGCATATCTTAGGTTATTGATTATTTTTCCATTAAATTAATTTTAGGTCTTGCATCTCTGTGATGTTATTAAAGATTTGCTCAGTGTATAGATTGAACAAGCTTTTTATATCAATGGATGTAGAGTTCTCTTTGTTATATTTTATTATTGCTGTTTGCTCCCAGTATAGATTATTAGTATAGCAGGGTCCAACTAAGTCGCATTTAGGCGCTAAATTAACAAAGATATATAGGGCGGCGCGCGGCGCGCATAACGCGTGCGGCGCAGGGGGAGTAAACCGTAACATTTCGTGTCGGGATGCCTGGTGACCTCTCGTTGACCTCTCAACCTCTCGTGGTGGGGTCGAGTGACCTCTCGTGGTGGGGGCGTCGGTGGTGTTGTGAAGGGGTGGAGTTGTGAAGGGGTGGTGCCATAACTTTCATAAATCTATTATATTCTTTCTTTATGCTTTCAGGCAATAAAAAAACAGTGACTTTCAAAACAGTTCTATTCAAGATAAGTTTTAACAAACTTCCTTTAGAATTAAAGGTAACAGCTTAGGCAGTTGCACATGCTACACGAAGCTACGTTAATGAACTTAGTAACTACACGCCAAACGCGAAACAGAAACACCGCGTTAATAACGTTAAGCGAGATCAAAGAGCCCGGTGAGTACTTACTTCCGGTTAGACGATCCGCGAGATCGAACAGTCCGGTGAGTACTTACTTCCTCGTAGACCACCCGCTTGGAAATCGCCGCATGGACATCGTCGCGTGAACATCAAAGGATAACGCTACCGTTTACCCATGGCCACACTAATAAATTTAGGGGTTGGGATGAGGTGGTGGGGGAAAGTGGGGACTCATGAAAGTAGGGTGACATAGCTTTTACATTCTTTCTTTGTATGGTCGCTCAAATGTCTTGACCAAGATAACTTATTCAAGACACCTTTTAATGTGTATCTAACATTTTCTTTACAACTAAAGGTAACAACTTAGTCCGTTACACATGCCTTGCTATAGACAGGATGGTGTGCTAATGACTTTAACAGCTACATGGTAGATGAACATTAAAGGCTAACTAGAGAGTCGTGGTGATCTCTCGGCGCCATGGTCGGGGTGAGCTCTAGCAGTGGGGGACCTGTTATGATCAAAGACCCTATTTCTCTGTGAAATTTCTCACTTGGGTAACTTTAGCTGGTCTAGCCGTCTAAAAGAGAGACAGTAAATTAATGTACTTTTGATATTATATTACTGTTGTGTTTTTTTTTGTAGTGGTTGTACTAATACTAGTAGAAGTTGTTGTTGTAGTAGAAGTAGTGGTAGTAGTAGTTAAAGTCGTTGTACAACTAGTGTGACTTGTATTTTGTAGAGTTATAACAGACAAGTGGGGGGCTATGCCTTTTTTTCATGTATAGTAGAGAGATGGTAGAGTCTTATAGTTATTTTTATGCATGACAACTTTAATGTATCTATAAAATTTATTTTGAAATTAATAGAAACATACAACTTACGCAGGGCTTGGACAACTAACAGCAACGGTCTTGCTAATATATTTAACCGTGGAAACATCAGCATCATGAGACTTATTAATGTCCAAATTGACCACTTTTTCATAACACGGATACGACAGCGATGATGACTTTAACGGGTACGCAATCAAAGATCCCGTGGGTTTTGTTTTAGTCGATGACAACTCTTGAAATAGTCGCTGACATCTTTTGAAATAGTAGCTGACAACTTTTGTATTAGCAGATGACAACTTTCAATGACTGTTTACATGCTATGTCATTGTAGCAGTCATGTATGTCATGTCGATGTAGTAGACACGTATGTCATGTCATTGTAACAGTCATGTCAATGTAACAGTCATTTCGTTGTAATAGTCATCTCGTTGTAACAGTCACGTATGTCATGTCGGTTTATCAGAGACGTATGGCATGTCATTGTAACAGACATGTCGTTGTAACAGACATGTCGTTGTATCAGTCATGCCGTTGTAACTGACATGTATGTCATGTCGTTATAACAGTCACAGATGGCGTGTCGTTGTATCAGTCATGTCTTTGTAACAGACACGTATGTCATGTCGTTATAACAGTCACAGATGGCGTGTCGTTGTATCAGTCATGTCGTTGTAACAGACACGTATGTCATGTCGTTGTATGAGACACAGGTCTCATGTCATGATGTTGTTGTTGTAGTTGTACAAGTAGTTGTTGATGTTGTAGTAGTAGTGGAAGATGTTAGAAGACGTGCTTATTTTAGCAGAGGAAGTTTCTGAATAGTAGAGGACAACTTTCGAAATAGCAGATGACAACTTTTGTTTTAGCCGAGGACAACGTTCGAAATAGTAGATGACAACTTTTGAATTACAGTGAGACGACTTTCGAATTACCATATGAGGGATACAAATTCCAATAGACGACCATGGCCTTTCACAGTCCATCGTATCAGTTCTGTTGTTAACTGTTTTCCATGTCATGTCGTTGTAGTAGTCATAGGTGTCATACCGTTGTATGTATGTTGTCTAGTGTGTCATACCGTTGTGTGTATGTTGTCTAGTGTGACATAATGGATGTATGTAGATTGTCTAGTGTGTCGGGATGGATGAATGTAGGTTGTCTAGTGCTGCATGATGGTTGTATGTATGTTGTCCACTGTGACATGATAGTTGTATGTAGATTGTCTGGTGTGTCATGATGATTGTATGTTGGTTATTGAGTGTGCTCCAACAAACCACCGCGCGATTTAAACTTCTTTGAACACAATGGACACGGATGTTCACGATAAGAAACCTCATTATGAGAAACGGTCTGGAGAAAATTTAATAACCCTTTCGTCAACCATATTTAACATACCTAGTTTAACTTCATTAAACTTCAATCTCAACAATACTTAGCATACCTATTTTAAACACATCGATAACATTGGATAACCTTTCATCGATAAGCCTTAACGTGCTTTAAGAGCAAATAGAAAAATATTCCAACTTACCGCGTAAAATATAATCTCAATCCTTTAGAATGAATAGTAACTTTCCTTGAAGCAACCAAACTTATAACACGAAAGCCCTGAAGGGTCTAGTTTAAGTATAAATTGGTAACAAATGAATACATTATCCAATCAGAGAGTGACTATGCCAACATCGACTGATATCTGGATTAACCAATCAGAGAAGAGTATTAGCATGAGAGGCGGAGCAAAGAAATGACCGACATCTGTATTATAACCATTCAGAAAAGAGCATTAGCATGGGAGGCGGAGCAAAGAAATGATTGATATCTGTATTATAACCAGTCAGAAAAGAGCATTAATATGAACGGCAGAGTGATTAACCAATCATAGAAAAGCGTAACTTTGAAAACGGTTCCAGTTCCATCTTAAGGTAAATGAATTGGTCGGGTTCTCATCGAGGATCGTGGGCGTTTCTGGTCAAAAAAAAACCATAGAATGTGTTTGGATAAACTTATGAAGGAGTTTATGTTCCTGGGGGTTGATATTATTCATACATATGATAAGACGTGTAAGAAACATTCCAAGTTTTATAAAGCGATGGCTAACCTAGTATATACATTATCGGAGAGAAATGAGCTGTTATTTACTGGAATAATTCAGAGAGTCGGTGGTCATGATATCTACGTTGGAGAGTGGTTACTAAAAGAAGGTGGTTTGGAAAATTTTCTAGACCTCTCTAACGAAGAAGCTACAACACTGTGGACTCTACTTCGCAACAGCCTTTGGTCTTTAAGAGCTTTACCTATAAATGTTTATCTGTGAGTTTATATATTTTCCCTAATAAAAGTTTGGTAACCCCACAGCATTTGTTACTGCCTTACAATATTGTTTACCAGGTCACGACACCCCTCACACTGATGATGAGGGTTGTCCTGTAGTAGGCCTGCGATTGTAATAAGAATGGTTTGCTCCAGCTTTGAAATCTGAAATTTTCACAAAAAGAGATGGTGTTACTCAGTTCCCCTATAATGGGGAGGTTGATTTACTAAAAATAGATTTTGATCTCTGGTGCAATACCTGATTAGTTACTAAAAATAGATTGTGACCTATGATGCAATAACATTGTACTGGTGACCAATTGAGACTGCATGTACTCATTCACCCAATACTCTCACATCAATATGGAAAAGTGAATTCTCAGTCATAGAAAAGTATGTTGTCACGATAGGTGTGTCAATAACAAGGAACAAAAATTATTAAAGACATCGTAATTAAGTTGTGAAATGTTGGTGGTTGAGAGATAAATCTGAAGATAAGCACGTCAAACTATAAGAACAAGGAAACAATAGTATATTACATACAATTAAAGCCAGTGTTAAGTTAACACGTATTTATCTGTAGTGTTGTTTATTTTAATACACCAAAATATTTTAAAATTAAATAAATTAAAACAAGTCAAATAAAACAAACAAATTGGTTGCTTTTCTATATAATTTTATTTTCACAATGAAACATAGTTTTATTTTAATACATCAACGTAGACAACACATGTTACATATTCAAATATTTATAATTGAACACTGATGATTTCAATAGTACAAATATGAATTCAAAACAACTGAAAAAGTACACATATAGTAATATAGTCATGCGTATAGTGTTTAAATTACAAGTCTTCCACGTTGTTTTTTTAATGCATAAGGATCACAAAACTTAACACAATTTTGTTTATTGTTCTTAATAACATAAGATCCATCAGTTATATTAGTGATCGAACGGGGATCAATTCGTTTGTAAGCTGTGTCTGTGAGAACAGTCGAAAGGTCACTCTGTTGATACTGGAAGTCGTCATAAACGGGAGGAGAGTGAGCGACCAGTCACCCTCATTGGCCGTTAGTTCTCTGTCATAGTCTGAGCGAAATGTAGAAGCTCCATCAGTGGTTGCTTGTATACTGTCACATTCAGATGAGAAAATCGTAGACGCATCACCTGTGGCTACTTGTAGTCTGTCACACTCTGAGAGAATCGTAGACTTCAGACCCACTAAAGTCTCAAATTCAAGCTGTGTTAGTGTTATACCGTAACGTGTGGGGAATTTCATAACAGTTTTTCCATCGTATTTTCTAAGATGGATTAAAGTCTTTGCTCGATATCTCGAAACCGAGACAGTCTTCAAACCATTCTTCTGTAAAGGTTTTACATACTCGCCGTTGCGAGATGCGTAGAAAAAAGCACCATCACAGTCAACATTAGCATCGAAATCACACATAGTCATTCTAACGGACTCCATTCTAAAATACACACGACTTGGTAGCAGGGCTCTGACTTTCTGTATGTAGCAGCACTGAGAACGGCTGCCCTTTATAACCTGTAACAAGGGGGCGTGGCCAGTCTATTTATAGTAACCAATGGAATACGTTCTATTTAGAGTAATTGATGCAATACTTCATCAGACGTGATGAGACATGTTCAGAGAGCGGCCATCTTTGATGAGTCATGGGAAGTTTGTTCCACGAAGCCGATGTATCCATGGCATCATCAAAACATATGATGATCCAGAGGGCGGGGCCTACACTGACAAGTTGGAGACAAGCTCGAGTATAGTATGTTATGTTCATTAGAGGGAAGCGTTCTTGTTAGCACAGGATTGGACTTGTCAAGTAAATAGCAACTAAACTTTAGTTTCTATTTCTTTTGAAATACTTTTTAGAATCTTGGCTCTGTGATCAATAGCTAGGATGGGGGAAATAATTTTGGCACATTCTAGTTTACGGTTTCTGAAGATTGTCTATAGTAAACGGTTGCCAAGAATAATTGATTTCGTCATTTTCATCATCATGGAGTGTTAAAACAATCGTTTCTTCAGAAAAAATGAACCTAGAAGAAGACGAGACAACTTTAGTTTAAAAACGATCAAATACTAATGAATGAGAAACACTTTATAATAAAATATCTCTTCACAACTCTCTATCTGATGGCATTTTTCTTTTTTTCCCTCAGTCTTTTCACCCCTCACGTTTTCAAGTTGGTACAAGTTATTACAGCGGTTCTCATTACAAGTCACAACATCCAAGTATTGGATTTCTCTTTCGCTTCTAACCTATTAAAATATTGTCCATGAGTCCCTTGGGTAAGTTAAACCTGCTTCTACGTAAAATTTACTCTACTCCAGAGGTTAACACTTCAAAATATTTACCAGTATTAATATTATTAACAGCACCATATATTTTAGAGCAGTGATCTCTGCAATATGTGCCACTTTGGCACGCAAGGTTTCTGTTTTTGAGATTGTGGTTCTGCCCTATGTGCGGTCTTCGGCTCGAAAGGACGATAGATAGACAGATAGATAGATAGATAGATAGATAGATAGATAGATAGATAGATAGATAGATAGATAGATAGATAGATAGATAGATAGATAGATAGATAGATAGATAGATAGATAGATAGATAGATAGATAGATAGATAGATAGATAGATAGATAGATAGATAGATAGATAGATAGATAGATAGATAGATAGATAGATAGATAGATAGATAGATAGATAGATAGATAGATAGATAGATAGATAGATAGATAGATAGATAGATAGATAGATAGATAGATAGATAGATAGATAGAGATAGATAGATAGATAGATAGATAGATAGATAGATAGATAGATAGATAGATAGATAGATAGATAGATAGATAGATAGATAGATAGATAGATAGATAGATAGATAGATAGATAGATAGATAGATAGATAGATAGATAGATAGATAGATAGATAGATAGATAGATAGATAGATAGATAGATAGATAGATAGATAGATAGATAGATAGATAGATAGATAGATAGATAGATAGATAGATAGATAGATAGATAGATAGATAGATAGATAGATAGATAGATAGATAGATAGATAGATAGATAGATAGATAGATAGATATAGATAGATAGATAGATAGATAGATAGATAGATAGATAGATAGATAGATAGATAGATAGATAGATAGATAGATAGATAGATAGATAGATAGATAGAGATAGATAGATAGATAGATAGATAGATAGATAGATAGATAGATAGATAGATAGATAGATAGATAGATAGATAGATAGATAGATAGATAGATAGATAGATAGATAGATAGATAGATAGATAGATAGATAGATAGATAGATAGATAGATAGATAGATAGATAGATAGATAGATAGATAGATAGATAGATAGATAGATAGATAGATAGATAGATAGATAGATAGATTAATATTATTTCACTTGTCTTTTTTCTTTGATGTTACAGTTACTTCTTTATGGTATTAAGGATGAGTCCTTTATTTTTTCGGTTTCCTTTACTACAACGTCTATCATTTTTAGCAACAAGTTTCAAAATTTTCATTACATGTGGAAATTTACTCTTTTTCATCATCAATAAAGATAATGTCTCTACTAGTTGTGTAATAACCCAATAATAAAAATAACGAAGGAGAAACAGAGAATATCAAAATCAAAAGGTAAACTTGACTCCAAAGCAATTACTTACCTTGGTAGCTCTATCGTTTAGTGTATCACCTTGCTGGCTGCAAGCGTATTGTTCGTTCCACGTTGCATTAATTTGTTCAAAATCAATATCCTGTTCAAAGATTTGTATATCTCTATTACCAGGTGAGGAGTGGTTGTTAATTATTTCAGTTGGAATCTCCAGTTTTCCAGCTCCCTGCTTTTGAAAATAGGTGGTATAGGTTTCACTAGAGTTTAAAACCCTTTCATGTATATTTGTCTTTTTGAAAATTGATTCTAAAGTTAAACCATTATTAAAATCACCATTAGGGGATATTGTCGTGGTTTGCTCACTCAGTGACCAATCACTACCTTCATCACTATCTTCCTCTTCTGAACTTGAGTTTATTCGAAAAAGTAGATGAGCCATAAGGCAAAAGTTTACCTCTACTCAATTTATAACCTTCTATTTTAACTACGGATAAATACGTGTTAACTTAACACTGGCTCTAAGTGTATATAATATACTATTGTTTCCTTGTTCTTATAGTTTGACGTGCTTATCTTCAGATTTATCTCTCAACCACCAAAATTTCACAACTTAATTACGATGTCTTTAATGATTTTTGTTCCTTGTTATTGACACACCTATCGTGACAACATACTTTTCTATGACTGAGAATTCACTTTTCCATATTGATGTGAGAGTATTGTGTGAATGAGTACATGCAGTCTCAATTGGTCACCAGTACAATGAGTATTCTGTTATTGCATCATAGGTCACAATCTATTTTTAGTAACTAATCAGGTATTGCACCAGAGATCAAAATCTATTTTTAGTAAATCAACCTCCCCATTATAGGGGAACTGAGTAACACCATCTCTTTTTGTGAAAATTTCAGTTTTCAAAGCTGGAGCAAACCATTCTTATTACAATCGCAGGCCTACTACAGGACAACCCTCATCATCAGTGTGAGGGGTGTCGTGACCTGGTAAACAATATTGTAAGGCAGTAACAAATGATGTGGGGTTACCAAATTTTTATTAGGGAAAATATATAAACTCACAGATAAACATTTATAGGTAAAGCTCTTAAAGACCAAAGGCTGTTGCGAAGTAGAGTCCACAGTGTTGTAGCTTCTTCGTTAGAGAGGTCTAGAAAATATTCCAAACCACATTCTTTTAGTAATCACTCTCCAAATTCTCTTCCGATGATAACACCGGTCCAAGTACCAAAGTCCTTCTCTAAAGTAGAAATGTCGGAATCAGAGTCGAACATGTCTTTGACATGATTCTTAACTAATCGATAGGCGAGGGTATATAGAACAACAAGACGACCGAAATTGCGAATTCGGTCTGAAAGTATTTCGATAACGATGGTTACAAACGTGGCGTAGATATCATGACCACCGACTCTCTGAATTATTCCAGTAAATAACAGCTCATTTCTCTCCGATAATGTATATACTAGGTTAGCCATCGCTTTATAAAACTTGGAATGTTTCTTACACGTCTTATCATATGTATGAATAATATCAACCCCCAGGAACATAAACTCCTTCATAAGTTTATCCAAACACATTCTATGGTTTTTTTTGACCAGAAACGCCCTCGATCCTCGATGAGAACCCGACCAATTCATTTACCTTAAGATGGAACTGGAACCGTTTTCAAAGTTACGCTCTTCTATGTTTGGTTAATCACTCTGCCGTTCATAGTAATGCTCTTTTCTGACTGGTTATAATACAGATATCAGTCATTTCTTTGCTCCGCCTCCCATGCTAATGCTCTTTTCTGAATGGTTATAATACAGATGTCGGTCATTTCTTTGCTCCGCCTCTCATGCTAATACTCTTCTCTGATTGGTTAATCAAGATATCAGTCGATGTTGGCATAGTCACTCTCTGATTGGATAATGTATTCATTTGTTACCAATTTATACTTAAACTAGACCCTTCAGGGCTTTCGTGTTATAAGTTTGGTTGCTTCAAGGAAAGTTACTATTCATTCTAAAGGATTGAGATTATATTTTACGCGGTAAGTTGGAATATTTTTCTATTTGCTCTTAAAGCACGTTAATGCTTATTGATGAAAGGTTATCCAATGTTATCGATGTGTTTAAAGTAGGTATGTTAAGTATTGTTGAGATTGAAGTTTAATGAAGTTAAACTAGGTATGTTAAGTATGGTTGACGAAAGGGTTATTGAATTTTCTCCAGACCGTTTCTCATAATGAGGTTTCTTATCGTGAACATCCGTGTCCATTGTGTTCAAAGAAGTTTAAATAGCGCGGTGGTTTGTTGGAGCACACTCGATAACCAACATACAATCATCATGACACACCAGACAATCTACATACAACTATCATGTCACAGTGGACAACATACATACAACCATCATGCTACACTAGACAACCTACATTTATCCATCCCGACACACTAGACAATCTACATACATCCATTATGTCACACTAGACAACATACATACTACGGTATGACACACTAGACAATATACATACAACGGTATGACACCTATGACTACTACAACGACGTGACATGGAAAACAGTTAACAACAGAACTGATACGATGGACTGTGAAAGGCCATGGTCGTCTATTGGAACTTGTATCCCTCATATGGTAATTCGAAAGTCGTCTCACTGTAATACAAAAGTTGTCATCTACTATTTCGAACGTTGTCCTCGGCTAAAACAAAAGTTGTCATCTGCTATTTCGAAAGTTGTCCTCTACTATTCAGAAACTTCCTCTGCTAAAAAAAGCACGTCTTCTAACATTTTCCACTACTACTACTACATCAACAACTACTTGTACAACTACAACAACAACATCATGACATGAGACCTGTGTCTCATACAACGACATGACATACGTGTCTGTTACAACGACATGACTGATACAACGACACGCCATCTGTGACTGTTATAACGACATGACATACATGTCAGTTACAACGGCATGACTGATACAACGACATGTCTGTTACAACGACATGTCTGTTACAATGACATGCCATACGTCTCTGATAAACCGACATGACATACGTGACTGTTACAACGAGATGACTATTACAACGAAATGACTGTTACATTGACATGACATACGTGTCTACTACATCGACATGACATACATGACTGCTACAATGACATAGCATGTAAACAGTCATTGAAAGTTGTCATCTGCTAATACAAAAGTTGTCAGCTACTATTTTAAAAGTTGTCAGCGACTATTTTAAAGTTGTCATCGACTAAAACAAAACCCACGGGATCTTTGATTGCGTACCCGTTAAAGTCATCATCGCTGTCGTACAACCACTACCAAAAAAAAACACAACAGTAATAGAATATCAAAAGTACATTAATTTGCTGTCTCTCTGTTAGACGGCTAGACCAGCTTAAGTTACCCAAGTGAGAAATTTCACAGAGAAATAGGGTCTTTGATCATAACAGGTCCCCCACTGCTAGAGATCACCACGACTCTCTAGTTAGCCTTTAATGTTCATCTACCATTTAGCTGTTAAAGTCATTAGCACGCCATCCTGTCTATAGCAAGGCATGTGTAACGGACTAAGTTGTTACCTTTAGTTGTAAAGAAAATGTTAGATACACATTAAAAGTTGTCTTGAATAAGTTATCTTGGTCAAGACATTTGAGCGACCATACAAAGAAAGAATGTAAAAGCTATGTCACCCTACTTTCATGAGTCCCCACTTTCCCCCACCACCTCATCCCAACCCCTAAATTTATTAGTGTGGTCATGGGTAAACGGTAGCGTTATCCTTTGATGTTCACGCGGCGATGTCCTTGCGGCGATTTCCAAGCGGGTGGTCTACGAGGAAGTAAGTACTCACCGGACTCTTTGATCTCGCGGATCGTCTAACCGGAAGTAAGTACTCACCGGGCTCTTTGATCTCGCTTAACGTTATTAACACGGTGTTTCTGTTTCGCGTTTGGCTTGTAGCTACTATGTTCATTAACGTAGCTTCGTGTAGCATGTGTAACGGCCTAAGCTGTTACCTTTAATTCTAAAGGAAGTTTTTTTTAAACTTATCTTGAATAGAACTGTTTTGAAAGTCACTGTTTTTTATTGCCTGAAAGCATAAAGAAAGAATATAATAGATTTATGAAAGTTATGGCACCACCCCTTCACAACTCCACCCCTTCACAACACCACCGCCGCCCCCACCACGAGAGGTCACCCGACCCCACCACGAGAGGTTGAGAGGTCAACGAGAGGTCACCAGGCATCCCGACACGAAATGTCATGGTTAACTCCCCCTGCACCGCACGCGTTATGCGCGCCGCGCGCCGCCATATAAATCTTTGTTAATTTAGCGCCTAAATGCGAACTAATGGGACCCTGCTATACTACTTAGATTACATATTAGTCATATATCCATGTCATCTAGAAGTATCTCTTTTAGACATTCTATAGGTGGTTTGTGGTGTACTCTATCAAAAGCTTTGGTGTAGTCTATGAAGCATGCATATATTGGTTTATTTACTTCTGTGTACTTTTCGATTAATGTTCCCATGCAGAATATGGCTTCTTTTGTCCCGCTATTATTCCTAATTCCAAATTGCTGCTCATCTAAGTCAGTATTGATTTTATTCTGAATCCTTCCTTGTATAACTTTTAGCAAGATTTTTGTAACATGGCTCATTAGGCTTATTGTTCTGTTGTTAATTAAAACAGATAAAACCGTGAATACCTACCCCATTTTTTGTTTATTTATATTTTACAAAGTAAATATGTTTATGAATCCTTAAAACAGAAATTGTAGATTGGTAAAGAAAGTAAAAATAACTAAATGACCTCTCAAGTTATAACAGAATTATAAAGACTCAAGTACACAATAAGAGTGAATGCATATTGTATGAAGTGAATGCTGTAACTGTCGATGGAGTGGATATGGGACTGCAATGAAACTGATTAACAGAACCGCGAAGGCAGAAAGAGAGTCTCGCATTGTTATACACAATTGATTTTGTTTTCCGGGCAAAAGACAAAATAAGCAAAATGATAGTGAATCAACAACTATATATATTTTTAGTGGAGTTAACCATACTGTAAAGAAAAGTAATGAAATGAAGGAATTATAATTTGTAAAATGAAATAAAAATAGTAAATGCAATACATTCAACAATAAAATGAAAGTAGACAGCATTTGTTGATTATAATATATATATATACACACACACACACACACACACACACACACATATATATATATATATATATATATATCATCCTGCGCCATACTGTTTGGCGTAGGCGATCATGTCCTTCCACAATCTTCTATCTACAGTTCATCGTATCAGTTCTGTTGTTGACTGTTTTCCATGCCACGACACCAAGCTATCCAGAATTTTCTCTCTTTGTCGTCCGCGATCTCTCTTTCCTTTTATTTTGAAATTGTAACCCAGTATTCCAATTTTCATTTTCATCTCATATATATATATATACATATATATATATATATATATATATATATATATATATATATATATATATATATATGTGTGTGTGTGTGTGTGTGTATGCGTGTGTGTGTGTGTTGTGTGTGTGTCTGATAAAGACTTGTAAATCAAGTGCTAACTTTAAAAACTGCAGGCAAACGAGAAAAATAAATAAAATAAAAAAAGGGAAAATATTCGAGCCATAGATAAGCTGAAAGATCACTGATAAGTTTAGAGATAAATTGAAGCATATACAAGTTCATAATTCAGACTGTCCTGAATAAGTATGACCGTCAATGTATAAAAGCACTAAATATATAATGTTGGTGAATGTGAACTTAATCTAAATACTACCTCATGTTTCTTTTGTCACTTTCAGTTACCACACAACTAAATAAACAATATCGATCAAATACATCTGTTGTATCTGTGCTTACCAGTGTTCTCAAGAACAGAAATATAAACCGACAATGAGCATTAATGAAACAAATGAAACCTACATAACGTACGAATACTCTAACAGCATAAAGACGGCTCTAAACATTTACTTCACGATTGAGATTTTCCTGGCTGTTGCAGGGACCTTCCTCAACTTGTGGTTCCTTGTGGCAATATTGACTTCAAAAGACATGCGGTCACGTCTACGTAACAAGGTCATCTGTAACACTCTAGTGGTTCATCTTCTTGACAGCACAGTCATCATTCCTGTAGCTGTTTGGGATGTGATGACTGAATATTTGAAGGGATGCATTTTCCAATCAGTTTTAATTAATCTTTCACTCATTCAAGATTTCATCGTTAACTGGTTGGTGGTAATAATTCTAGTTGTATTCATCGCGCAGATCCAGAAATTTAACCCCGGTATGAGCCACACACAAAGGACTGTTACATTAGTCACACTTGGCTTGCTGATTCTTCCTTGGGTTTCTTCTGTTATAGTTGTGCCCGTTATTACACACGACTACCACTACCGCGAGCGGTGGCGAATGAATTGTATTCACCCAACCATAGACGCATTCCAGACCTATAAAGTTGTGGACACAGCCGTTCCCATTCTTCTGGCAGTTTCGCTGGTGATAGTGGCAGCAATTCTGAGGAAGATACGCATTGCTCAGTCCCATCCTCCTGGATCAATGCAGATCGAGCTCGTAAGTCAAGAACCAGAGATTGATAACATCTTTGCTTACATCACTGCCGTTGCAATCTCCATCGGATGTGACATCCTGAGAACGACACTACTTACGGATTTGAACACCTTCATTCAATATGACCTTGTGACACAGTGAGTTGTATTGTTTTAACACCAACAATTTTTGTTTCCTTTTTTTCTGCCTTTTCATAATCAACAAGTACCGTGCCTGCTGGCGTAGGTGATCATAGCTCTCCACAACTACCTCTCCAAGGCTATTTATCATTTCTGCTATTTACCAAGCCACTTTCTTAAACTTTCTTGTATCTTTTCACTCTGCTTCCACTATCATTTCTTTCCACAAGTTTTACATATGTCGCAGATTTGTGTTAAAAAGAAATTAAGTAAATCTTAAATAATAAATCTAGTAAAATGTATATAAAACGACATTGCAGATATAGACAAAACTTCGGGCAAACGAAAGATAGATAGATAGATTTAAAAAAATAATTTCACGTTGCTTATTGTCCTTATCTTAATGCAACAATTGGGACATGGAGAAAGTGAGGAATTTTTGTTTTACCGTAGAAGATGACATCTCATACGGTCACCACCTGGCGACATTCTAGTGTAAATGTTTTTTTTTCATGTTCTAAAACATCGCTAGAGAATCATTAATCGTTGTTCAATGTCGCTTCCAAGAACAGTCTACGAAGAACCTACCAGCTTCTGTTCTTAGCGTATACCTGTAAGTGGGCGTCGAGGCGTGGTGATGTTAGTGTACTGCATAGCGCCGATATCTGAGCCTTTCTGCCTCTCACACCTGCCTTCGACATGAGTAGATTTGATTAACAATTTTTGACACCGGCCCTTTTTTGTTTACTTTATCAGACTTTTAACTACCCAGGGTTCTTTAAAGTGCACGAGTGCACACAAAATCTCTCGCTGTTTGCCGTTATCTGAGAGGGCTAGACATCGATTCCAATTAGCCACAGACCAGGGAGAAGGTAAAGTCACGAGGAAACAACAGATTCCAAGTGAAATATTCCCGCTTCGAAACTGGTACCTTTCTATCTATGAAAGCCGACGCTTTCCCTCTAGACCACCCATTCCCTTGAACCCAAAAACAATGAAGCCATCCCATGATTTATTATAAACAGCTTTAAAAATCTACCTACTTGTACAATAAATAAATGGATGTCAATTTGCTCATGAAACACAGGACTTTAACCGGGCATGAAACCATGTATATGTTGTCATGTACATTCGTTGCATTCAGTGCTCGGAGCGACATTTGATAATGTGTAATAACTATCTCAACATAACGTTTGAGAACGCAAAAAGAAAACTGAGCTCTTGAAATGTGGATTTATAGAAGAATTGTTAGAATATGGTAGACAGTTGACAAAAGAAGGAGTGAAGTTTTGAAACAGCTGAAAATAAATAAAACTATGGAAAATATACACGATTTAAGATGGATGCTCACATAAATAAAGAGAACGACTAGTACAAATAAAAAGCCACAGAAAGTGGATGTATTGCAAACAAAATAGGAAAAATAACAGACAATAAAGATATAATCAATAGATTGCTGGAATATATAACATAATTATTTTATGATGAAAGGGAAAAGAAACCAACTATAAAATGAACGTCAGGCTATAAAATCTTAAAATCAGAAGTGGAAGACATTTATTGAAAAAGGGAAAATTTGCAGAACCTGACAACATACGGGTAGAGATGATAAAGGCCCTATGAGATTTTGGCAATGAGGTGATCACATACATATGTAACTATATATACCATCTAGAATGTATACCAAATAAACTAAAAACATAACATTTATATGCATTGCCTATAAAGAATATTGCTGTTGAATGCAGTGATTTTCGAACAATATGCCTAATGAGCCATGAAACAAAAATCTTACTAAAAGTTATACAAAGAAGGATTCAGAAAGAAATCAATATTGAATTAGAATTTTGTTTTAGGGAAAACAGTGGGACAAAAGAAGCCATATAATGTATAAGGACATTAATCAACAAGTACACAGAAGTAAACAAACTAATATATGCCAGCTTCATAGATAACATCAAAGCTTTTGATAGAATACACCATAAACAACTTATTGACTGCCTAAAGTATATACATCTAAATGATACGATATGTAATTTATATTGGGAGTAAATAGCAATAACACAATATAACTAAGAGAACGCTAGACCAGTTGATATTTTAAAAAAGGAGTAAGACAGGGATGCATCGTAGCAATAAGCTTGTTCAAATTATGCACTCAGCAAATCTTTAAGAACATCACAGAGATGCCAGGTCTAAACATTAATTGAAAGACAATCAATAACCTAAGATATTTGAATATACTGTATTACTAGCAGGAAATCCTAAAGATCTACAACAATTACTTAATGATATAAACATGACAAGAGAAAAAAATGGATTAGATATGAATATTAAAAAAACTAAAACTATGATCATAAAAAAAGAAAAAAGTAAAGTGTCCGTCACGCCAAATGTCGTATAGACAATATGGTGCTAGTGACCATAATTTTTTATAGACCTGCGGCACATGATTTTTGGGGTAATGTGGTCGGTATTACGCCCTTGCCGCTTTACTTTCCCAGAAAAAAATCCGGTACCCATATAAGGCTGGGTGAACCCAGAAGCCTTCGGTTGGGATCGAACCCTACCTCTTGTAAAACTATGATCATAGATAAACATAATACTCAAAACCTACAAGTGGATATCAAAGTTGAAGAAATTAATCCTGGAGACAGTTCAGAACATCAATTACCTTGGACATACTATAACCAGAAATAGAAAATGTAAAACTGAAATAAACATCAAAACAAATAACACCAGGGTTAAAACAAAGAATAGCGAATGTTATGTCTTCTGAATATTCCTGAATAGTCCAGAAACATGGACAATAGACAAGAAAATATAACAGAAAATTGAAGCTCTTGAAATGTTGATTTTCAGAAGAAAAGGAAAAATTGGATGGAAAGAAAAGAAAACCAATGATGAAGTCTTAAAATAACTAGAAATAAAAGGAGAACTACTAAACACAATTCAAACAAGCTAAATGAAATTTGGGGGCTTTTTAAAGGCACAGCAGCCTAATAAATAAAATCTTGGAAGGGAAAATGCAAGGTAAAAGAGGCAGAGTCAGATCAACACTAACATGGACGAGTACCATCAAAAGGTGGACAAGTCAACCTATAAAAACCAGCACTATCAAAGCAAGAGACAGAAGGGAATGGCGCGTTATGGTAGCCAACATTCGATGCGGAGACGGCACTCAATGATGATGACGATATATTTATTTTTTGTGCCTATCTCCAGATGTGAGGAAAATATTCTCTTTTATTACAATCAATAACTTCTGGTCTTGATCCGCCAGAGTTGCTATACCTTCCCATGGAATTGTTATTGTTCATTCCCTTACAGATCTGCAGATCTAACATCACGAACAAAAGACCAGGTGAAAAGCATCTCCTGCCAGTACCTGGTATGTGCAATAGGTGCAACAGGTGCAACTCTCCAATGGGAGATAAAAAGTGCATGACAGCAACAGAGCTGGAATCTGCCCGCGATTCACATCTAATGGCTAGTCAAGCCAAGCGAGTTGGGAAACGAACTGAAGAGGGAAGGCAACCTTTACACATAAATACCGTTCTGAAGTCGGATGCGTTAGGCAGAAAGGTGCGAGTACCACTGATTTGTTTCAAACAACAATACAGAGCATCTACACCCACTTATTTTTCTTTCATAATCGGATGACAATGAGGAGTTGACAGGGTTGTATATCAGATGCTATAGTTCGCTTCAGATTTTTTGCCTCACTTCAAAAAACCACAGCTCAGCAACCATTTGTGCTACAGTGCTGATATTTTGCATGTAACCCACTGAATCTCATAACGTAATAGAAAAAATAAATTCATTGCAAACAAACTGCTGGTTTTTCTTGTGCGCTTGCTTACCAGGAGGATAAAAGTATGATTAAACTTGGGCACATTTGAATCAAAATTTAAGAGTATTTACCCCTTCCATATCACTTCAAGAATGATTTAAACATCTTCATTTGGGAATTTCCTTTATATGTTGGTGGGTAAAGGCACCGGTTTACACTATTGAATTGCAAATGTCAGATTTTTGTCAATATTTGCACATATGTGTAGCAAATTTCTCTTATATTCGGTGCGCAATTCTGGTTTTGCACTTACTGGATTAAAATTGTCAACTTTTTGTATCACGTCATTAGTATAACGTCACCAAAAATACAAAATCAAATTATTTACATAGGCGTGTTTTGTGAGTTGTGCCCTTAACAATGAGTTTAAAGTTGAAATTTGTTACTGAACAAAATATTACAAAGAAATTATATTTATATTTTTGTAGAGAGGCAAAACGAGGGAGTCTATATCACAGCATATCAAATCCTGAAAAGAGAACGATGCACGTGTTAGGTTTAAGTAAACGGTCGTTTCATAGATCAGTGAAAAATGTTCAATGTGAATGTTCAAGGAAAGAAAGAAGTCGAGGAAGAAAACATTTGTTAGACAGTTTTGACAGAGAACTTGTCCGCAGAGAGATTTGTAAAATGTTTGACTTAGGGGAAGAAGTTACCATAAGGAAACTTAAGATTTGGCTTAAAAGAACACCAGTATTGATGTATCAAAAACTACACTATGGAGAAGTGTGCGGAGTTTAGGCTTCACTTTTAGAAAATATTCTTGTGGAAGAAACATCATTTGCGAGAAACCTCATTTAGTAGCTGCAAGAAGCAAATATTTACGTGAAGTTAGACAAATGCGTAATGAAGATTATGACATTGTGTACTTGGACGAAACATGGATTAATGCCCACCACACAAATGAAAAAGAATGGCAGTCATTAGATGGGACTATTAAAAGGTATGTACCTAGCAGCAAAGGAAAGCGCCTTATAGTGGCACATGCTGGGAGCAAAAATAATGGCCTGGTGGAGAATGCTGAACTTGTTTTTATTGCAAAGTCAACTGATAACCAGGATTATCATTCAGAGATGAACAGTCATATGTTCAGAGATTGGATTAAAGACACTCTTTTGCCTTTATTAGATCGACCATCTTGTTTGATCATGGATAATGCATCTTACCATAACAAAGTGGCACAAGAAGATAAAGTTCCAACATCATCAAGCACTAAAGCTGAAATAAAGACATGGCTGACAAGGGAACAAATACCATTTAACGATATGTATCTCAAGCCTGAATTACTTTCACTTGTAAAACAGATACAACGGCCAAAGATATTTCAAATAGATAATTAATTGAAGAACATGGTCATAGATGTTTGAGGCTGCCTCCATATCACTCACACCTAAATCCTATTGAATTAGTTTGGGCAAAGATCAAAGGGCAAGTAGCATCCGAAAATAAAACTTTCAAATTATCTGATGTTAAAGAGCTTACCAATGTTGCTATTTCAAACATAGACAAAGATTATTGGGCTAGTTGTGAAGACCATGTTATGGTTGAGGAAGATAAGTATTGGAGAAACGATGGTCTGTGGGTTATTCAACCAAAAATGGTAATACGTCTATTAGATTCGGCAGATTCTGAATAAAACTCATTTGTTTGAACTTACTGAAGTGACTTTGTTGGAGTTGGAAACTCTGGATACGGACCACTTCAGGAACTGTTTTTTTAGTGAGTTGACGATGTATTCTGTGTTCTTAAAATAAATAATTTCTATTCGGTGAATGTTCGGCCTATTTTGATTTGATTCAATATTAGTTGTATAATTAAAAGAGCCCAATCCAAATGGGTAGCATGTTGTGAAAAAGTGCAATTGTGGCGGTTTATTCCCCTATACACCTTCAGGCATGACAGGAACACTTACTTACTTACTCTCTTATTATAAAGTAATAATGTCCCTTATATAAAAATAAAAGTTACGCCTTTTCCTCTAAAAAGTGTAAAATATCTTCATTTACCGTACATTCTGTTTTTTGTGTCAAAATAAATACAAATATGAAGGAGATCAAAGGAAGTTGCCGCTTTGAGGAAACGGTAACACATACGATAATTTAAATGATAAATTCGTTACGTCATTGAAAATCTAAGGTCGCATGCAAAAAATCATGGTATTCTATCAGACGGTTTTCAAGATATTACTGGAATTAGGGAGGCAAACAATCTGAAACAAACTATAGATGCACAACAAAGGCGAGATGGTAAATGTACAAAACAGGTGAGATGTACAAAATAAATGAGACGGTAGATGTACAACAGAGGTGAGATAATAGACGTACAACAAAAGTGAGATGGTAGATGTACAACAGAGGTGAGATGGTAGATGTACAACAGAGGTGAGATAGTAGATGTACAACAGAGTTGAGATGGTAGATGTAAGACAAAGGTGAGATATTAGATGTATTACAGACCCTTGATGGTAGATGTACAACAGAGGTTATGGTAGATGTACAACTTCCGTTGTAAAGATGGTAGATCTAGGTCACGTTTTCTCGATCGCTGCAGAAAGTACATTCGAGATCTGATTAATTTTGGTTCCCCATTGCACTTTTCTGCATAAAGTGAAAATGATGATCTACTTATTACATCTGCGTCGCTAAAGCGAAGTCGTACGCCGACAACAGTCCATTTTTGACAAATCAAGTATTATGAATGGGACCTTCCACCGTCTTGACTTGATCTGGGCGTTACGTCACATTGGTGCTGTTCATGGCCGTTGTTTGGATTCTTTGACGCAAGTTATTTCCATGTTACTCATTAATGTGAAACGCTTCGTCAGCCGCAGATTTATCTCTTAAGGAAATTTGCACCGTGTTTTGTTTGTCGTAGGCTGCATTCACTAGAGTAATCAGGAATCTAAAGGGAGCGAAATTGTGTGTATGATATTTTTGTGTGTTACGTCATCGTAATGGCTCATCGTACATCCCTAGACCGGTCGTACGATAATCTTACGGTCTGTTGTTTGAGGTGCGACGGGGATAATCTGACGACTAACTGTGTCTATATGTTCGGAACTGGAGTCAACAACGATGGCCTAACATCAGCAAGCGCTATACATTTTTAAAAAATACCACGATCATCATTTTCATGATGACGTGAACTTCCGGTATATGATGAATAGGCAGAGGGAACAATTGAAGGATATGCATGTAACGTGTTCCTTGTTGCAGTTTCCTCATATTCCAAGTCCGGCTTGTTGCAGGAGCTACTGAGTTAAGTGCTCTGTGCACACCGTGAGCTGTGTGTCTCATCCGTTTTGATTCTGTTTCGATATCCCGCTTGTTTACGATGAATGATGATATCGTATGACAGGGAACAGTTGGCTGTGTTCACTTTCTGCGTGGTTTCGCCTTATGTCTTTTGGCGTGTGCTGAGACTGCTACTGTGGGGATTTTGTTACCTTTCTTTGTTTGGGCTATGAGATATTAATTCGGATGATTACGCTGGCACGGGCGGTTGAGCAATTATGGATTTCAATGCGTTTGCAGTGATACCGGGGCCTTCCATAACCAAATAACCAAATAACCAAATGTACAACATAGGTGAGATGGTAGATTTTTAACAGAGGTGAAATGGTAGATGTACAACAGAGGTGAGGTGGTACATGTATAACACAAGTGAGATGGTGTATGTACAACAGACATGAGATGGTAGATGTATAATAGAGGTGAGATGCTAGATGTATAACAGAGGTGAGAAGGTAGATGTTCAACATATGTGAGGTGGTACATGTATAATATAGGTGAGATGGTAAATGTACAAGAGAGATGAGATGATAGATGTATAACAAATGTGAGATGGTAGATGTACAACAGAGATGAGATGGTAGATGTACAACATAGGGGAGATGGTAGATGTACAACAGAGGTGAGATGTTAGATGTATAACAGAGGTGAGATGTAGAACGGCTCAGGCAAAAGCAGCTTTCCAAAAAAATGAAGAAAGATACTCAGTAATCAATCAATTTTTGACAATAGAAACAAGAATAAAAGTTCTTTAATGTTATGTAGAACCAGTCTTAACGTATGGATATGAATCATAGACATTAGCACAACAGATAAGAAAATCATTGGATTCTATAGAAATGTTATTGTTATTGGTTATGGAAGGCCTCGGTCTCACTGCAAACGAATTAAAATCCATAATTGCTCAACCGCCCGTGCCAGTAGAATCATCCGAATTACTAACACATCTTCCAAACAAAGAAAGGTAACTGTAGTCCCCATCGTAGCAGTCTCAGCACACGCCAAAAGACATAAGGCGAAACCGCGCAGAAAGTGAACACAGCCAACTGTTTCCTGTCATACGATATCATCATTCATCGTAGACAAGCGGGATATCGAAACTGGATCAAAACGGATGAGACACACAGCTCACGGTGTGCACAGAGCACTTACCTCAGTAGCTCCTGCAACAAGCCGGACTTGGAATATGATGAAACAGCAAGAAGAAACACTTTTCAGACATAGCCTTCAATGGTTCCTGTCGCCTATCCACCATATACCATGGAAGTTCGCGTCCTCCCGAAAATGATGATGTTCGTAGCACTTGATGATGTTAGGCCATCGTTGATGACTCCAATTCCAAACATATAGACACACATTGGTGGTAAGTTATCATTTCCAATCCAACAGAAGCCACCTGACCTGTAGTTAGTAAAACCACAGAGAGAATATGATTTTGTGGCCTTCACTGATTCACTCTTGGATGTGAATGTGTAGTTTACACAAGAGGAGAAGTTTTCAACTACAGTGATCCCATTTAAGGCAATTCTGGGATAGCAAGGCAAGTCTCCTTTATAGCAGCAGAACTTGATGTTCTCTGCTCCCTTCTTGTAGCTGCTGCCACACGATTCTGATGTCTCATTAACTTGGACATCATTCAAGACCAATGTCAGATTAACATTCCATAGATCTGGCTCTGCTGAAGTGCTTGGTGCAACAGTTGTATCAATCATAAAGGAGGCCCCTGGTTTGTGATCATTAATATCACAGACGGCATATGATGTTGTTATAATCAGTATTTCTTTCTGGGGTGTAAATATGTGGCACACACATGGAGAGTGGTTTGTGGTCACAGTAATCCCATTAAAGGCAATTCTAGGGTAGCATGGCATAGCTGTTTCAGAATAGCACAATCCTATGATGTTTTCTGTGTTCGCTATAAAGCTGCTGCTGCTACACAATCCTGACCAATTATAGGTGTGGACATTATTCACTTGCAATGACAAAACTGCTTTGTTTACATCATAAACCTCTGGAAGCGAATCATTTATGGGACTAATAGTGACAATTTATTCTTCCATCGGGGATATCTTCCTTGAGTTCCCCCAAAAAAGGTCTTTGGTTAAAAAGCACATATGCTTTTGAGTTAAACACAAAATGAGCCCACTTCATAGATTCAAAATTATCCTTGCCAATGCCATACGTTTGCACAAGTTAGTTCCTTAGCTACCAAGGTCACACGAAGCCATCAAATTAAAGACTTTATCTACAGCGAAGGTTAAGAAACTGGGAACAAATATTTATGTTCAAACCCTTGAATACATTTTCAAAAATCTGCCAACTCGCTGCAATAACAGATATCGTGGTGTTCAAAGTAAACATTGCTTAGTTCGTGGCTCGAATATAAATAAGCTGATATTTTGGTGCGTCCCATGACGTCATCCTCAGACATGTTGTTTTTACGTAAGAATGTTGAGAATGTCATTGACAGCTAAGAAGAGTAATGAAAACGTTCTGAAAGAGGCCAAAGCAAAGAGAAAACTAATTTCCAATATTAGGAAGAACCAATCATCATTTTTCGCCATTTAATGAGAAGAGAACAGCCGGAATATATTGTAACAACTGCAAAAATCGAGGTAAGCAAAGAGAAAATATATCAGACAGTCTAGGAGAATGGCTTGGAAGAATGTCAACAACTGAAATGATAAATAACTGTCGAGATCGAAAGTTGTGGAGAGACATAATCACCTACGCCAGCAGGCATGGTACTTGATGATGATGATGTTGACGATGATGACAATGAGGATTATTATTTCCTTGAGCAGCCATCGGGTGAATGTCAGAAAGAGAGAAAGAGCTATCAACGACGGGATAAGCCGTGCGAGAATGAGCCACTATTAAATCCTTATCCACGTGGAAGAACACCCAAGAAGACAAACCAAACAGTTGGCATGGAGAGATGGAAAGACTGTGGGAAAACACCCAGACATAAGTCACGAGCACGGTGGGCGCAACAGCCCTGATCAGTATCCACTCTACGAGAAGGAAACACTCTTACGTCAAACCAAGGTCTAATCTGCCGAAGACAGGCGTAGTTTTGGATACAATATCAAGACACAGCGTAAATGCGAGTAGCAGCCATGAAACTTCATACTGACAACACAAAGGCTTCATACTGTCCATAAACGAGTTTATATTAGATAGTGTTAATGCTGTCGTCATTTATCATCTTTATATGTTATCAGTGAATCAAGGTTTACCCGACTTGTACAATTGTAACTTATAATGCCTTATATAACATTAGGGGCCGTCTGTTCATGATCGGCAAGGAAAGGGAGCCAAATGTGTCAAAAGTTTGGGAACTATTGACCTTAGGAATAACGCAAACATGATCGATAATCATGATTTCTGGTTTGTATTTCATTGATTGATTGATTTCTTCATCTTGATAAATAAATGTAACATTTTATGTAACTATTTAACTAAAAGTGAGACTGAGCGACATGTATATGTAAATATTTACATACAAATGTGTTTCCTTTTCATAATTTATTCACCTTAACAGCGGTTCCGAACTTGTGTGCCTATCTTAAACCTAAATCTGCTTATATTAATCGATCATTATGATCTAACTTATTTCACATTCTATTTTAACTAGGGTCCATCTATTCATTTCATCCTCGATAATGAGTGACTCCCGAGTTCTCCTGATGCCTCTCTCATGGCTTCTCCTTCCCGACATCAAACAAAGAATCAGAACATGGAGGCCTTGGCATCGTTTTGTTCCAGGCATTGACTTAACAGTTACTTATAGAAAATATGATAACTCATCTGAATAATACACATATTTATATTTTGCTAAATCTATTTTATTAAGTATTTATTTATTTATTATATATGCGCATATTTTTATTATATATCATATTATAATTTAGTTAGATTTGTGTATATATTCTTACATATATTTTTGCGTTGTTGTTTATTGTTCCAGCTGAAGGCCTACCTGGCCGAAATGTCGACTTTTGTTTTGTTTCTCACCTACGTAAAGCTGTTACTATATCACTTTTTTCTCCTTTTAAAAAAAACTTTGTCATTATAATTTGCCAGCTTTTGCGCTTTTATTGGCATCAGCTAATGTTATGTTTCCTTGTATCTCTAATATCCATTAATCCACCATTATCGCTGTCGATCCTTGAGTCTGGTGTTCTCATAACATTTATTAATTAAAGGCACGTTGTGATGTGTTTTGATCTTTCTGTTTGATGACATGGCCAAACCTTTGCATCTGTTTTTCTATTAGGTAGCGAAAATTGTTCCCAGATTTGGTCTTATTTCTTCATTTGTTACCTTATCTTTCAGACAGTAGCCTGTCCTGAGTCTAAAACAGTTTGTCTCGGTGGTGATTGTTTTTGTTGTTGTGGTTGAGTCCAGGTCTGATATTGGTAATGCTATGTTGGGATGAAGAATGACTGATTGAGTGTCCGTTTAGTCTCTAGTGTTATTTTCTTCTTGGAGAGCAGTGGCGACATTTGTCCGATGATTTGACGTTAGAATCTTTGACTTGAATGAATAGAAGATGAGTTGGGATTGACTGCTACAGAAGCTGGACATTGCTCGCAGGACAGAGAAATTTCAGAGCTAGTATTACAGGAGTAGGTTTACCAGATGAAAAATGAAGAAAATCAGGACACTTAACTGAAAAATCAGGACATTTTATCAGAGAAATTAGGACATTTTATCTGAAAAATCATGACGTTTTATCTGAAAAATCAGGACATTTTATCTAATAAATCAGGACATTTTATCTGAAAAATCAGGACATATTATCTAAAAAAATAGGACATTTTATCTGAGAAATCAGAACATTTTATCTGAAAAATCTGGACATTTTCTTTGAGAAATCAGGACATTTTATTTGAGAAATCAGGACATTTTATCTAATAAATCAGGACATTTTGTCTGAAAAATCAGGACATTTTATCTGAAAAAAGGAAATGCCTGACAACGAGGCGCCAGTTTTCTAAACTTTATATTTAAGAAAGTAAATGTAAGGCCGAAGGCAGGACACACGCTTTAAATGCAGGACATGTTCTGCAATCTCCTCGCGAATGATTACCCTAGATGGAGGCCATGTTCTAACAGAGGTAAGCTGGAAGATAATGATTTATGATATATTTTTACTTTTCATGTATACAAGAACTTTCACAATTTAATAAATTACTAATTTACTATATTTGTATATATATATATATATATATATATATATATATATATATATATTTAGACTTCTGATTTCAAGATGGTGCGGTCATGTTTGCGTCAAAGTTCACTGTTACGTTTTTTTGCCGGAAAGATGGTTAATTCTATCTTTCCAGTGCAGATAAGTGTATAGATAGGAAGTTCCACTGTTGGGATCATCGACGGTGATGCGGTTTACGTGCATGTGATCTGAATCGGTCTATACCGTCTATACTATACCCACCGGTCAATATGGCGATTAGGCGGCAG
Source organism: Megaustenia siamemsis (assembly GCA_032433765.1). NCBI lineage: Eukaryota > Metazoa > Mollusca > Gastropoda > Stylommatophora > Ariophantidae > Megaustenia > Megaustenia siamemsis. The sequence continues at coordinate 40,878,216 of JAVIAB010000059.1, read as the reverse complement.
AAACTGTTAAAGGCTGTGTCCAAAAAGTGTTCCTTGTTGCAGTTTCCTCATATTCCAAGTCCGGCTTGCTGCCGGAGCTACTGAGTTAAGTGCTCTGTGCACACCATGAGCTGTGTTTAATCCGGATTGTGTTTCGATATTCCGATTGCATACAATAAATAATGATATCGTATGACCGGGAACAGATGGCTGTGTTCACTTTCTGTGCAGTTTCGCCTTATGTCCTTTGGCGTGTACTGAGACTGCTATGATGGAGACTGCAGCTGCCTTTCTTTGTTTGGGAGATGAGATATTAATTCGAATGATTCCACTGGCACAGACGGTTGAGCAATTACGGATTTTAATTCATTTGCAGTGAAACAGTGGCCTACCATAACCATTTAATTATATTTACTTAGCGCTTATGTATAGAGCATTTTGGCTCAACACTTCTTTCATTCACAAGAAGTATCTGCAATGTCGTTTCTTGTATAAATTTTACTTTCTTTTTGTTTGTTTTTTGTTGCAATTCTTGCAGTGGTCCATCATATAGTTTTGCATGTCATCATTATCACCATATGCCATACCGGTTGGCGTAGGCGATCATGTCCTTCCACAATCTTCTACCTACAGTGCATCGTATCAGTTCTGTTGTTGACTGTTTTCCATGTCATGACACCAAGCTATCCAATATTTTCTCTCTTTATCGTCCACGATCTCTCTTTCCTTTTATTTTGCCAGGTTTAACCAAGTATTCCAACTTTCCTCTTCTCATGATTTGCCCGAAAAATGTTAATTGTTTCTTTCTGATGTTTTTAGAAGCTTCCTTTTTGTGTTGTCCTCTTTGAGAATTTCCTCATTGGTCATTTTACCTGTTCAGGAAACTTTCAACATTCTTCTGTGAAATCCCATCTCTGTGGCCTCTAATCGTCTCTTCTGCATGTAGTGTTGTATATGTGGGTCAAGATTTTTTTTTCCCCAGTCTACTATATTCAGCAAAGTTTTGAAATATACTTTTAGCAGTCTGGCGCGCTATCCAGATGTGTACATGTGGATGATGTCCCAATCACTTGAAAGTAATGCAACATCAGCAATGAACTATACAAAACTATTTGAAAAGTAGAATTATCGAAGAACACAAATCGTATAGAGCATGAGCCAAAAAGACTGCAATAATTCACGTCTCTTTATAGAAATTATTCATGTGTTCATCATCATCTGCCATACCGGTTGGCGTAGGCTATCATGTCCATCCACTAATCTCTGTCCACGGTGCATCGTATCAATTATGTGTATTTTGTTCATTGTAACCAAGTAGCCCAAATTTCGTTTTTCACATAATGTACCTGAAAATGTCGATTGTTTCTTTCTGACGTAATTTATGACCTCTCTTTTTGTGGTGACTTTTTTTTAGAAATTCATCTTTGGTGTTTTTCAGATAACCAAAGGAACTAAGTACATGTCGTATAATGTCAAAATAGTATATTATTATTATTTAAGGAGCCTCGGTTTCTGAATGGTTAGTGTGCTCGCTTCATGATCAGAACGGGAGCCATTCGATCCCCAGAAGTGGCGGAATTTTTTTCGGACTAAAAGGCTCCGAGGTCTACCCAGTCTTTAAAAATAGGTGCCATAAATTTTTCCTGGAATTAAAGGCGACCAGGCGTGATATCGACCACAACGCCAAAAAATGGGCATTCCCTCTTCCTCTTCTTCGTCCTTTTCAGCTCCCTGTGGAGCATTGGTCTTTAACAAACACTTTCCAAACCGTTCTGTTTCTTGCCATTCTTTTTAAGATCATTGCATGTCATCCCCATCATCTTCATCTCGGCTTCCATCTGTCTTCTCCAAAAATATCTTTGTCTTCCTCTTTGTTTTTTTTTCCCATGGGGGTTCCAAAAAAGACCTGTTGTGTAATACTCTCAGTTGGATTCCGCAGTTTGTGTCCTATCCATCGTCTTCACTGCATCTCTTTATCCACAGGTATTTGACTGGTACGTGTATAATAAACGTGATCACGAACGTCAACATACCTTTTACTTGATGATAACGATTGTACATCCTGAAGCTGCTGCAGCTGCAGCTGCTGCTGCTGATGATGATGATGATGATGATGATGGTGGTGGTGTTGATGACGATGATGACAATGAAGAAGCTGGTGATGAAGAAGAAGAAGATGATGATGATGATGATGATGATGATGATGATGATGATGATGATGATGATGATAATAATGATGATGAATATTCGTTGCATTAATTTGTTTGAATAGCCGTATTACTATTTTGAATATTTGAATATTTACAATGATTATATACACTTTTAATCCCGCTGTTCAATACATAAATAAAATAAACATTTGAGCCAAGTTGTTGACTTATGTTCATTATTTTCTTTGTCTAGTTCTAAACATGTTTTCTTCGAGACATTTTAAAAAGTGAATTGTTATTAAAATATATACTAAAATATATATTTCTCAGTACATTCGTTACAAGGCCGAAGATTATCTTATTTAAATAAATAAACTTGACCTCATCCATTTCAGCTGTTTGCTCGTTTGTTCTTTACTGTTCATGCCTGTCCTAAGTGTTTGTTCTTTACTAGTCATGCCTGTCATATTAGTTTGTTCTTTAGTGTTCATGCCTAACCTAAGTCTTTGTTATTTATTGTTCATGTCTGTCCTACTAGTTTGTTCTTTACTGTTCATGTCTGCCCTACTAGTTTGTTCTTTACTGTTCATGTCTGTCCTACTAGTTTATTCTATACTGTTCATGCCTGCCCTACTAGTTTCTTCTTTACTGTTCATACCTGTCCTACTACTGTAGTTTGTTCTTTACTGTTCATGCCTGTCCTACTAGTTTCTTCTTTACTGTTCACGCCTGTCCTACTAGTTTCTTCTTTACTGTTCATGCCTGTCCTACTAGTTTGTTCTTTACTGTTCATGCCTGTCCTACTAGTTTGTTCCTTACTGTTCATGCCTGTCCTACTAGTTTGTTCTTTACTGTTCATGCCTGTCCTACTAGTTTGTTCTTTACTGTTCATGCCTGTCCTACTAGTTTGTTCTTTACTGTTCATGCCTGTCCTACTAGTTTGTTCTTTACTGTTCATGCCTGTCCTACTAGTTTCTTCTTTACTGTTCATGCCTGTCCTACTAGTTTGTTCTTTACTGTTCATGCCTGTCCTACTAGTTTGTTCCTTACTGTTCATGCCTGTCCTACTAGTTTGTTCTTTACTGTTCATGCCTGTCCTACTAGTTTGTTCTTTACTGTTCATGCCTGTCCTACTATTTTGTTCTTTACTGTTCATGCCTGTCCTACTAGTTTGTTCCTTAATATTCGTGCATGTCCTACTAGTTTGTTCTTTACTGTTCACGCCTGTCCTACTAGGTTGTTCCTTAATATTCGTGCCTGTCCTACTAGTTTCTTCTTTACTGTTCATGCCTGTCCTACTAGTTTCTTCTTTACTGTTCATGCCTGTCCTACTAGTTTGTTCTTTACTGTTCATGCCTGTCCTACTAGTTTGTTCTTTACGGTTCATGCCTGTCCTACTAGTTTGTTCTTTACTATTCATGCCTGTCCTACTAGTTTGTTCCTTAATATTCGTGCATGTCCTACTAGTGTGTTCTTGACTGTTCATGTCTGTCCTACTAGTTTGTTCTTTACTGTTCATGCCTGTCCTACTAGTTTGTTCCTTAATATTCGTGCATGTCCTACTAGTTTGTTCTTTACTGTTCATGCCTGTCCTACTAGGTCGTTCCTTAATATTCGTGCCTGTCCTACTAGTTTCTTCTTTACTGTTCATGCCTGTCCTACTAGTTTCTTCTTTACTGTTCATGCTTGCTCTACTAGTTTGTTCCTTAATATTCGTGCATGTCCTACTAGTTTGTTCTTTACTGTTCATGCCTGTCCTACTAGTTTCTTCTTTACTGTTCATGCCTGTCCTACTAGTTTGTTCTTTACTGTTCATGCCTGTCCTACTAGTTTGTTCTTTACTGTTCATGCCTGTCCTACTAGTTTGTTCCTTAATATTCGTGCATGTCCTACTAGTGTGTTCTTGACTGTTCATGCCTGTCCTACTAGTTTGTTCTTTACTGTTCATGCCTGTCCTACTAGTTTGTTCTTTACTGTTCATGCCTGTCGTTCATGCCTGTCCTACTAGTTTGTTCTTTACTGTTCATGCCTGTCCTACTAGTTTGTTCCTTACTGTTCATGCCTGTCCTACTAGTGTGTTCTTGACTGTTCATGCCTGTCCTACTAGTTTGTTCTTTACTGTTCATGCCTGTCCTACTAATTTGTTCTTTACTGTTCATGCCTGTCCTACTGGTGTGTTCTTTACTGTTCATGTCTTTCCTATTAGTTTGTTCTTTACTGTTCATGCCTTTCCTATTAGTTTGTTCTTTACTGTTCATGCCTGTCTTATTAGTCTGTTCTTTACTGCTCATGTCTGTTCTACAAAGTTGTGTGTCTATTCGATAGTATTGCTGATGTGTAGAGTGTGTTGTGAACGTTGCATGTGTTGGTAGATACATGTCTAGATTTTTCTTAAGGGCAGTGTTGTTATAAGTGAATTAAAAAAACATAAAATTGTCAAATTAAAACTACTTGCGTCATTAGAATGACGTGAAAGAGTGAGTACGGTGCACCCATGGCGATGTTAGTCATGGTCTATATTTGGGACGAATAACACTAGTCTACACAATTTCAAAAGTTGTTTCCTTTAGAAATTAACTGTACCATTTCTCACTAATTCTGATATACTGATTTCAACTTGCTTATAATTATTACTTCTACTAATGCTTTCAATGTCTAAGGAAAATACTTAGCATAGCGTGGAACGAATTCAAAACAAACGAGGAAATTAGAGAAATTACCAATCAACCTCTAATATCATCAGTAATGAAGAAAAGACGATGGACATACGTTTGACATGTGATGAGAAAAGATAATAAACTAATAGCAAAGCAAGCACTCAAGTGGGAAACAGCAAGTGTGAGGAAAAGAGACCGACCCAGAGAAACATTAAGAAGAACATTGATCAGAGAGACACAGGCAGCAGGAATCGGCTCCCTCAATGAGATTAAGATGCTTGCACAGAACAGAGACAAATGACGAGATTTGATAAAAGATCTTTACAAGGATTGAAACTGCCTGAAAGAACATTCCTAAACAGGGAAAGAGTATTTGAGTCTATGCCCCATGGGCTGACTACAGTTCGAAAGGTCGATATACAGATAACCTAAAACCTACTGTCTCGCTGGCTGAATAGCGGGAATACGGTCTGCAAAATATGCGGTAGACAGAAAGAATGTTTTCTTCTATAGGGGCTGAAATAAAAATCATGAATCTAACACGTCGTGGCGACTGATTTGATACACCACCAATTAGTAAAATGTGTGGTAGAAAAGTCTCCTCCACCCTCCCCTCCTTTTTTTCATCAATACATTATCTTCTCGAGGTACAATTTCATAGTTTTTTTCTCATTATTTAATATTTATAATCAGATTTTCATTTCTGGTTGGATAACTTCTGCACTGATTGAGTCATATTGTTCTTCTCCATGGCCACAGTTACTTTGTTGAAAAAGTTGAGCTGCATCTTACGTTTTCAGAAAGGACAAATTAATTTTTCGGAAACTGAAATTGTGACAGATATTCAATCCATCGAGATAACGTTGCTACACCGGGACAATCCCAGTCAAACTTAGATGTGTGGTAACCCTACTGTGCGCCATCATCATCATTGAGTGCCGTCTCCACATAGACGGTTGGCTACCATGGAGCGCTATTCCACTCTGTCTCTTGCTTTGATTGTGCAGGTTGTCATAGGCCGACGTGTCCATTTCTTGATGTTACTGTCCACCATCTATAGTAAATCTAAGCATATAGCCCTCCCTACCTACTATATGGACTGTGGTTCTTCTCCCCCCCCCCCTTTTTCCCCCAAATATATATGTTTTTTTTTAAAGAAACAACTCCCTTAGAACTAAAGGGAAACTATTAACGTAATTCTAAAAATAAGGGAGAGCATTCCCATGTTGCTATGATTAATAAATGAGCATGTGGATGGCCCGCATCGACGATTGTTGAACATTGAACATTTGTAGCGAAACATTCGAACACAATTAGAGTGTATGTGAAGAAATATTTAAGAATATTAGTCAGGAAAGGGTTGTTCAATATTCTCATTCAAAATTCTGTATTTAGCTGAATGAAGCATGGAAGTATTGGTGGTAAGTGACACAGAGTTAGACTCACTAATCAGTGACGACGACTGTGCTGTTTCAGAAGTTTCATTAGTTTCAGTTTCAAGCACCGAATTAGAACATTGTTGTAAAGCGAAAAAACAACCACAGACATCGGACGTGAAGAACTTCATAAATACGAAGTACAGTTTTCACAAATAACAACATCAACATGGTTAGTACTGTAATATATATAATAATATAATCATAATAACAGAATAATAGCATTATAATTAACTGAATAAGTTTTTTATAAATCATTAATTATCCTTTATTTTATATAAAATACGTTTACTTGGTAAAGGTCAGGTTCTATGTCCCAAATTATTTCGATTCGGGAAAGTAACGTCCCTTGAGTTCATCATCATCATCGAGTGCCATTAGCGCAGCGACGGTTGGCTACCAAGGAGCGCCATTCTGCACTGTCTCTTGCTTTGATGGTGCAGGTTGTCATAGGCTGATTTGTCCATCTTTTGATATTACTCGTCCACGTTAGCCTTGGTCTGCCTCTGCCTCTTTTACCTTGTATATTCCCTCCAGGATTACTTTTAGTAGCTGTTGTGTCTTTTAACATGGCCCAAAAATCTCATTGTCTTGTTTGAATTGTGTTTAGCAGTTCTCTTTTCATTTTTAGTTGTTTTAAGACTTCATTGTTTGTTTTCTTTTCCTTCCATCCAATTCTACCTATTCTTCTATGTATCCACATTTCAAAGGCCACATTTTTTTCTTGTCTAATGAGTTACATTTGCTTGCCCTTGAGTTACATTTCATTTTATTCAGTGGTTCTCTAACTTTCACAATCAGGACCTATTTGCGACACAATTTACGCATTAAAGATTCACTCATAGTGATTCTCTGTTACATCTTATCACAGACGTTTTCTCTTAGTATGTGACAAATGTTTTCTCTAAGTATGTATGTACGAATGATTACAGATTAGTTAGCACAAGTGAATTAGCAATATATACTCCACCATTTCTTGAACTAAAGAATGTTTTATTTAAATTTATTAATATACAATTTTATAAAATTACTTACATCTTATACAGTATACCTCTCTGTAATCCCAGTAATGATTATCCCTGGGATATTTCCTTGTCTCATTTTGTTTCAGAAAGCGAACTTGTGTAGAAATGATGAAAACTAGGGACGCCTAGTCAGTAACTATCTATTCAATTTTATTTTGGCCCACATTCATGTTTTCAATATTGTGTGTGGGTGTGTGTATGTCGTCATCATCTGGGTCGACAAAATTCTCCTTATATGTTAATGTATCATTGGTATAAATGCCATCTTCAGTACTTTTCCTATTGGCATATGCGGAGTAGCCATCAGTAAAAATGTGTGGCTTCCATACAGAATATGAGATTATCTCTCTTGTCAAAGTAGCATCAGAGCGACCTGGTACTTCTATGATAAAACATTTGCCAGAGATTCTTTCTATTTCAACAAATACTATTTCGTCTCGTCAATTTCGACGACGATTGGTTGAAATTTATCGTCAATCCCACCAATTTTGACCACGATTGGTTGAAATGTATCGTCCATCCCACCAATTTTGACCACGATTGGTTGAAATGTATCGTCCATCCCACCAATTTCGACTTCAGTGTCTGGCCTTGAATTTTTCGCATTCATGGCGTTAAATATTTGTACCCATCAATCACAGTTGCTTTGTTGACGTCTGCCTCGTGCTGGATTATACTCAAGAGCAAATCTTAGTCCCACCAGTTTGTCAAAATTAAAATTTGTTTCAGTGTCAGATGGCTCTTTAAAAAGTTTGATTTAGCCCCTATGGACTTAACGAAAATTGCAGTTCCGACACGATCAACGACAACCCTCCTCCATGATGAGCTACTAAACACTGGATACTTTTTCATTATAAGCCTGCGACTGGAATGTCTAACCGCTGAATGCACCGTTCATTAGTGTAAATCTCGGAAATCAAAGTTATTAAATGATATCGGCAATGATATCTTGGAGAGCCATGATCTGTCCAATATTGATACCTCCAGTTCGGGCTCTTGGTCTTCCTACCATTTTGCTGCAATAAAGCAAAAGATACTAATATTCAAAACGGTACCTTTCAAATTGAATGGTGCAGCTGGTTTTATAACTATGACGAACTATCAACCTATACAGACTACTTCTGTCTGTGAAAGTTCGGGCCGATGATAAAACACAAGAGAATAAGTTGTAATTCGTCATCGCATAAGGTGTAATCTGTTATCGCATAAGATGTAATCTGTTATTGCATAAGGTGTAATCTGTTATCGCATAAGATGTAATCTGTTATTGCATAAGGTTTAATCTGTTATCGCATAAGGTGTAATCTGTTATTGCATAAGGTTTAATCTGTTATCGCATAAGATGTAATCTGTTATTGCATAAGGTTTAATCTGTTATCGCATAAGGTGTAATCCGTTATCGCATAAGATGTAATCCGTTATTGCATAAGGTTTGTTTAGCCCCGCGATTAAAATGAAATAATCCCTTCTATTGAATATATAAAGAAACAACAGATAAAATGGTTTGACTACGTGACAGACCGTGGGAGCTGTTCAGTGGGGAACAGTTCCCAATTATTAAGTTCGCGTAGTCAAGTGTGTAATAGCCTAGGGCCCAGTGGCGAGTGACATTGCTACTGGGCAGCGTGTGCGATTAACCATATGGTACAGACAGTTGGTCGTGTAAATATGTTGGAATACGTCGCCCATGTGTCAGGGCTGTGAATAAAGATTTGTTGGCCTTAAATTGGTCTAATGTTGTGTGTTCCAACAGTTAGCTGGTCACGCCTGGCGTAGTAAGACTTGGGAAAGAAAAAAAAAAGTTGCGGGCACAACTCGGTAGAGTTGGCAGAAAGATCAAAACACAACAAGCTTTCAATAAAACTTTGCGAAAACACCAAACCCAAGGGCCAAACACAAAAAAGATATATTAACGAACTGTTAAAAACACTACGAAATATAACAACAGAAGAGGTGAACAGAAAAGCAAGAAACCTTTAATTTTTTCTCCCATCGACTCTGAAAGGCACATGAGGAGAGAAAGAAGAAGTAAAAGATGAAGAAGAAGAAATACCCCGCGATTTGGGATTCGGGTCTCCGCTTTCTGCTGTCAATGAGGTAAACATTTCCAACAGCACTGTATTTCAGTGATTTTATTTATTTGTGTCTGGATTAAGGACGCATCATAATTGTCTCATGACAGATTTACATATGGTTATACCATTAAATTAATGCTAACGAAAGTGTCTCGGTAAACAATTTAGCGTAAGTAATTTTTAAGGATGGTTTAGCAGAAACACAGGAAAATAACTGGTTAAATGGTAAATAAAACTTCAATACTCAGGAAACAAAGAGAACCGCGATAGCTCAGTAGTTAGTGAACTGAACTACAAAGGACTAGAGTTCACCCAATCTGAAATGGGTACCGATTTTTTTTAGGGGAAAGTAAAGCGGCACGGGCGTAATGCCGACCACATTACACCAAAAAACATGTGCCGAAGGTTTCTCTCTGACTTTAACTTTTTGTTTCAATTTTTGACACATTTATTCATCCGCAATGTCTGCAATTACTTTCGCACCAAAGAAATGTCTGACAGCGTTGTCTCCATTTCAAAAAGTGAAGTCACTTGTGATAGTATTCCTATTTGAAGTCTAACTTCAGAACACAATTTTCTGACAGCACTGTCACACTTGTGGGATAGCCCGCGATAGCTCAGTGGTTAGTGAACTGGACTAAAACGGACAATGGGTAGGGTTCGATCCCAACCGACGGCTTCCGGGTTCACCCAGCCTTAAATGGGTACCGGATTTTTTTCTGGGAAAGTAAAGAAGCATGGGCGTAATACTGACCACATTACCCCACAAATCATGTGCTGAAGGTCTGTAAAATATAGGGTCACTAACACTATATTTCCCTATACGCCACTTGGCGTGACGGGGGTACTTTACTTTTTACTGTCACACTTGTGCGTTACTGATTAGGTGCGATGTTTTAGTAAAAGGTTTATTTTATATCTCAACTTTAAACCTTTATCCTGACATGCAGTAAATCAACTAAAAGTGGTCTTTAATTTTCCATCGAAATATTAATTTATAATTACGCTGTTTGAGTTATAGACACGTTGTATTGATTCAGTCAGGTTTATGTGTTTTTCTTAGCAATAAAATTACAAAACTAAATGGTTTCCGCTTAATAGAGGATCTTCTAAGTGGAAATGCTATTTCACCTAAAATGACAATAAATGTTACCAAATATAACCAAAAATATTCATTTATGCCCTAAATTTGTCAAAATATGACCTAAACCTAAATTATGGTAAAGTATGCATTTAGTTTTTTCGGCTTATTTTTACAGTATGAGATTGCCAGTTCCATGCCCAACCCTCCTTTCTCGCCTCTTACGAACTTGCCTGGTAGGGTATTCTTTACTATTCTTTACTCCCGCTATTCTTTACTCCCCTTTCGGGCCCAGGCAACGCACGGGCCCTTTTTTGGAATCCCCAGGGGAAAAGACAAAGAGGAAGACCAAGGAATTCTTGGAGTAAACAGATAGAAGCAGAGATGAAGATGATGAGGAAGACATGGAATGATCTTAAAAGAATGGCAAAAAACAGAACGACTTGGAAAGTGTTTGTTGAAGACCTATGCTCCACTGGGAGCTAAAAATGGTAGAAGAAGATGCATTTATATGACGAAGGAAAAAGCGTCAGAGTTATCAGAATGACATGAGACATGCAGAAATTAGTTTTGATTTTAAAAAAAATATATGCCAGGAAAAGATGCGACAGGTCACAATATCCGAGCCCTATTGTACATTATGTGACAGACATTACAATGGACAAGAAAAAATGTGAACATAATTACCGTCACAACTTTCCAGACTTGGAAACTTAATCTTCCCCGGTCTGTCTGCACGAACGATAGTCCAGGAGGCGTTTCCTGGCACGAGTTACGAGCTTATTTATAACAACAGACTACATTGCTGGAGCACTTCGATAACGTGACTGTGATTTCTCTCTTTTCATAAATTTGACTGGCGCTAAATCGAACATCTTGTGTATTTGGAAGTTGTGTAAGTACGATTGTTACAGTAGAGTCGAGCTAATTTTGTTTCCTTCATTTAAAATATAAACTTTTTGCAGAAATATTAATAAACATTAAGCACAATACAGGTGTTTGTTACTGGTACTTTAGTTCATTTACTTATTTGCGACTCTCAAGGAAGATCAAATGCGCATGCTTCTTTTATTATCTGTTAAAGTGATTTCAAGAAATTGTATCTTCAAGTTAAAAAAGAATAAAATAAACATCCGTAGTTAAACATTGAATATAACACCCCGGAAACTCAGATTAGCCAATCTTTTTGTTACTAGTATTAATCACTTAAACATCACCTCATGCATTAAATATTTACTTCTAATATAAAATGACGTTTCGTATTTGGCGTCACAAATTGAAGACAATTTTTTTTTTAAATATTACGGATGAGAACAATGTACTAAACTCTGGCCTTCTTCGTCTATAAATGAATCACATTTGCCAAGATTGTAACTAAAGTGCCACTTTGACATAAAGACTAGCAGCTGTGAGAGCAGTGGCTCAGCTAACAATTCTTTATTTAGGGATTTTCTTCCCCACGTTGAAAAGTTGCCGTTAAAACTGTCATAAAATTACACGTGTTGTCTTCAAATACAGGGTTGTCAGTTGTGGGCCTCCAATACCTTTGAATTGTTATAAAATCTTAACAGGCTATAGCCTTTTTATATCATATATAGGATTTAGTGCCAGTAGCTTATATGCTAATATTTGCCAAAATCTTGATTTAATACATAGGAACAAAAGCTATACGTTCATTAGTAGAGCAGTGACTCAGAGCAGACAATTTACGACAGAATCAGTGATAAAAATCTGATCATGAACCTACAGTGCTTCCCGACGGCGGGTCCTAGAAACAGATGAACACGTCTAGACAAGCGAGTATGGATAGAAGAGTGAAGGCAATCCAGTATCTACAAATGTCCAGCTGAAGTTGGGTTTATTGTTAGATAAAGCGAAGATATCATTGCTTGATGTGAGCTACACACCCACCGCCTCTACGCGCATTTAGCAATTGTTACGGCATTATACCATTACTGGGGTCTGCCAGGAGCCATACAAGTTCAGAGAAGAAAGGCCGCTTGAGGCCATTTTAAAAGTCGCGCTAGAAAAGCAAAACAATTGTTCTGTTAACGCAAACAATAGCTTTCAGGACTCATTACTACATTGTCGGTTGGGGAAACTAACCACATCGCGACCGGTACCTAATGTAGTGGCCAGCAAATCAACCAATAACATAATATGTAGATAGTTACTGTTTTTCCTGTAATTGTGCGTTTATTTACTCTGATTTCTATAATTGCTGTCAATGTACGGCTATTTTCTTTCATTCAGCGTAGAGTGTTCATGTTATTTCTAGTTGCCACGTTGCACTATCATCCAGTTAACGAATTGTTTTAACTTTGTGTTTGGTGTTGAATAAGCTGGAAATAGGTATCAACAATAAATTATACTTTCTATTTCCTAAACTTTTCAATTTTGTACTGAATGTCTTTAGGGAGCCGCGGGTTCACCCAGCCTTAAATGGGTACCAGATTTTTTTCTGGGAAAGTAAAGCGGTTCGGAATAAGTCCGACCACATTACCACAAAAATCATGTACCGAGAGTCTATAAAAAAATATGATCACTAACACCATATTCCCGATACGCCACTTGGCGTGACGAGCTCTTTACTTTTTAAAATGAATATTTTGTTTTATATTATTCGTTAAATGAGACGTCGATCCTGGACAAGAAAGTTCTATGGTTCGAATCCTGCCGCGGGCGCGATGGTGATTTTGCTGTTCATTTTCTGTACCCTCTCTAGCCTCTGGGTAAGATGATCTAATGACAGCCCTTTTGGGGCATGGGGAAAAGCAGAAAGTCTCATGAACACTCTGCACACGTTAAACAACTCTGGGTAGTGAGTGGCCACTGTCTGGGAAAATGTGTTCAGAAATAAAAATATATACCCAATCACTTCCTCTAATTTCAATCTTTCTTATCTTAGCCTGTGCTACGGAGTTCGTATATCTGAACTGAAATTATTTTTATTGATTTCACAAACGTGTTTCGGCGATGCTAAGAAGCTGATCTGAGCAATACGAAGTTACTGCAATGAAGATGATTGGTCGTCGAAACTGAACTAAATCTTCCTTGATTTCTTTCATTCCTTAGCCAGTTTTGTTTATTAAAATCTAAAACTGTTGTAGAAAGCTGTAAAGATCCTTAAGGAGATTGTTAGACTTGAACCCGGGCGGTTCCAATGACTCGTTGGCTAGGCAGACATTTGGCTCATCATGACAGGCTGTCATTGAAATTTTTTCCCTGTTCTATTCCAAAAAACCTTACCTTATTTTGTGTATTTTTTAAAATTTAATTATCCTTTGCTATTTCTTTAGTTACATGGGACCCGCGATAGCTCAGTGGTTTAACTGGACCACAAATGACAAGGGTTTAAATTCAACAAAAGGCTTCGGATTCACCCAGCCTTTAATGGATACCAGATTTTTTTTCTGGGAAAGTAAAGCGGCACGGGCGTAATACCGACCACATTACCACAAAAATCATGTGCTGGATGTCTGTAAAATTTATGGTCACTAACACCATATTCCCTATACGCTACTTGGCGTGTCGGGGACACTTTATTTTTTAAAAATATTTCTCTAGCCACTAGTGCAGAAACAAGAGAAATGACAAAGTATACAAAATATCATCTATAAACAAGAAAAGAGGTGTTTATATGTTGGTCATGTGATGAGAAGAGACAAGAAAAAAAATTCAAAACAAGCCCTCAAATGGGAACCAGAGGGTAAAAGAAAAAGATGCCGACCTAAGGAAACACTAAAAAGAACAATAAAACGAGAGACAACACCAGCAGGCCTCGGCTCCCTCACCGAGATTCAATAACTCGACCAGAACAGACCCGTTTGGCGAGACACAATGCAGATTTTATGCAACGACTGACAGTTGAAGGATTGTCTATAATTTCTGCTCTATGTACCGTCCTCGGCTTGAAAGGACAACAGACAGATAGATAAATTTCTGCAGTTAATTCATCGTCATCATCGAGTGGCGTCTCCGTAACGAAGGTTGGCTACCATGGAGTGCCATTCTGCACTGTCTCTTGCTTTGATGGTGCAGGTTGTCATAGGCTGATTTGTCCATATGTTGATGTTACTCGTTCATGTTAATCTTGGTCTGCCTCTGACTCTTTTACCTTGTATTTTCCCCTCCAGGATTACTTTTAGTAGGCTGTTGTGTCTTTTAACATGGCCCAAAAATCGAATTTGTCTTGTTTGAATTGTGCTTAGTAGTTCACTTTTCATTTTTAGTTGTTTTAAGACTTCATCGTTTGTTTTCTTTTCCTTCCATCCAATTTCACATATTCTTTTATATATCCACATTTCAAAGGCTTCAATTCTCTGTTCTGTTTTCTTGTTTAATGTCCATGTTTCTACACCATATAGGAATATTGAGAAGATGTAACATTTTGCTATTCTTAGTTTTAGCACTGGTGTTATCTGTTTTGATGTTAGTATGTTCTTCATAACATTAAAATTACTTTCTGCCATTCCTATTCTTTTGTTTATTTCAGTTGTACATTTTCCATCACTGGTTATAGTATGTCCAAGGTAGCTGTAGTTCTGAACTGTCTCCAGGTCTATTCCCTCAATTTTGATATCCACTTGTGAGTTTTGAGTATTTTCTCTATTTATGATCATAGTTTTAGTTTTTTTGATATTCATATCTAGTCCATACTTTTTGCTTGTCATGTTTATTTCATTACGTAATTGTAGGTCTTTAGGATTTTCTGCTAGTAGTACAGTATCATCAGCATATCTTAGGTTATTGATTATCTTTCCATTAATTTGTAGGCCTGGCATCTCTATGATGTTTTTAAAGATTTGCTCAGTGTATAGATTGAACAAGCTTGGTGATAGGATGCATCCCTTTCTTACTCCTCTTTTTATATCAATTTGTGTAGAGTTCTCTTTGTTACATTTTATTATTGCTGTTTGCTCCCAGTATAGATTACATATTAGTCGTATGTCCATGTCATCTAAAAGTATCTCTTTTAGGCATTCTATAGGTTGTTTGTGGAGTACTCTATGAAAAGCTTTGGTGTAGTCTATGAAGCAGTCATATATTGGTTTGTTTACTTCTGTGTACTTTTCGATTAATGTTCTCATGCAGAATATGGCTTCTTTTGTCCCGCTATTTTTCCTAAATCCAAATTGCTGCTAATCTAATTCAGTATTGATTTTATTCTGAATCCTTTCTTGTAAACTTTTAGCAAGATTTTTGTTACATGGCTCATTAGGCTTATTGTTCTGTTGTTAATTAAACAGATAAAACCGTAAATACCTACCCCCATTTTTTGTTTATTTATATTTTACAAAGTAAATATGTTTATGAATCCTTAAAACAGAAATTGTAGATTGGTAAAGAAAGTAAAAATAACTAAATGACCTCTCAAGTTATAACAGAATCATGAAGACTCAAGTACACAATAATAGTGAATGCATATTGTATGAAGTGAATGCTGTAACTGGCGATGGAGTGGATATGGGACTGCAATGAAACTGATTAATAGAACCGTGAAGGTAGAAAGAGAGTCTCGCATTGTTATACAAAATTGATTTTGTTTCCGGGCAATAGACAAAATAAGCAAAATGATATAGTTAATCAACAACGATGTATATTTTTAGTGGAGTTTACCATACTGTAAAGAAAAGTAATCAAATGAAGGAATTAGAATTTTAAAAATGAAATAAAAATAGCAAATGCAATATATTCAACAATAAAATGAAAGCAGGAAGCATTTGTTGATTATAATGTATATATATATATATATATATATATATATATATACACACACACACACATATATATTTATATATATATATATATATATTTAATCCTGTGCCATACTGTTCAGCGTAGGCGATCATGTCCCTCCACAATCTTCTATCTACAGTTCATCGTATCAGTTCTGTTGTTGACTGTTTTCCATGCCATGACACCAAACTATCCAGTATTTTCTCTCTTTGTCGTCCGCGATTTCTCTTTCCTTTTATTTTGCCAATTGTAACCCAGTATTCCAATTTTCCTCTTCTTATAATGTGGCTGAAAAAATGTTGATTACTTATATTACGCTTTCCCTCTAGACCACCCATTCCCTTGATCCCAATAAGTTAGCACTTGATTTTCAAGTTTTTATCTCATATGTGTGTGTGTGTATGTGATATAAAAACTTGAAAATCAAGTGCTAACTTTAAAAACTGCAGGCCAACGAGAAAAAGATAGAAAATGAAAAAAGGAAAAATATTCCTGTCATTGATAAGCTGCAAGATCACTGATTAGTTGAGAGATAAATTGAATCATATACAAGTTCAGAATTCATACTGTGCTTAATAAGTATGACCGTCAATGTATAAAAGCAATAAATTGATACCGTTGGTGAATGTAAACTTAATCTAAATACTACCTCATGTTTCTTTTGTCACTTTCAGTTACCCCACAACTAACGATAAATAAACAATAACGAGGGAATACATCTGTTGTATCTGTTCTTACCAGTCTTCTCAAGAACAGAAATATAAACCGACAATGAGCATTAATGAAACAAATGAAACCTACATAACGTACGAAGACTCAGACTCTAACAGCATAAAGACGGCTCTAAACATTTACTTCACGATTGAGATTTTCCTGCCTGTTACAGGGGCCTTCCTCAACTTGTGGTTCCTTGTGGCAATATTGACTTCAAAAGACATGCGGTCACGTCTACGTAACAAGGTCATCTGTAACACTCTAGTGGTTCATCTTCTTGACAGCATCGTCATCATTCCTGTAGCTGTTTGGGATATGATGACTGAACATTATAAGGGATGCATTTTCCGATCAGTTTTAATGAATCTTTCACTCATTCAAGATTTCATCGTTAACTGGTTGGTGGTGATAATTCTAGTTGTATTCATCGCGCAGATCCAGAAATTTAACCCCGGTATGAGACACACACAAAGGACTGTTACATTAGTCACACTTGGCTTGCTGATTCTTCCTTGGGTTTCTTCTGTTATAGTTGTGCCCGTTATTACACACGACTACCACTACCGCGAGCGGTGGCGAATGAATTGTATTCACCCAACCATAGACGCATACCAGGTCTATAAAGCTGTGGACACAGCCGTTCCCCTTCTTCTGGCAGTTTTGCTGGTGACAGTGGCAGCAATCCTGAGGAAGATACGCATTACTCAGTCCCATCCTCCTGGATCAATGCAGATCGAGCTCGTAAGTCAAGAACCAGAGATTGATAACATCTTTGCTTACATCACTGCTGTTGCAATCTCCATCGGATGTGACATCATGAAAACGACACTACTTACGGATTTCAACACCTTCATTCAATATGACAACGTAACATGGTGAGTTGTATTGTTTTAACACCAACTATTTTTGTTTCCTTTTTTTTGCCTTTTCATAATCAGCAAGTATTGTGCCTGCTGGCGTAGGTGATCATATCTCTCCACAATTACCTCTCCAAGGCTATTTATCATTTCTGCTATTGAGCAAGCCAATTTCTTAAACTTTCTTGTATCTTTTCACTCTGCTTCCCCTATCTTTTCTTTCCTCATGTTTTACATATGTCACAGATTTGTGTTAAAAAGAAATTAAGTAAATCTTAAATAATAAATCCAGTAAAATTTATACAGGAAACGACATTGCAGATATAGACAATACTTCGGGCGAACGAAAGAGATAGATAGATAGATTTTAAAAAATCATTTCACGTTGCTTATTGTCCTTATCTTAATGCAACTATTGGGACATGGAGAAAGTGAGGAATTTTTGTTTTACCGTAGAAGATGACATCTCATACGGTCACCACCTGGCGGCATTCTAGTGTAAATGTTTTTTTTTATGTTCTAAAACATCGCTAGAGAGTCATTAATCGTTGTTCAATGTCGCTTCCAAGAACAGTCTACGAAGAACCTACCAACTTCTGTTCTTAGCGTCTACTGTAAGTGGGCGTGGAAACCTGGTGACGTTAGTTTACTGCAAAGCACCGATATCTGCGCCTTCTGCTCGTCACACGTGCCTTCGACATCGGTAGATTTGATTAACAATTTTTGACACTGGCCCTTTTTTGCTTGCTTTATTAGACTTTTAACTACCCAGTGTTCTTTAAAGTGCACGAGTGCACACAAAATCTCTCGCTGTTTGCCGTCATCTGAGCGGGCTGGACATCGATTTCAATTAGCCACAGACCAGGGAGAAGGTAAAGTCACGAGGAAACAACAGATTCCAAGTGAAATATTCCCGCTTCGAAACTGGTACCTTTCTGTCTAGAAAAGCCGACACTTTCCCTCTAGACCATCCATTCCTTTGAACCCAAAAACAACGAAGCCATCCCATGATTTATTATACACAGCTTTAAAAATCTATCTACGTGTACAATAAATAAAATGGGTGCCAATTTGCTTATGAAACACAGGACTATAACCGGGCATGAAACCCTGTATATGTTGTCATATACATTCGTTGCATTCAGTGCCCGGAGCGACATTTGATAATGTGTAATAACTATCTCAACATAACGTTTGAGAACGCAAAAAGAAAACTGAAGCTCTTGAAATGTGGATTTATAGAAGAATTGTTAGAATTTGGCAGACAGTTGACAAAACACAGAATGAAGTTTTGAAACAGCTGAAAATAAATAAAATTATGGAAAATATACAATATTTAAGATGGATGCTCACATAAATAAAGAGAACGACTAGTACAAATAAAAAGCCACAGAAAGTGGATGTATTAAAAAAAAATAGAAAAAATAACAGACAATAAAGATATAATCAATAGATGGCTGGAATATATAACATAATTGTGTTATGATGAAAGGGAAAAGAAATCAACTATAAAATGTACGTCAGGCTATATAAATCTTAAAATCAGAAGTGGAAGAAATTTATTGAAAAAGGGAAAATTTGCAGAACCTGACAACATACGGGTAGAGATGATAAAGGCCCTATGAGATTTTGGCAATGAGGTGATCACATACATATGCAACTACATATACCATGTAGGATGCATACCAAATAAACTAAAAACATAAATTTATACGCATTGCCTATAAAGAATATTGCTGTTGAATGCAGTGATTTTCGAACAATATGCCTAATGAGCCATGAAACAAAAATCTTACTAAAAGTTATACAAGGAAGGATTCAGAAAGAAAACAATATTGAATTAGAATTTTGTTTTAGGGAAAACAGTGGGGCATAAGAAGCCATACAATGTATAAGGACATTAATCAAAAAGTACACAAGTAAACAAACTAATATATGCCTGCTTTATAGATAACATCAAAGCTTTTGATACAATACACCATAAACAACTTATTGACTGCCTTAAGTATATACATCAAAATGATACGATATGTAATTTATATTGGGAGTAAATAGCAATAACACAATATAACAAAGAGAGCGCTAGACCAGTTGATATTTAAAAAAAGGAGTAAGACAGGGATACATCTTAGCAATAAGCTTGTTCAAATTATGCACTCAGCAAATCTTTAAGAACATCACAGAGATGCCAGATCTAAACATTAATTGAAAGACAATCAATAACCTAAGATATTTGATGATACTTTATTACTAGCAGGAAATCCTAAAGATCTACAACAATTACTTAATGAAATAAACATGACAAGCGAAAAAAATGGATTAGATATGAATATCAAAAAGACTAAAACTATGATCATAAAAAGAAAAAAAAGCAAAGTGTCCCGTCACGCCAAATGGCGTATAGACAATATGGTGTTAGTGACCATAATTTTTTATAGACCTTCGGCACATGATTTTCGGGGTAATGTGGTCGGTATTACGCCCTTGCCGCTTTACTTTCTAGAAAAAAATCCGGTACCCATTAACGGCTGGGTGAACCCAGAAGCCTTCGGTTGGGATCGAACCCTACCTCTTGTAAAACTATGATCATAGATAAACATAATACTCAAAACCTACAAGTGGATATCAAAGTTGAAGAAATTAATCCTGGAGACAGTTCAGAATATTAATTACCTTGAACATACTATAACCAGAAATAGAGAATGTAAAACTGAAATAAACATCAAAAGAAATAACACCAGGGCTAAAACAAAGAATAGCAAATGTTATGTCTTCTGAACATTCCGGTATAGTCCAGAAACATGGACAATAGACAAGAAAATATAACAGAAAATTGAAGCCCTTGAAATGTTGATTTTTAGAAGAAAAGGAAAAATTGGATGGAAAGAAAAGAAAACCAACGATGAAGTCTTAAAACAACTAGAAATAAAAGGAGAACTACTAAACACAATTCAAACAAGATAAATGAAATTTTGGGGCTTTTTAAAGGCACAGCAGCCTAATAAATAAAATCTTGGAAGGGAAAATGCAAGGTAAAAGAGGCAGAGTCAGACCAACACTAACATGGACGAGTAACATCAAAAGGTGGACAAGTCAACCTATAAAAACCAGCACTATCAAAGCAAGAGACAGATCGGAATGGCGCGTTATGGTAGCCAACATTCGATGCGGAGACGGCACTCAATGATGATGACGATATATTTATATTTTGTGCCTATCTTTAGATGTGAGGAAAATATTCTCTTTTATTACATTCAATAACTTCTGGTCTTGATCCGCCAGAGTGGCTTTACCTTCCCATGAAATTGTTATCGTTCATTCCCCTACGGATATGCAGATCTAACCTCACGAACAAAAGACCAGGTGAAAAACATATTGTGCCAGTACCTGGTAGGTGCAATAGGTGCAACAGGTGCAACTCTCCAATGGGAGACAAAAAGTGCCTGACAGCAACAGAGCTGAAAGCTGCCCGTGATTCACAACTAATGGATAGGCTAGCCAAACGAGTAGGGGAACGAACTGAAAAAAGAACGCAACCTTTACTCAATAATACCGTTCTGAAGTCGGATGCGTTGGCACAAAGGTGCGAGTACCACTGATTTGTTCCAAACAACAATACAGAGCATCTACACCCACTTATTTTTCTTTTATAATCGGATGACAATGAGGAGTTGACAGGGTTGTATATCAGATGGTAGATGCACAACAGAGGCGAAATGGTAGATGCACAATAGAGGTGAGATGGCGGATGTACAACAGAAGTGAGATGGTAGATGTACAATAGAGGTGAGATGAAAGATGTTTAACAGAGGAGATGGTAGATGTACAATAGCAGTGAGACGGTAGATGTAAAACAGAGGTGAAATGGTAGATGTACTTCAGAGATGAGATGGTAGATGTACAACAGAGGTGAGATGGTAGATGTACAACAGAGGTGAGATGATAGATGTACAACAGAGGTGAGATGGTAAATGTACAAAAGAGGTGAGATGTACAAAATAAGTGAGACGGTAGATGTACAACACAGGTGAGATGATAGATGTACTTCAGAGATGAGATGGTAGATGTACAACAGAGGGGAGATGGTAGATGTACAACAGAGGTGAGATAATAGATGTACAACAGAGGTGAGATAATAGACGTACAACAGAAGTGAGATAGTAGATGTACAACAGAGTTGAGATGGTAGATGTAAAATAAAGTTGAGATATTAGATGTATTACAGACCCTTGATGGTAGATGTACAACAAAGGTTATGGTAGATGTACAACTTCCGTTGAAAAGATGGTGGATCTGGGTCACGTTCTCTCGATCGCTGCAGAAAGTACATTCGAGATCTGATTAATTTCGGTTCTCCATTGCACTTTTCTGTATAAAGTGAAAATGATGATCTACTTATTACATCTGCATCGCTAAAGCGAAGTCGTACTCCGACAACAGTCCCTTTTTGACAAACCAAGTGCTGTGAATGGGACCTTCCACCGTCGTGACTTGATCTGTACTTTACGTCACATTGGTGCTGTTCTTGGCCGTTGTTTGGATTCCTTGACGCAAGTTATTTCCATGTTACTCATTAATGTGAAATGCTTCGTCAGCCGCAGATTTATCTCTTAAGGGAATTTGCACCGTGTTTTGTTTGTCGTAGGCTGCATTCACTAGAGTAATCAGGAATCTAAAGGGAGCGAAATTGTGTGTACGATATTTTTGTGTGCTACGTCATCGTAATGGCTCATCGTACATCCCTAGACCGGCCGTACGATAATCTTACGGTCTGTTGTTTGAGCTGCGACGGGGATAATCTGACGACTAACTGTGTCTATATGTTCCGAATTGGAGTCAACAACGATGGCCTAACATCATCAAGCGCTATACATTTTTTAAAAATACGACGATCATCCTTTTCAGGATGATGTGAACTTCCGGTATATGATGAATAGGGGACGGGAACAATTGAAGGATATGCATGTAAAGTGTTTCTTGTTGCAGTTTCCTCATATTCCAAGTCCGGCTTGTTGCAGGAGCTACTGAGTTAATTGCTCTGTGCACACCGTGAGCTGTGTGTCTCATCCGTTTTGATCATGTTTCGATATTCCAATTGTTTACGATGAATGATGATATCGTATGACAGGGAACAGTTGGCTGTGTTTATTTTCTGCACGATTTCGCCTTATGTCTTTTGGCGTGTGCTGAGACGGCTACGGTGGGGATTTTGTTACCTTCCTTTGCTTGGGCGATGAGATATTAATTCGGATGATTACGCTGGCACGGGCGGTTGGGCAATTATGGATTTTAATTCGTTTGCAGCGATACCGGGGCATCCATAACCAAATAACCAAATCTACAACATGGGTGAGATGGTAGATTTTTAACAGAGGTGAGATGGTAGATGTACAACAATGGTGGATTGGTAGATGTTCAACAGAGGTGAGGTGGTACATGTATAACACAAGTGAGATGGTGTATGTACAACAGACATGAGATGGTAGATGTATAACAGAGGTGAGATGGTAGATGTATAACAGAGGTGAGATGGTAGATTTTTAACAGAGGTGAGATGGTAGATGTACAACAAAGGTGATTTGGTAGATGTTCAACAGAGGTGAGGTGGTACATGTATAATATAGGTGAGATGGTAAATGCACAACAGAGATGAGATGATAGATGTATAACAGATGTGAAATGGTAGACGTACAACAGAGATGAGACGGTAGATTTAAAACAGAGAGGAGATGGTAGATGTATAACAGAGGTGAGATGGTAGATGTGTAACAGAGGTGAGATGTAGAACGGCTCAGGCAAAAGCAGCTTTCCAAAAAATGAGAAAGATACTCAGTAATCAATTTTTGACAATAGAAACAAGAATAAAAGTTCTTTAATGTTATGTAGAACCATTCTTAACGTATGGATGTGAATCATGGACAATAGCACAACAGATAAGAAAATCATTGGATTCTGTAGAAATGTTGTTTTTACGTATGAATGTTGAGAATGTCATTGACAGCTAAGAAGAGTAATGAAAACGCCCTGAAAGAGGTCAAAGCAAAGAGAAAACTAATTTCCAATATTAGGAAGAACCAATCATAATTTTTGGTCATTTAATGAGAAGAGAACAGCCGGAATATATTGTAACAACTGCAAAAATCGAGGGAAGCAAAGAGAAAAGATACCAGACAGCCTAGGAGAATGGCTTCGAAGAATGTCAACAACTGAAATGATAAATAACTGTCGAGATCGAAAGTTGTGGAGAGACATAATCACCTACACAAGCAGGCATGGTACTTGATGATGTTGATGATGATCAATGATGATGATGAGGATTATTATTTTCTTGAGCAGCCATCGGGTGAATGTCAGAAAGAGACAAAGTGCTATTCAACGACGGGTCAAGCCGTGCGAGAATGAGCCACTATTAAATCCTTATCCACGTGGAAGAACACCCAAGAAGACAAACCAAACAGTTGGCATGGAGAGAAGGAAAGACTGTGGGAAAACACCCAGACATAAGTGACGAGCACGGTGGGCGCAACATCCCTGATCAGTATCCACTCTACGAGAAGGAAACACTCTTACGTCAAATCAAGGTCTAATCTGCCGAAGACAGGCGTAGTTTTGGATAAAATATCAGGACACAGCGTAAATGCGAGTAGCAGCCATGAAACTTCATACTGACAACACAAAGGCTTCATACTGTCCATAAACGAGTTTATATTAAATAGTGTTAATGCTGTCGTCATTTATCATCTTTATATGTTATCAGTGAATCAAGATTTACCCGACTTGTACGATTGTAACTTATAATGCCTTATATAACATTAGGGGCCGTCTGTTCATGATCGGCAAGGAAAGGGAGCCAAATGTGTCAAAAGTTTGGGAACTATTGACCTTAGGAATAACGCAAACATGATCGATAATCATGATTTCTGGTTTGTATTTCATTGATTGATTATTTATTTCTTCATCTTGAAAAATAAACGTAACATTATATGTAACTAAAAGAAAGACTGAACGACATTTATATGTAAATATTTACATACAAATGTGTTTCCTTTTCATGTTATATTCATCTTAACATCGGTTCCAAACTTGTGTGCCTATCTTTAACATAAATCTGCTTATAATAATCGATCATTATGACCTAAATTATTTCACATTATATTCTAACTAGGGTCAATCTATGGATTTCATTCTGGATAATGAGTGACTCCCGAGTTCTCCTGATGCCTCTCTCATGGCTTCTCCTTCCAGACATCAAACAAAGAATCAGAACATGGAGGCCTTGGCATCGCTTTGTTCCAGGCATTGACTTAACAGTTACTTATAGAAAATATGATAACTCATCTGAATAATACACATATTTATACTTTGCTAAATCTAATTTATTAAGTATTTATTTATTATATATGCGCATATTTTTATTATATATTATTGGTTATTGGTTATGGAAGGCCTCGGTATCACCGCAAATGAATTAAAATCCATAATTGCTCAACCGCCCGTGCCAGTGGAATCATCCGAATTACCAACTCATCTCCCAAACAAAGAAAGGTAACTGTAGTCTCCATCGTAGCAGTCTCAGCACACGTCAAAAGACATTAGGCGAAACCGCGCAGAAAGTGAACACAGCCAACTGTTCCCTGTTATTCGATATCATCATTCATCGTAAACAAGCGGGATATCGAAGCAGGATCAAAACGGATGAGACACACAGCTCACGGTGTGCACAGAGCACTTAACTCAGTAGCTCCTGCAACAAGCCGGTCTTGGAATATGAGGAAACTGCAAGAAGGAACACTTTTCAGACATAGCCTTCAATGGTTCCTGCCGCCTATCCACCATATACCATGGAAGTTCACGTCCTCCCGAAAATGATGATCGTCATAGCACTTGATGATGTTAGGCCATCATTGATGACTCCAATTCCAAACATATAGACACACAGTGGTGGTAAATTATCATTTCCAATCCAACAGAAGCCACGTGACCTGTAGTTAGTAAAACCACAGAGAGAATATGATTTTGTGACCTTCACTGATTCACTCTTAGATGTGAATGTGTAGTTTACACAAGAGGAGAAGTTTTCAACTACAGTGATCCCATTTAAGGCAATTTTGGGATAGCAAGGCAAGTCTCCTTTATAGCAGCAGAACTTGATGTTCTCCGCTCCCTTCTTGTAGCTGCCGCCACACGATTCTGATGTCTCATTAACTTGGACATCATTCAAGAACAATGTCAGATTAACATTCCATAGATATGGCTCTGCTGATGAAAAGCTTGGTGCAACAGTTGTATCAATCATACTGGATGCTCCTGGTCTGTGGTCATTAATATCACAGACGGCACATGATGTTGTTATATTCAGTATTTCTTTCTGGGGTGTAAATATGTGGCACACACATGGAGAGTGGTTTGTGGTCACAGTAATCCCATTAAAGGCAATTCTAGGGTAGCATGGTATAGCTGTTTCAGAACAGCACAATCCTGTGATGTTTTCTGTGTTCGCTATAAAGCTGCTGGTGCTACACAATCCTGACCAATTATAGGTGTGGACATTATTCACTTGCAATGACAAAACTGCTTTGTTTACATGATAAACCTCTGGAAGCGAATCATTTATGGGACTAATAGTACAATTTATTCTTCCATCGGGGATATCTTCATTGAGTCCCCCCAAAAAAGTCTTTGGTTAAAAAGCACATATGCTTTTGAGTTAAACACAAAATGAGCCCACTTCATAGATTCAAAATAATTCTTGCCAATGCCATACGTTTGCACAAGTTAGGTCCTTAGCTTCCAAGGTCACAAATGTCCGAAACGAATTAACGACTTTATCTATAGCGAAGGTTAACGAACTGTGAACAAACATTTATGTTCAAACCCTTGAATACATTTTCAAAAATCTGCCAACTCGGAGCAATAACATATATCGTGTTGTTAAATGTAAACATTGCTTAGTCCATAGCTCGAATATAAATAAGCTGCCCTTTTGGTGCGTCCCATGACGTCATCCTCCTATATATATTATATTATAATTTAATTAGATTTGTGTATATTTTCTTATATATATTTCTGTGTTGTTGTTTATTGTTCCAGATGAAGGCCTACCTGGCCGAAACGTCGACTTTTGTTTTGTTTCTCACCTACGTAAAGCTGATACTATATCACTTTTTCTCCTTTAAACAAATATTGTCAATATAATTTGCTAGCTTTTACACTTCTATTGGCATCAGCTGATGTTATGTTTCCTTGTATCTTTAATATTCCATTAATCCACCATTATCGCTGTCGATCCTCAATTCTGGTGTTCTCATAACATTTATTAATTAAAGACACGTTGTGATGTGTTTTGATCTTTCTGTTTGATGACATGGCCAAACCTTTGCATCTGTTTTTCTATTAGGTAGCGAAAATTGTTCCCAGATTTGGTCTTATTTCTTCATTTGTTACCTTATCTTTCAGACAGTAGCCTGTCCTGAGTCTAAAACATTTCGTCTCGGTGGTGATTGTTTTTGTTGTTGTGGTTGAGTCCAGGTCTGATATTGGTAATGCTATGTTGGGATGAAGAATGACTTATTGAGTGTCCATTTAGTCTCTAGTGTTATTTTCTTCTTGGAGAGCAGTGGCGACATTTGTCCGATGATTTGACGTTAGAATCTTTGACTTGAATTAATAGAAGATGAGTTGGGATTGACTGCTACAGAGAAATTTCAGAGCTAGTATTACGGGGAGTAGGTTTACAAGATGAAAAATGAAAAAAATCAGGACACTTAACTGAAAAATCAGGACATTTTATCAGAGAAATCAGGACATTTTTTCTGATAAATCAGGACATTTTATCTGAAAAAAGGAAATGCCTGACAACGAGGCGCCAGTTTTCTAAACTTTATATTCAAGAAAGTAAATGTAAGGCCGAAGGCAGGACACACGCTTTAAATGCAGGACATGTTCTGCAATCTCCTGGCGAATGATTACCCTAGATGGGGGCCAAGTTCTAACAGAAGTAAGCTGGAAGATGATGATTTATGATATATTTTTACTTTTCATGTATACAAGAAAATTCACAATTTAATAAATTACTAATTTACTATATCTATATATATTTGTACTTCCGATTTCAAGATGGCGCGGTCATATTTGCGTCAACGTTCACTGTTACGTTTTTTGCCGGAAAGATGGTTAAATCTATCTTTCCAGTGCAGATAAGTGTATAGATAGAAAGTTCCACTGTTGGGATCCTAGACGGTGATGCGGTTTACGTGCATGTGATCTGAATCGGTCTATACCGTCTATACTATACCCACTGGTCAATATGGCGATTAGGCGACAGGAGCTGTTAAAGGCTGTGTCCAAAAAGTGTTCCTTGTTGCAGTTTCCTCATATTCCAAGTCCGGCTTGCTGCCGGAGCTACTGAGTTAAGTGCTCTGTGCACACCATGAGCTGTGTTTAATCCGGATTGTGTTTCGATATTCCGATTGCATACAATAAATAATGATATAGTATGACCGGGAACAGATGGCTGTGTTCACTTTCTGTGCAGTTTCGCCTTATGTCCTTTGGCGTGAACTGAGACTGCTATGATGGAGACTGCAGCTGCCATTCTTTGTTTGGGAGATGAGATATTAATTCAGATGATTCCGCTGGCACAGGCGGTTGAGCAATTACGGATTTTAATTCATTTGCAGTGAAACAGTGGCCTACCATAACCATAACCATTTAAATATATTTACTTAGCGCTTATGTATAGAGCATTTTGGCTCAACACTTCTTTCGTTCACAAGAAGTATCTGCAATGTCGTTTCTTGTATAAATTTTACTTTCTTTTTGTTTGTTTTTTGTTGCAATTCTTGAAGTGTTCCATCATATAGTTTTGCATGTCATCATTATCACCATATGCCATACCGGTTGGCGTAGGCGATCATGTCCTTCCACAATCTTCTATCTACAGTGCATCGTATCACTTCTGTTGTTGACAGTTTTCCATGCCATGACACCAACCTATCCAATATTTTCTCTCTTTATCGTCCACGATCTCTCTTTCCTTTTATTTTGCAAGTTCTAACCAAGTATTCCAACTTTCCTCTTCTCATGATTTGCCCGAAAAATGTTAATTGTTTCTTTCTGATGTTTTTTTAGAAGCTTCCTTTTTGTGTTGTCCTCTTTGAGAATTTCCTCATTGGTCATTTTACCTGTTCAGGAAACTTTCAACATTCTTCTGTGAAATCCCATCTCTGTGGCCTCTAATCGTCTCTTCTGCATGTAGTGTTGTATATATGGGTCAAGATTTTTTTCGCCCAGTCTACTATATTCAGCACAGTTTTGAAATATACTTTTAGCAGTCTGGCGCGTCTATCCACATGTGTACATGTGGATGATGTCCCAATCACTTGAAAGTAATGCAACATCAGCAATGAACTATACAAAACTATTTGAAAAGTAAAATTATCGAAGAACACAAATCGTATAGAGCATGAGCTAAAAAGACAGCAACAATTCACGTCTCTTTATAGAAATTATTCATGTGTTCATCATCATGTGCCATACCGGTTGACGTATGCTATCGTATCCATCCACTAATCTCTGTCCTCGGTGCATCGTATCAATTATGTGTATTTTGTTCATTGTAACCAGGTAGTCCAAAATTCTTTTTTCACATAATGTACCTGAAAATGTCGATTATTTCTTTCTGACGTATTTTATGACCTCTCTTTTTGTGGTGACTTTTTTTTAGAAATTCATCTTTGGTCTTTTTCAGATAACCAAAGGAACTAAGTACATGTCGCATAATGTCAAAATAGTTTATTATTATTATTTAAGGAGCCTCGGTTTCTGAATGGTTAGTGTGCTCGTTTCATGATCAGAACGGGCTACATTCGATCCCCAAAAGTAGCGGAATTTTTTTCGGACTGACAAGGCTCCGAGGTCTACCCAGCCTTTAAAAATAGGTGCCATACATTTTTCCAGGAATTAAAGGCGACCAGGCGTGACATCGACCACAACGCCAAAAAATTGGCATTCATTATTCTTCTTCTACCTTTTCAGCTCCCTGTGGAGCATTGGTCTTCAACAAACACTTTCCAAGCCGTTCTGTTTCTTGCCATTCTTTTTAAGATCATTGCATGTCATCCCCATCATCTTCATCTCGGCTTCCATCTGTCGTCTCCAAAAATATCTTTGTCTTCCTCTTTGTTTGTTTTTTTTCCATGGGGTTCCAAAAAGGACCTGTTGTGTAATACTCTCAGTTGGATTTCGCAGTTTGTGTCCTATCCAGCGCCATCGTCTTCACTGTATTTCTTTATCCACAGGTATTTGACTGGTTCATATCCATGTACCAGTTAAACGTGATCACGTACGTCATCAAACACTTTACTTGATGATGACGATTGTACATCTGATGCTGCTGCAGCTGCAGCTGCTGTTGCTGATGATGATGGTGATGATGGTGGTGGTGATGATGACGATGATGATAATGAAGAAGCTGGTGAAGAAGAAGAAGAAGAAGATGATGATGATGATGATGATGATGATGATGATGATGATGATGATGATGATAATAATGATGATGAATATTCGTTGCATTAATTTGTTTGAATAACCGTATTACTATTTTGAATATTTGAATATTTACAATGAATATATACACTTTTAATCCCGCTGTTCAATACATAAATAAAATAAACATTTGAGCCATGTTGTAGACTTATGTTCATTATTTTTGTTGTCTAGTTCTAAACATGTTTTCTCCGAGACATTTTAAAAAGTGAATTGTTATGAAAATATGTACTAAAATATATATTTCTCAGTACTTGCGTTCGTTACAAGAACGAAAATTATCTTATTTAAATAACTTGACTTGACCTCATCCATTTCATCTTTTTGCTCGTTAGTTCTTTACTGTTCATGCCTGTCCTAAGTGTTTGTTCTTTACTGTTCATGCCTGCCCTAAGTGTTTGTTCGTTAGTGTTCATGCCTAACCTAAGTCTTTGTTATTTACTCTTCATGCCTGTCCTACTGGTTTGTTCTTTGCTATTCATGCCTGTCCTACTAGTTTGTTTTTTACTGTTCATGCCTGTCCTACTAGTTTGTTCTTTACTGTTCATGCCTTTCCTATTAGTTTGTTCTTAGCTGTTCATTCCTGCCCTACTATTCTGTTCTTTACTGCTCATGCCTTTTCTACAAAGCTGTGTGTCTATTCGATCGTATTGCTGATGTGTAGAGTGTGTTGTTGCATGTGTTGGTAGATACTTGTCTAGAATTTTCTTAAGGGCAGTGTTGTTATAATTGAATTTTTTTTTTTATTGTCTAATTAAAACTACTTGCGTCATTACAGTGACGTGAAAGAGTGAGTACGGTCCACCCCTGGTGATGTTAGTCATGGTCTATATCTGGAACGAATAACACTAGTCTACACAATTTCAAAAGTTGTTTTCTTCAGAAATTAACTGTACCATTTTTTCACTAATTTTGATATGCTGATTTCAACTTGTTTAAAATTAATACTTCTAATAATGCTTTCAATGTCTAAGGAAAATACTTAGCATAGCGTTAAACGAATTAAAAACAAACGAGGAAATAAAGAAATCGCCAATCAATCACAAATATCATCAGTAATCAAGAAAAGACGATGGACATACTTTGGACATGTGATGAGAAGAGATAATAACCTAATAAACAAACTAATAAAACAAAGCAAGAACTCAAGTGGGAAGCAGCAGGTATGAGGAAAAGAGACCGACCCAGAGAAACATTGAGAAGAACATTGATCAGAGAGGCACAGGCAGCAGGAATCGGCTCCCTCAATTAGATTGAGATGCTTGCACAGAACAGAGACAAATGACGAGATTTGATAAAAGAACTTTACAAGGATTGAGACTGCTAGAAAGAAAATTCCTAAACAGGGAAAGAGTATTTGAGTCTATGCCTTATGGGCTGACTACGGTTCGAAAGATCGATATACATATAACCGAAAACCTACTGTCTCGCTGGCTGAATAGCGGGAATACGGTCTGCAAAATATGCGGTAGACAGAAAGAATGTTTTCTTTTATCGGGGCTGAAATAAATGTCATGAATCTCACACGTCGTGAGACTGATTTGACCAAGCGACCTTTATTCCGCTGGACCCGTCGTGAGTCTCCAAACATACACTACCAATTAGTAAAATGTATCGTAGGAAAGTCTTCCCCCCCCCCCTTGCACCTTTTTTCATTAAGACATTATCTTCTCGAGGTGCAATTTCTTCTCCATGGCCACAGTTACTTTGTTGAAAAATTTTAGCTCCATCTTACGTTTTCAGAAAGGACAAATTAATTTTTCGGAAACTGAAATTGTGACAGATATTCAACCTATAGAGACAACGTTGCTACACCGGGACAATCATAGTTAAACTTGGATGTGAGGTAACCCTACTCTCCCCCATCATCATCATTGAGTGCCGTCTCCACATAGAAGGTTGGCTACCATGGAGCGCTGTCTCTGTCTTTGATTGTGCAGGTTCTCATTGGCCGATTTGTCCATTTCTTGATGTTACTGTCCACCATCTATAGTAAATCTAGGCCTATAGACCTTCCTACTATATGAATGTGGTTCTTCTCCTTCCCCCCCCCCACCCCTTTATGATTTATGTAAAAAAAAAAAAACTCCCTTAGAACTAAATTGAAACTATTAACATAATTCTAAAAATAAGGGAGAGTATTCCCATGTTACTATGATTAATAAATGATCATGTGAATGGACCGCATCGACGATTGTTGAACATTGAACATTTGTAGCGAAAAATTTGAACACAATTAGAGTGTATGTGAAGAACTATTTAAGAATATTAGTCAGGAAAATGTTGTTCGATATTGTCATTCAAAATTCTGTATTTAGCTGAATGAAGCATGGAAGTATTGGTGGTAAGTGACACAGAGTTAGACTCACTAATCAGTGACAACGACTAAGCTGTTTCAGAAGCTTCATTAGTTTTAGTTTCAAGCACTGAAGTAGAAGATTGTTGTAAAGCAAGAACAACCACAGACATCGGACATGATGAAATTCATAAATACGAAGTACAGTTATCACAACTAACATCAAGATGGTTAGTACTGTAGTACACATAATAATATAATCATAATAATAGAATAATAGCATTATAATTAACTTAATAAGCTTTTATTAAGTATTAATTTTAATTTTTATCTATAATACGTTTACTGGGTAAAGGTCTGGTTCTATGTCCACATTATTTTTGTTCGGGAGAGTAACGTCCCCTTGAGTTACATTTCATTTTATTCAGTGGTTCTATAACTTTCGCAATCAGGACCTATTTGCGACAAATTTTAGGCATTAAAGATTGATTCATAGTGACTCTCTGTTACATCTTATCACAGATGTTTTCTTTTAGTGTGTGACAAATGTTTTTTCTAAGTATATATGTATTAATGATTACAGATTAGTTACTACAAGTGAATTAGGAATATATACATCACCATTTCTTGAACTAAAGGACGTTTTATTTAAATTTATTAATATACAATTTTATAAAATTACATACATCTTATACAGTACCTGCCTGTGCGACGAGGGACCCCTGTGCACACGGCTGCCAGGGAAAAATGGATTTACACACAAAATTCAGTTCCTAGTCTCTAGGGACTTCGTCAATGTTGAAAGCTGGCGAACGCAACAATAACAACAACAATACAGTATAACTCTCTGTAATCCCAGTAATGATTGTCCCTAGGATAGTTCCTTGTTTGATTTCATCTCTGAAAGCGAACTCGTGTAGAAATGATGAAAACTAAGGACGCCTATTCCCGAAATGTCTTTTCAATTTTATTTTGGCCCACATCCATATGTTTTCAGTATTGTGTGTGTGTGTGTGTGCATACATATTCAGTACTTTTCCTATCGGTAGATGCGGGACAGCCATCAGAAATAATATGTTGCTTCCAGACAAAATATGAGATTATCTCATTTGTCAAAGTAACATCAGAGCGATCTGGTACTTCTATGAGAAAACATTTCCCCAAGATTCTTTCTATTTCACCAAATACACAGTGGCATTCCCGTCACTGTTCTCTGTGATATTTTTGGTGAAATTACGAGTATATAGTCCCATCAATTTCGACGACGATTGGCAGAAATGTATCGACCATTCCATCATTTTTGACGACCATTTGTTGAAATGTATCGTCCATCCCACCAATTTTGATGACGATTGGTGGAAATATATTGTCCATCAAACCAATTTTGATGACGATTGGTGGAAATGTATCGTCCATCCCACCAATTTCAACTTCAGTGTCTGGCTATGAATTTCTCGCATTCATCGCGTAATATATTTGCACTAGTCAATAAAAGAACTAACATTTGTTTCAGTGTTAGATGACTCTTTAAAAAGTATGATTCAGCCCCAATGAAATTAAAGAAAATTGCAGTTCAGACACGACCAACGACAGCCCTCCTCCATGATGAGATACTAAACAGGGGAGCGGATTACAAATGTTGCGTGGATATTCATTATAAGCCTGCGACTGAAATTATAACCGCTGAATGCACAGTTAATTAGTATCAGTCTCGGAAATCAAAGTCATTAAATTCTATTTCTCGGCAATGATATCTTGGATAGCCATGATCTGTTTTATATATATAAACACCTTCAGTTCGGGCTCTTGGTCATCCTACCATTTTGCTGCAATAGAGCAAAAGATACTAATACTCAAGGCGGTACCTTTCAAATTGAATGTTGAATGTGGTTTTATAACTATGACGAACTATTAACCTTTACAGTCTACTTCTGTCTGTGAAAGTTCGGGCCGCTGATCAAACACAAGAGAATAAGGTGTAATTCGTTATCGCATAAGTTGTAATCAGTTGTCTTATAAGGTGTAATCAGTTATCGCATAGGTGAAATTGGTTATCACATAGGTGTAATTGGTTATCGCATAGGTGTAATTGGTTATCGCATAAGGTATAATCCGTTATCGCATAAGGTGTAATCCGTCATCGCATAAGGTGTAATCCGTCATCACATAAGGTGTAATCTGTCATTGCATAAGGTGTAATCTGTCATCACATAAGGTGTAATCTTTCATCACATAAGGTGTAATCTGTCATCACATATGGTGTAATCTGTCATCACATAAGGTGTAATCTGTCATCACATAAGGTGTAATCTGTCATCAAATAAGGTGTAATCTGTCATTGTATAAGGTGTAATCTGTCATCACATAAGGTGTAATCTGTCATTGTATAAGGTGTAATCTGTCATCGCATAAGGTGTAATCTGTCATCGCATAAGGTGTAATCTGTCATCACATAAGGTGTAATCTGTCATCGCATAAGGTGTAATCCGTCATCGCATAAGGTGTAATCTGTCATTGTATAAGGTGTAATCTGTCATAGCATAAGGTGTAATCTGTCATTGTATAAGGTGTAATCTGTCATCACATAAGGTGTAATCTGTCATTGTATAAGGTGTAATCTGTCATCGCATAAGGTGTAATCTGTCATCGTATAAGGTGTAATCAGTCATCACATAAGGTATAATCTGTCATCGCATAAGGTATAATCTGTCATCGCATAAGGTATAATCCTTTATCGCATAAGTTGTAATTGGTTATCGCATAAGGTTTGTTTAGCCCCTCGATTAAAATGAAATAACCCCTTCCATAGAATATATAAAGAAACAAAAAATAACATGGTTTGACCACGTAACAAGGCAGTATGATAAAAACACAACACAACGAGCCTTCAATAAACTTTGCGAGAACAACAAACCCAGGGGCCAACCACGAAAAAGATAGATTGATGAACTGCTACAAACACTATGAAATATAACAGCAGAAGAGGTGAACAGAAAAGCAAGAAACCTTTAATTATATCTCCACTCGACTCTGAATGAAAGGCAAACGAGAAAGGAAAGAAGAAGAGGAAGAAGAACTCCTCGATTTTGGATTCACTATCAATGACGTAAACATTTCCAACGGCACTGTATTTCAGTGATTTTATTTATTTGTGTCTGGAGTAAGGACGCATCATAATTGTCTCATGACAGATTTACATATGTTATCCGATTAAATTAATGCTAAAGAAACTGTCTCGGTAAACAATTTAGCGTAAGTAATTTTTAGTGATGGTTTAGCAGCAACAAAGGAAAAAACTGGTTAAACAAATAATAAATAAAACTTCAATACTGAGGAAACAAAGGGAGCCGCGATAGCTCAGTAGTTAGTGAACAGGACTACAAATGACTAGAGTTCACCCAATCTTAAATGGGTACCTGATTTTTTTCTGGTAAAGTAAAGCGGCACGGGCGTAATGTCGCCATATTACAGCAAAGAAATCATGTGCCGAAGGTCATCTCTCTGACTTTAACTTTTTGTTTCAATTTTTGACACATTTATTCTTCTTCAATGTCTGCAATTACTTTCGCACCAAAGAAATGTCTGACTGCGTTGTCTCCATTTCAAAAAAGTGTAGTCACTTGTGATATTATTCCTATATGAAGTCTAACTTCAGAACACAATTTTCTGACAGCACTGTCACACCTGGGCGTTACTGATTAGGTGCGATGTTTTGGTAAAAGGTTTCTTTTATATCTGAACTTTAAACCTTTATCCTGACAACCAAAAGTGGTCATTAATTTTCCATCGAAATATTAATTTATAATTACACTGTTTGAGTTATAGACACGTTGCATTGATTCAGGCAGGTTTATGTGTTTCTTAGCAATAAAATTACAAAACTAAATGGTTTCCGCTTAATAGAGGTTCTTCTAAGTGGAAATGCTATTTCATCTAAAATCACAATAAATATAACCAACTATAACCAAAAATATGCATTTATGCCCCAAATTTGTCAAAATATGACCTAAACTATCTATCTATCTATCTATCTATCTATCTATCTATCTATCTATCTATCTATCTATCTATCTATCTATCTATCTATCTATCTATCTATCTATCTATCTATCTATCTATCTATCTATCTATCTTTCGTTCGCTCGAAGTATTGTCTATATCAGCAATATCGTTTCCTGTATGAATTTTACTGTCTTTTGTAATTCTTGCAGTGGCCCATATAGTTTTGTCTGTAGTGTTGTATCTATGGGCCAATGGATTTTCCTCAGTCTACTATATTCAGTGCAGTCTTGAAGTAATTATGACCTAAACCTAAATTATGGTCAAAGTATGCATTTACATGACGAATGAAAAAAGCGCCAGAGTGTTTAGAATGACATGAGACATGCAGAAATTAATTTTGATTTTTTTTAAATATATGCCAGGAAAAGATACGACATGTCATAAAATCCCACCCCTATTGTACATTATGTGACAGACATTATACGGGGCAAGAACAAATTTGGATATAATTACCTTCACAACTTTCCAGACTTGGAAACGTAATCTTCCCCGGTCTGTCTGCGCGAACGATGAGTCCGAGAGGCGTTTCCTGGCACGAGTTACGAGCTTATTTCTAACAACAGAATACATTGCTGGAGCACTTCGATAACGTGACTGTGATTTCTCTCTTTTCATAAATTTGACTGGCGCTAAATCGAACATCTTGTGTATTTGGAAGTTGTGTAAGTACGATTGTTACAGTAGAGTCGAGCTAATTGTGTTTCCTTCATTTAAAAAATAAACTGAAAGATATATTTTTGTAGAAATCTAAATCAACATTAGGATAACACAGAACAGATGTTTGTTACTGGTACTTTAGTTCATTTACTTATTTGCGTCTCTCAAAGAAGATCAATTGCGCATGCTTCTTTTATTATCAGTTAAAATGATTTCAATAGATTGTATCTTCAAGTTAAAAAAACAAAAACTTCCGTAGTTAAACATTGAATATAACACCCCGGAAACTCAGATTAGCCAATCTTTTTGTTACTACAGTAAAGTCTCGATTATCCGGAATGCTCGGGGAAGAACCCATTCTGGATAATTGAATTTTTCTGGATAATCGAGAGTAAGAAAAACAAACTCAAAATTTATGAAAAAACATGATTGAAAAATTGCAATGCTCAGAAATATTTAAATTCGTGTGACATTCACTAGCTTTCTCTATCAACATGGGTCCTGATATTGGCATTCCTTTTCTTCTTCTTTCTAAAAACCACACATAAAGGACGTCGTCGAGTTTTTCAAATTTTGGCCGTTTCATACTTCGTCTCTGGTGTATATTGTTGCTGCTTTCAGACTCCGACGCAAACTTAAACAACTCATCTTTTTGATTTCGTATGTCATATAATGTTGAAGAGGCTATGCCAAATTCAGTCATCAAAACGTTGCGATTAACGCCTTTTTCAAGTCTACTAGCGATTTCAATCTTCTGGTTCAGTGTCAATACAGTTCGCTTGCGTTTACCTTTGCGGGAAATTGAGGTGTGGTTTGCACTCGCAGAGGCCATTATTTAACACAAAAATGTATTCCGTTAAAAAGTATGCACACATGCGTTTATAGCATATCATGTATAATTTATACTGATGGAACGAATTTCAGCTTGCACAAATGTCTGAGACAAACTAACGTCAAACTCTGTATCTTACTCTTTTTGAATTTCCAGTCGGTAATTTTTGAACCCCTCCCCCTTTCTTCTCACCATCTCTATGTCACTGCACGCCGGCTGCTCAACCTTTGATTTATAATCATCAAAGTTATGGGCTCTTCAATTTTCACAAACAATACGTCTGCTTCTAATGTTCGGTCAGACTGTCAAACGCCATATTTTTGACAAATTCATGACCAACTTTAGATCTAAAGCAGGCTATGAGAAAATTAAGCAAATTTGTAAAATCATGTAGATAAGTGTTTTTGGCACGACTAAGATTTCCCGACAAAAACATTTAGTCGGGGGAAAAAGTGAAGATATAGACTGTCTGTCGCTTTTACTTGGAATATTTGGAGACACAATGTCTGGATTGAATAAAATATGTTCGCTCCTATTTGAAGTATATTACTGTAAATACACTATTGTAAACACAATATTGTGTAATGATAGAGCCTGTAGAAGTAAGCGCAGCGCACAAACCGTGTTGTAGCGTTTTCGATTTCCGGATAAAGGCATTTAATTTAACTGAACAAAACATGATTCAAGCTTTCTCCCTATAATAATTAAAAAAAAAAAAAAAAGTCCGTTAAATTGAGAATTCCGGATTATTGAGTACCGCATAATCGAGACTTTACTGTAGTATTAATCACTTAAATATCACCTCATGCATTAAATATTTACTTTTAATATAAATTGATGTTTCGTATTTGGCGTCACGAATTAAAGACACTTAAAAGAAATATTACGGGCTGATTTCTGTAATTGCTGTCAATGTTTAGACCATTTTATTTCATTCAGGGTAGAGTGTCCATGTTATTTCTAGTTGCCACGTTGCATTATCATCCAGTTAACGAATTGTTTTAACTTTGTGTTTGGTGTTGAATAAGGTGGAAATAGGTATCAATAATAAATTATACTGTCTATTTGCTAAGCTTTTTCAATTTTGTACTGAATTTGGTTATTTGGTTATGGAAGGCCCTGGTATCACTGCAACCGAATTAAAATCTATAATTGCTCAACCGCCCGTGCCAGCGTAATCATCCGAATTAATATCTCATCTCCCAAACAAAGAAAGGTAACTGTAGTCCCTATCGTAGCAGTCTCAGCGCACGCCAAAAGACATAATTCGAAACCACGCAGAAAGTGAACACAGCCAACTGTTCCCTATCATACGATATCATCATTCATCGTAAACAATTGGAATATTGAAACATGACCAAAACGGTTGAGACACACAGCTCACGGTGTGCACAGAGCACTTAACTCAGTAGCTCCTGCAACAAGCCGGACATGGAATATGAGGAAACTGCAACAAGGAACACTTTTCATTGTTAAGCCTTTAATTGTTCCCGCCGCCTATCCACAATATACCGGAAGTTCACGTCCTCTTGAAAATGATGATTGTCGTATTTAAAAAAAAATAGTATAGCGCTTGATGATGTTAGGGCATCGTTGTTGACTCTAATTCCGAACATATAGACACACAGTTAGTCGTCAGACAATCCCCGTCGCACATCAAACAAAAGATCGTAAGATTATCGTACGACCGGTCTAGGGATATACGATGAGCCATTACGATGACGTAGCACACAAAAATGTCGTACTCACACAAATTTCGTTCCCTTTAGATTCCTGATTACTCTAGTAAAAGCAGCCTACGACGAACTAAAGACGGTGTAAATTTCCTAACGTGATCAAACTGCGGCTGACGCAGTACTTTACATTAATGAGTAACTTGTAAATAACTTGCGTCAAGGAATTTCAACAACGGTCATGAACAGCACCAATGTGACGTAAAGCGCATATCAAGTCTAGACGTCAAAACTGGACTACATTTTTCTGGGAAAGTAAAGCAGTACGTGATAATTACGACCACATTACCACAAAAATCATGTACCTAAGGTCTAAAAAAATAATATGGTCACTAACACCATATTCCCTATACGCCAATTGGCGTGACGGGCCTCTTTACATTTTTTTTACTTTTTATTCTGAATATTTTTTGGGACTTGAATGGTCAGAAAGGTGAGACGTCGATCTGGGACAAGAAGGTCCTATGGTTCGAATCCTGCCGCGGGGGCGGTTGGGATTTGCAGTTATTTTTTTAAACCCTTCTCTGGTCTCTGGGTAAGAAGATCTAATGCCATAGTTTGGAGGCATGGGGAAAAGTGGAAAGGCTCATGGACACTCTGCACACCTTAAACAACTCTGGGCAGTTCCAAATCGAAAAGAGTGAGTGGTCACTGTCTGGGAAAATGTGTTCAGTAATAAAAATGTGTTCCCAAGCACATCCTCAAATTTCAATCTTTCTTATCTTAGCCTGTACTACGGAGTTCGTACATCTGAACTGAAATTATTTTTATTGATTCACAAACGTGTTTCGGCGATGCTAAGAAGCTGATCTGAACAATACGAAGTTACTGCAATGAAGATGATTTGTCGTCGAAACTGAACTAAATCTTCCTTGATTTCTTTCATTCCTTAGCCAGTTTTGTTTATTAAAATCTAAAACTGTTGTAGAAAGCTGTAGAAACCTTTAAAAAAAAAGTAAAGAGCCCCCGTCACACCAAGTGGCGTATACGGAATATGGTGTTAGTGACCATAATTTGTACAGACCTTTGGCGCATGATTTTGGGGGTAATGTGGTCGGTATTACGCCCGTGCCACTTTACTTTCCCAGAAAAAAATCCGGTACCCATCTAAGGCTGGGTGAACCCGGAAGCCGTCGATCAGGATCAAACTCGACCTCTTGTCCTTTGTAGTCCAGTTCACTAACCACTGAGCTATCGTGGCTCCCTTAAAAACCCTTAAAGAGATTGTTAGATGTGCACCCTGGCGGTTCCAATGGCTCGTTGGCTAGGCAGACATTTGGCTCATCATGTCAGGCTGTCACTAATATTTATTCCTTGTTCTATTCCAAAAAGCCCGACCTTGTTTTGTTTATTTTTTTGTTATTTAGTTATCCTTTGCTATTTCTCTAGTCACTAATGCAGACACAAGAGAAATGACAAAGTATAAAAAATATCATCTATAAACAAGTGAAGAGATGTTTATATGTTGGTCATGTGATGAGAAAAGACAAGAAAATAAATTAAAAACAAGCCCTCAAATGGGAACCAGAGGGTAAAAGCAAAAGTTGCCGACCTAAAGAAACACTAGAAAGAAGAACATTAAAACGTGAGACAACACCAGCAGGCCTCGGCTCCCTCACTGAGATTGAATAACTCGACCAGAACAGACCTGTATGGCGAGACACAATGCAGGTTTTATGCAACGACTGACAGTTGAAAGATTATCTAGAATTTCTGCTCTATGTACCGTCCTCGGCTCTAAAGGACAACAGACAGATAGATAAATTTCTGCAGTTAGTTGAAACAGATAAAACCGCGAATACCTACTCCAATTCTTTGTTTCTTCATATTTTACAAAGTAAATATATTTATGAATCCTTAAAACAGAAATTGTAGATTAGTTAAAAAAAAAAAAGTAAAAGTAATTAAATGACCTCACAAGTTATCACTGTATCTTAAAGACTCAAAACCACAATAAGAGTGAATGCACAGTGTATGAAGTGAACGCTGTAACAGCCGGCAGTTTACGGATAATAATGCGTCCAAAGTGTATCTAACCTCTTACATTCTCTATCTAAAATCACACCGCACTGAAAACTTCTAGATTACACCTCAAATCAGCGAGAACGTCCAGTTTACAAAGAGAGGAGCTTGTCACAATCGGTAAGTACTATAGCAAACTCGTTACATTTAATGTGTTGTACGTAATGTTAACAGACGTAAAGGATCAATGATCAAAGTTGAATCATCATCATCATGTGCCTTACCGGTTGGCGTAGGTGATCATGTCCCTCCACAATCTTCTATCTACAGTGCATCGTATCACTTCTGTTGTTGACTGTTTTCCATTCCGTGACACCAAGCTATCCAGTATTTTCTCTCTTTGTCGTTCGCGGTCTCTCTTTCCTTTTATTTTGCCAGTTGTAACCAAGTATTCCAACTTTCCTTTCTCATGATGTGTCCGAAAAATGTTGATTGCTTCTTTCTGATGTTTTTTAAGAGCTCCCTTTTTGTGTTGGCCTCTTTGAGAACTTCCTCATTGGTCTTTTTAGCTGTCCAGCGAACTTTCAGCATTCTTCTGAGAAATTCCATCTCTGTGGCCTCTAATAGTCTTTTCATTTGTTTGTCTACTGTCCATGATTCGCTTCCATAGGTCATAATTGGTTCTATATAGTACCAATGAACTATCTTTCTCATTTTTATTGACATAGATTTGTTGCATAAGATATTTTTCATTTTGTGAAATACTATTTTGGCCTGAGCTATTCTGCTATTTATTTCTGTGGTGCATCTCCCATCTGATGTTATTATTGTGCCGAAGTATTTGAAACGTTGTACTTGTTTCAGATTTGTCTCGTTTATATTTATGCTGCATGATGGTAATGGTTGTTTCTTCGGTATAACCATTACTTCTGTTTTCTTACTATTCAGACTGGGATCTTTCTTGTTGCTTTCTTTTACTATTATGTCTATCATTTCTTGTAGTTCGTTCTATGTCTCTGCTATAAAGAGCTTACATTTGCAATGATCACACTTAACCTTATACAGGTCCTAGTTTACTCAGAACTGGATTCAATGCTGGAGATCTCTCTAAAAAAGACAGGTTCTTACGTATTATGCAGCTTAAACAAGTCGACAATTAATACGAGGGATATTCTCAAAATACTTATGTCTGACATTTTTGTGAAACGGTTGTCAACGGTCGCTAAGAATTATTGTTGTTAATTGTCGTCACATATATCGTATTTTCGGTATATTAAATAAAAACATCTAAAAATAAACTAACGCGTAGTCATATTTTATTTTGTGTCGTGCTCCACCTCGCCGTTGTATCGTAATTATATTGTTATTATTTTGACGCATCACAAGATCTATTTAAAAAGCACATATAAGGAAAAAAACAGACAAACTTTTCATGTTTTTTTTTAAAGAACATGTTTTAGTATATTTTAAATATTTATGTTTGCAAACATTTTAAATGAACAATATCCGCCTTGTGAGAATATCCATGGTGTAGTTTTTACCTACGACGCTGTTGGTATCCTCGGTTGCAAATTGTTATATGACGAGTTTAAAGTTCATGTCAGAATCGTAAAGGGAGTCTCGTATGTTTTTCGTTAAGCGAAAAACTAGGACATGCACAGCGATCATTCTACCCCAGTTGTAGACACCATCTGCAAATATTTCCTCTATTATAACACGTAAATGATCATCAACACTGTGTGTGACGGGTAGCTTGTCAAATATGGCATGGAATTGATGGGTAGATATTAAATATACAGTGTATATTGCACGTTTCATAGTTTTAGAAATTATGGTTTTGTTCGTTTTAAATATTACATCTCTAAGTATGGCACTCGTTTCGTTCTCGATTTCTTAAAAATACGACATTATAACGTTTCCTTGTTTTGACGTTAGTACAGCGATGCGTGTAAAACTTTTTGCGTGGTGCAACGGTGACAGAATAGGGACTATAACAGGCGCCAAGTTTGCTATTCTTCTTTTAAAGTTGTGCCTGTCATGGGCAAACTGCGTCCACGTTGAGCGTCTTCCTCTGTAAGATCATTCAAATGATTGACTGACACCAACTCTTCGGCAAACGTCACCTAAGTAATAATTTGTTTAAAGTTAGGGCATCTTACCGATATCCTAAAAGATAAACGCTAGAGAGAGGAAG
This sequence comes from Megaustenia siamemsis, assembly GCA_032433765.1. NCBI lineage: Eukaryota > Metazoa > Mollusca > Gastropoda > Stylommatophora > Ariophantidae > Megaustenia > Megaustenia siamemsis. Next base: position 40,834,221 of record JAVIAB010000059.1, on the reverse strand, counting down.
AAAAGTCACGCATACTTTGCTGCCGGTTTCTTCTAAAATACTCGGTTCACTTTGTCCATTGCGTTAACACGTCGTCGCTCTTCCCCGTTAACGTATTGTTTTGAGTTATTCTAGTTATTTGTTTCATATATTTTTTTCTCTCTTTTGCAGAGGCAGTCTAAAAGAAAACGATGGCTGGTCAAAGATACATGTGTTCTTCCTGTGGACGTGTATTCTACAGGCTCAGCTCGCTAACTAGACACATTGAGAGTGTTCATAAAAACCTCTGTCATGTGTGTTTCTTATGTGGCTGCACATTTACATGAACCAGCAATCTAAAAAAAACATATAGAAACCAGTCATGCAGCATCACTACCTGTATAAATCTCCCAGATGGCACCTCCAGTTGCCAGTGTTGAAGCTTTATCTAAAGTAGTTTGTGAATTGTGCAGAAAAGAGTTTTACTAGAGTCGGCATCCTTAAAAGACACAAGGAAGTGGCACACACATTAAATCAACACATCTGTGGCGTGTGCGGTAAAACAAAATTCAAGGACAGACAATTTAAAGACCCACATGCGACAGTTGCATTCATCGACAACGTTACCATCAACAACAGTATGTATACAGGCTCCTTCTACTTCTTCTTTGTCATCACGCAAACGACCTACCACTTCGCACGGCGAGGATGGCTTTACAAAAAAAGCAATACTTCCCGCTTAAAAGGATACTTCAGATATTCTTCAACATGATGTCAGACAGATCTACACTGATAATTGGAGAGCCATCAAGACGCACGTGAACATAAACAAACGTGTATCCATCTATACATTTTTCTATCCTTCTGATAGGGCACACAAACCAAACTGGGGTGATCTCCTCAAAGACATATTTGTAAAACAGAAATTGCGTTTTAAGATCAACTATTCTCATGACTCTGTCTTAAGACACAGAGAGACACACGCTTTAAAATTCTTCCATGCAAGCTCCAGCAACGCCTATGTTCTAGATACACCTGCGCTAATTAACAATAGAGCAGATTCAGAGAAATATACAGTTTAGCTAAACGTCGACGATCCTTTAATTTACGCCCTATACCAGCGCCCAGACACAAAATATTGCGCTGAAGCGATTCCAAGAACTTCTTTTATCTCTTTCATATTCACGAACATCTGATTGGTTGTAATTTAAGCGATATCCCACAACACATTAGCAAGGATCGAGTGTTAATTAAGAATCTTAGGAAACTCACAGTTTCTCCTGAAACAGTGGTTTGATCGTCTACCAGTTCTACTGATGTCTGTTTCATGAACATGTCTGTCCCCTTACTAAAAACACTAAGATGTTAACCCCTTCAATAACAAAACCTTTGACAGATTTATACGCAAAGACATTGGAAATTAGTGAGTACCTAAAATCCGAGTTCCAAGTCAATCTCGTTGAGATGTGGGAATGTCAATGGCAACGCTTCAAGAGAACAGATCGAAACATCAATAGGTTTCTGACCGAGACGTTCCCCCGAACAACACCTTTGTTTACCAGTTCTGGATATCCCCCTGACTGACCGCCAAATTCTTAAATCTGTTGTCAACGAGTTCTTATTTGGGTTAATAGAATGTGATATTAGCGTCCCTGACACTCTCAATGACTATTTTAGCGAAATGACTCCTATCTTTAAAAACGTAAACGTGGGTAGAGCTGATATTTGTCCCTTGATGAAAAATTACGCGGAGCGGAATAAACTATTGAGTAGTTCACGTCGAACCCTTATAGATAGTTACAGTGGGGGGGGGGAATTTTTTTGACCTACCTCACTCTTAAAATGGTATATAGACCACGGTCTGGAGGTGACGAATATTTTTCAGGTCATAGATTATCAACTAGCAGCTTCTTTTAAATGTTTTGGAGAAAGTGTTTCGGGCGCCCGTAGACAGGCTGATATAGATGACAATTTCTCTATTACGTTGGAGACGATGAAACTGCTGGGAAGCGCCGCGTACGGGAAGACTTTAACTAATAAGAAAAATCATGCGGACGTCTCGTACATGCGAGGGACTGACACGACATCTTTTATCAATAGTTCTCTTTTTAAAAATATGACTCAAATAAACGACGACGTGTACGAGATAGAAATGTTAAAAAAAGAAAACGGTTTGGGACCTTCCCTTACAAACATGATATTTCCTATGCCAATACTCAAAACTAAGAATATTGTAGTTTTAGTACGATTTTCTAGACAGATTTATTGATAGGTCCAATTTCCAACTCTGCGAAATGGACATGGATAGTCTATATTTTGCCCTCAGCTCTATTAATCTATACACCGTTATTAGACCCGACATGCGCCACACTTTTTGTAATGAGTACGACCAGTGTTTCCACTCAGAAACCTGCGATGTCCATCGCCCAGATTTTAGGTCCCTGGTCACTTTTTCTGCTGATTGTCAGAAGTGCCGCGATAGAGAGTTATTCGATAAGAGAACACCCGGATTGTTCAAACTTGTGTATGAAGGGGCTGGTATGATTTCCATATGTAGTAAAAAATCTACCACTGTTTTGGAGACTACTCAAAAACTATCATGAAAGGGCTCAGTAAACAACACAATGTGTTAGACAAAAAAATTTGTTTCTAGTCGTTCTTAAAATAAAAGAATGTGGCGGAGGTAAAAATGTTAGTTTTAAAAGACACACGGGAGCCATCTACATATGCACACTATACAGATATTCTCTATCCTATTTCTACATCACGCGACGGGTACACGACAACGGTGTCACAACATATCCCCTAGACATATAATACTATTACCATATTGATTAGTTTGTACTCTTTTTTATTTTTTTTTTATTCGTTGCAATTTATATTTGTCATGAAGAGTCACGTGAATAATCATTCTCTCTTATGTTTTCATTAATTGTTGTTATCGATGTTTCATTGTTGTTATCGTTGTTGTATTAACCACTATAGAGATGGGACATACCCAGTTCACAACTACTATCAATGGGTGGACATTAGGTGGTCGTCCAACACACTGGACTAATACTCTAACTCACAATCAACGTCAGCTTACAACACCTATGAGGACAGCTAACATTCTTTGCACCAGACAACGACTGCTCCTGAAACCAGATTATATCATATATTTCTTTGTATTGCACCAGATTAATTATTATATATCTCAACTCCTGGAGTATAAGTGATATATCCTTATAACCACTATACTATCGCTGTGGCCTCTAATCGTCTTTTCATGTGTTTGTCTACTGTCCATGATTCGCTTCCATAGGTCAGAATTGGTTCTATATAGTAACTATGAACTCTCTTTCTCACTTTTATTGACATAGATTTGTTGCATAAGATATTTTCAATTTTCTGAAATGCTATTTTGGCCAGAGCTATTCTGCTTTTTACTTGTGTGGTACATCTTCCATCTGATGTTATCATTGTCCCCAAAAGCATTTGACGCGTTGTACTTGATTCAGATTTGTCCTGTTTATTTTTATGTTGCATGCTCGTGATGATTGTTTCTTTAATAAGAACATTACTTCTGTTTTTTTTTACTATTCAGACTGAGACCATTTCTGTTGCTTTTTTTCACTGTTATGTCTTTCATTTTTGTAGTTCGTTCTCTGTCTCTGCTATTAAGACTGTCATCCGCATATCGCAAATTATTTATGTTATGACCGTTGACTTCAATTACTTTGTTTTTTGTCTACTATTGATCTCACAATATGTTCGCTGTGAAGTGAAAACAAATCCGGCGCCAGAACACAGCCTTGACAGACACCTTGTTTTATATATTGGAATTGTCCTGTTTGGTTGTTAATTCGCATAGATGCTGTTTGTTGCCAGTATATGTTTTTTTTTATGATTCGCAGATCCTTGCCATCAATGTTTAATTTCTCCAGCATAATTATTATTTCCACTTGCTTTTTTTTTTTTTTTTTTTTTTTTTTTTTTTTGTCAAATGCTTTTTTGTAATCTATAAAGCTCATATATAGATCTTTCGATCAATGTTCTTAAGATGTATATTGCAATATTGGTGCCCTTTCCTTCCACAAATCTACATTGTTCCTTACTTATTTCTGGTTTTATTTTGTTCCTTACACGACTCATGATGATTCTTAGTAATATTTTCGTTATATGGCTCATGAGACTAATAGTGCATTGGTCTTCACAATCAGTGGCGCTAGACTTCTTTGGTATGACTACAAAGATAGATTTTAGTAGATCTTCTGGTATGTGTTCAATGTTATATATGTCATTGAGTAGTTTTGTTATGACTTTACTCTCAACTCTTCTAATGCATTTATCTCTTTTATTGTTGTATTGTCGGGACCTGGAGCTTTGCCTCTTTTCATGTGTTGAATTGCGTCCTCACTTCACTCTGCTTTATTGGTGGCCCTGTGTCTTTATTTGAATTGTTTAGATCTGGTCTTTCATTATTATAGAAATATATATATATATATGAGATAAAAACTTGAAAATCAAGTACTAACTTTAAAAACTGAATGCCAACGAGAATAAGACAGAAGTAAATTGAAAAAAATGAAAACATATGAGCCATTGATAAGCTGAAAGATAAATTGAAGCATATGCAAGTTCAGAATTCAGACTGTCCTGAATAAGTATGACCGTCAAAGTATAAAAGCACTAAAAATGATAATGTTGGTGAATTTGAACTCAATCTAAATACTACCTCATGTTTCTTTTGCCATTCTCAGTTACCACACAACTAACGATGAATAAACAATAACGAGGGAATACATCTGTTGTATCTGTACTTACCAGTCTTCTCAAGAACAGAAATATAAACCGACAATGAGCATTAATGAAACAAATGAAACCTACATAACGTACGAATACTCTAACAGCATAAAGACGGCTCTAAACATTTACTTCACGATTGAGATTTTCCTGGCTGTTGCAGGGACCTTCCTCAACTTGTGGTTCCTTGTGGCAATATTGACTTCAAAAGACATGCGGACACGTCTACGTAACAAGGTCATCTGTAACACTCTAGTGGTTCATCTTCTTGACAGCACAGTCATCATTCCTGCACATGTTTGGGTTCTGATGACTAAACATGATATAGGATGCATTTTCTATTCAGTTTTCATGAACCTTTTTCTCATTCAAGATTTTATTGGAAACTGGTTGGTGGTGATAATTCTAGTTGTATTCATCGCGCAGATCCAGAAATTTAACCCCGGTATGATACACACACAAAGGACTGTTACATTAGTCACACTTGGCTTGCTGATTCTTCCTTGGGTTTCTTCTGTTATAGTTGTGCCCGTTATTACACACGTATACCACTACCGCGAGCGGTGGCGAATGGATTGTATTCACCCAACCATAGACGCATTCCAGACCTATAAAGCTGTGGACACAGCCGTTCCCCTTCTTCTGGCAGTTTTGCTGGTGACAGTGGCAGCAATCCTGAGGAAGGTACGCATTACTCAGTCCCATCCTCCTGGATCAATGCAGATCGAGCTCATAAGTCAAGGACCAGAGATTGATAACATCTTTGCTTACATCACTGCCGTTGCAATCTCCATCGGATGTGACATCCTGAAAACGACACTATTTATGGATAGCAACATCTTCTTTCAATATGGCTTAGTGACATGGTGAGTTGTATTGTTTTAACACCAACAATTTGTGTTCCCTTTTTTTTCTACATGTTCAATTATCAGCAAGTACCGTGCCTGCTGGCGTAGGTTATCATATCTCTCCACAACTACCTCTCCACGGGTGTTTATCATTTATGTTATTGAGCAAGCCACTTTCATAAACTTTCTTGTATCTTTTCACACTGCTTCCCTATCATTTCTTTCCTCAAGCTTTACATAAGTCACAGATTTGTGTTAAAAATAACGGCGATTAAAAAAAAGAATAATTTCACGTTGCTTATTGTCCTTATCTTAATGCAACTATTGGAACATGAAGAAAGTGAGGAATTGTTGTTTTACCGTAGAAGATGACATCTCATACGGTCACCACCTGGCGGCATTCTAGTGTAAATGTTTTTTTCTTATGTCCCAAAACATCTCTAGGAAATCATTAATCGTTGTTCAATGTCGCTTCAAGAACAGTCTACACAGAACCTACCAGCTTCTGTTCTTAGCGTTTACCTGTAAGTGGGCGTCGAGGCGTGGTGATGTTAGTGTACTGCATAGCGCCAATATCTGCGCCTTTCTGCTTCTCACACCTGCCTTCGACATGAGTAGATTTGATTAACAATTGTTGATAGCGGCCCTTTTTTGTTTGCTTTATCAGACTTTTAACTACCCAGGGATAATTAAAGTGCGCCAGTGCACACGGAATCTCACTGTTTGCCGTTATCTGAGCGGGATAGACATCGATTTCAATTAGCCACAGCTAGACATCGATTCCAATTAGCCACAGCTAGACATCGATTTCAATTAGCCACAGCTAGACATCGATTTCACTTAGCCACAGCTAGACATCGATTTCAATTAGCCACAGCTAGACATCGATTTCAATTAGCCACAGAACCAGGGAGAAGGTAAAGTCACGAGGAATGCATGGATTCCAAGTGAAATATTCCCGCTTCGAAACTGGTACCTTTCTGTCTAGAAAAGCAGACGCTTTCCCTCTAGACCACCCATTCCCTTGAACCCAAAAACAATGAAGCCATCCCATGATTTATTATACACAGCTTTAAAAATCTACCTACTTGTACAATAAATAAAATGGATGTCAATTTGCTCATGAAACACAGGACTATAACCGAGCATGAAACCATGTATATGTTGTCATGTACAGTCGTTGCATTCAGTGCTCGGAGCGACATTTGATAATGTGTAATAACTATCTCAACATAACGTTTGAGAACGCAAAAAGAAAACTGAAGCTCTTGAAATGTGGATTTATAGAAGAATTGTTAGAATTTGGTAGACAGTTGATAAAACACAGAATGAAGTTTTGAAACAGCTGGAAATGAAGAAAACTGTGAAAAATAAACAAGATTTAAGATGGATGCACACAGAAATAAAGAGAATAACTAGCACAAATAAAATATCACAGAAAGTGGATGTATTGCAAACAAAATAGGAAAAATAAAGAACAATAAAGATATAATCAATAGATGGCTGGAATATATAACATAATTATTTTATGATGAAAGGGAAAAGAAACCAACGATAAAATGAACGTTAGGCTATAAAATCTTAAAATCTGAAGTGGAAGAAACTAATTGAAAAAGGGAAAAGTTTCAGAATTTAACAACATACAGGTAGAGGTGATAAAGGCCTTATGCGATTTTGGCATTGTAGTGATCACATACATATGCAACTACATATACCATATAGAATGCATATCAAATGAACTAAATCATCAACTTTAATTGCATTGGCTATAAAGAATGTTGCAGTTGAATGCAGTGATTTTCGAACAATAAACATTATTTACCATGTAACAAACATCTTGCTAAAATTTAGTCAAGGAAGGATTCAGAAAAAAAATCAATATTGAATTAGAATTTTGTTTTAGGAAAAACAGTGGGACAAAATAAGCCATATTCTGTATGAGGACATTAACCGAAAAGTACACAGAAGTAAACATACCAATATATGCCAGCTTCATAAACAACACCAAAGCTTTTGATAGAATACACCATAAACAACCTATTGATTGCCTAAAATATATACATCTAAATGACACGGGCATACAACTAATTTGTAATTTATACTGACAGCAAATAGCAATAGCAAAATATAACAAATAAAACTATACATCAGTTGATATAAAAAAGGAGTAAGACTGGGATGCATCCTATCACCAATCTTGTTCAATCTATACACTGAGCAAATCTTTAAGAACATCACAGAGATGCCAGGCCTAAACATTAATTGAAAGATAATCAATAACCTAAGATATTTGATGATACTGTATTAGTAGCAGAAAACCCTAAAGATCTACAGATATTACTTAATGGAATAAACATGGGAAGCAAAGATAATGGATTAGATGTGAATATCAAAAAGACTAAAACTATGATCATATACAAACATAATACTCAAAACCTACAACTGGATATTAAAGTTGAAGGAATAAATCCTGGAGACAGTTCAGAACAACAACTACCTTGGACATACTATAACCAGAGATAGAAAATGTAAAACTGAAATAAACAAAAAAAATAGGAATGGAAAAAGGTAATTTTAATGTGATGACAAAAAATACTAACATCAAAACAAATAAAAGCAAGGCTAAAACTAAGAATAGAAAATGTTATATCTTCTCAACATTCCTGTATGGTCTAGAAACATGAACAAAAAGACTAAAACTATGTTTTACAAAAAGGCTAAAACGGACAAGCAAATAAAACAGAAAATTGAAGCCTTTGAAATGTTGATTTATAGAAGAATAGGAAGAATTGGATGGACAGAAAAGAAATCAAACGATGAAGTATTAAAACAACTAAAATTGAAAGTAGAACTACTAAATACAATTCAAACAGAAAAAAATGAGATTTTGTGGGCATATTAAAAGACACAGCAGCCTAATAAATGTAATCTTTAAGGGAAAGTGTAAGGTAAAAGAGGCAGAGGCAGACCAAGACTAAGATGGGCGAGTAACATCAAAAGGTGGACAAGTCTGACTATAATAACCTGCATCATCAAACCAAGCTACAGATCGGAATGGCGCCTCATGGTAGCCAACCTTCGATGCGGAGACGACACTCAATGATGGTGACGATATATTTATATTTTGTGCATATCTCCAGGTGTGAGATAAATATTCTCTTTTATTACATTTAATAACTTCTGGTCTCGAACCACCAGAGTTGCTTTACCTTCCCATGAAATTGTTATCGTTCATTCTCTTACGGATCTGCAGATCTAACCTCACGAACAAAAGCCCAGGTGAAAAGCATCTCCTGCCAGTACCTGGTAGGTGCAATAGATGCAACAGGTGCAACTCTCCAATGGGAGACAAAAAGTGCCTGACAGCAACAGAGGTGGAAGCTGCCCTCGATTCAGAACTAATGGCTAGTCTAGCCAAACGAATAGAGTAACCTTTACTCAAAAATACGTTCTGAAGTCGGATGCGTTGGGCACAAAGGTGCAAGTATCACCGATTTATTCCAAACTACAATACAGAGCATCTACACCCACTTATTTTTCTTTTATGATCGGATGACAATGAGGAGTAAGACAGGGATGCATCATATCAGATGGTAGATGTACAACAGAGGCGAGATGGTAGATGTACAACAGAGGCGAGATGGTAGATGTACAAAAGAGGTGAGATGGTAGATGTACAACATAGGCGAGATGGTAAATGTACAACAGAGGCGAGATGGTAGATGTACAAAAGAGGTGAGATGGTAGATGTATAACAGAGGTGAGATGGTAGATGTACAACTGAGGCGACATGGTAAATGTTCATCGCACCCGAAATGGTAGATGTACAAAAGAGGTGAGATGGTAGATGTATAACAGAGGTGAGATGGTAGATATACAACAGAGGTGAGATGGTAAATGTACAATAAAGGTGAGATGGTAGATGTACAACATAGGTGAGATGCAGAATGGCTCAGGCAAAAGCAGTTTTCCCAAAAATGTGGGAGATACTGTACAATCCATTTTTGACAATAGAAACAGGAAAATAGAGTTCTTAAATGTTACGTATGACCCATCTTAACATATGGATCTGGATCATGGATAATAGGACAACAGACAAGAAAATCACTGGAGGCTATAGAGATTTTGTTTTACAGAAGAATATTGAGAATATATCATGGAGAGCTAAGAAGAGTAATGAAAACGTTCTGAAAGAGGCCACAGCAAAAAGAGAGCTAATTTCCAATATTAGGAAGAAACAATAATCATGGTTGGCCATTTAATGAGAAAAGAACAACAGGAATATATTGTGACAACTGCAAAAGTCGAGGAACGAAGAAATAGAGGGAAGCTAAGAGAAAAGATACGAGACAGCTTAAGAGAATGGCTTTGGCAGAAGGTCAACAGCTGAAATGATAAATAACTGTCGAGATAGAAAGTTGTGGAGAGACAAGATCACCTACGCCAGCTGGAATGGTACTTGTTGATGGTGGTGATGGTGGTGATGGTGATGATGATGATGATGACAATGAGGGTTATTATTTCCTCTAGCAGCCATCGGGTGAATATCAGAAAGAGAAAGAACTGCTCAACGACGGGATAAGCCGTGCGAGAAAGAACCACTATTAAATCCCTATCCGCGTGGAAGAACATCCAAGAAGACAAAACCTAACAGTTGGCATGGAGAGAAGGAAAACCTGTTGGAAAACACTTTCACAGAAGTGACGAGCACGGTGGGCGCGACAGACCTGATCAGTATCCACTCTACGAGAAGGAAACACTCTTACGTCAAACCAAGGTCTAACGTGCCGAAGACAGGCGTAGTTTTGGATAAAATATCAGGACACAGCGTAAATGTGAGTAGCAGCCATGAAACTAGCGCACCGCATCATTATGTTGTTTCTACCCCTCATTCACGATACAAGACAAAGAGTCACGATCACCGGTCACATGAACAAAAGACTTGGGGATGTTCATTCTCCCAGTAATAGGAAACTCTTTATACAGAGCTCCGCAGCAGGAGGAAATCTGATCGAAGTACACGATCGAGCAAGTGTTTCCGCCCTTTAGCTTCTTGACACTCTAAGGGAGGTGGGCCAACCTGGGTCATGACTCCCAGGCGTCACTGCTGTTTTGAACTCTAAAACTGACAACAAATATTCGGCATAAAATAAAATTACACTTATTCTACACTGGGTGATCTAGAGGCAAGACGTCAGCCTCTAGCCTCTTTGAAAACAACGAAAATCAGGAGGTCCCGTGCACATTCTGCACACGTTAAAGAACCCTTGGCTGTTGGAAATCGAAAAGAGTAGGCCAAAAATGACCGCTGCCCGGATAAAATCAAACAAGAAAAAATCTACACAAAACTCTCGACGATAAAAATATTAAGAGTCCCTTTGAAGTCGGAGAATATCTGCCAGTATGGCGAGGGACATCTGTGCACACGGCTGCCAGTGTGAAAAAATATGGAAAAGTGATACTGACGCAAAATTCAGTCCCTTGGAACTTCGCTACAAATATAAAGTTGGCAAACCCAAACAACAAACTAACCCGGTCGTTAACTTGTCTTAGCTTTAACCCAGCTTTAACCCATTGATTATATATTTATATATAAAGTCGAATTTGTCGGATCGGAAGGCGCATATATCTTTACTTGCTGAAAGCCACGACACACACACAATATGCACTCAGCTCACGGCTTTTTAATGGAGGGCGAAGATTACAACTAACTTATTCAAACTTCGGCAAGGGCACCACGCCGAGGTTGTTCTTGTGTCTACTCCGTCATTAATCAGAAAATGGCAACACAAAGGCTTCATACTGTTTAGTCCATAAATGAATTTATGTTAGATAGTGTTAATGCTGTCGTCATTTATCCTCTTTATATGTTATCAGTGAATCAAGATTTACCCAACTTGTAGGATTGTAACTTATAATGCCCTATATAACATTAGGGGCCGTCTATTCATGATCGGCAGTAAAGGGAGCTAAAGATGTCAAAAGTTTGGGAACTATTGACCTTAGGAATAACGCAAACATGATCGATAATCATGATTTCTGGTTTTGTATTTAATTGATTGATTTATTTCTTCATCTTGAAAAATAAACGTAACATTTTATGTAACTATTTAACTAAAAGAAAGAGAAAACGACATTTATATGTAAATATTTACATACAAATGTGTTTCCTTTTCATGTTTTATTCATCTTAACAGCGGTTCCGAACTTGTGTGCCTATCTTAAACATAAATCTACTTATATTAATCGATCATTATGATCTAACTTATTTCACATTCTATTCTAACTAGGGTCAATCTAGTGATTTCATCCTGGATAATGAGTAACTCCCGAGTTCTCCTGATGCCTCTCGCATGGCTTCTCCTTCCCGACATCAGACAGAGAATCAGAACTTGGAGACCTTGGCATCGCTTTGTTCCAGGCATTGACTTAACTGTTAACTATAGAAAATATGATAACTCAATTGAATATATAACATATCTTGGTCACCTAACGCGACATAATGAATAGCCTAGAGAAGATAGTTATGGCGGCAATAGTTATGGGTAAACGAGGAAAAGGAAGATCTAAGAGGAGGTTCTTCTTCTTATTTCCTTCCTCATTTGCCTTCCAGCTCCAAAGGAAGATATAGTTTGATAGTAAAGGAGCAAAAACATCAAGATACATTAAGATACACGCCCAGTCAGTGAGATATATAGTTGGTCAGTCCTCCAACAATTTTAATTTAGTCAGTGGCTGACCATGCAACCGCAGGGAAGCGACTTTTTAAATTTTTTTTGCTCTTGTTCTTTTTTGAGTACCTAGCATATTATCGCCATTTAATTAGATTTGTGTATATACACTTATATATATTTTTGTATTGTTGTTTATTGTTCCAGCTGAATACCTACTTGCCCGAAACATCGACTATTGTTTTCTTTCTCACCTATGTAAATCTTACCATACCACTTGTTTCCCGCTTTTAAAATAAAAATGTCATTATAATTTGCCAGCTTTTGCTTTTCTACGTCATACAAGGGGACTTCCTCGTGTATTGTCACACTTGACAGGAAAAGTATGGAACAGAACCCGGTCGTGGTTAATGCTGAGGTCAACGCTCTCATCTGCGATAACGTGGATGAGAAAGATGCAGTCACCTATACAGACGGATCTGTAAGACGACACCAAAGAAGTGCATGGGCATTTACAGCACGTTCGACAGGCAGAATAGTAAAAAAAGACAGTGGTGCATACGTCATGACGACGAGTAGCATGAAAATGGAGGTGATGGTAGTGACCAAGGCAATCAAATGGTTAGAGTTACAAGACTACACCCACGCATGTATACTGAGTGATTCGATGAGCATGATAAAAAAAAGTGGAGGCAAGCTCTGTACGCGTGCAATGGATATAGTCATTGCAGAAGTCCACAATACGTAAGGTCACCTTCACATATGTCACTGGACATGCGGGAGTACGGGGAAATGAGAGAGCGGACAGGTTGGCTAGCTGCGCTGTCGTTGAGGACGAGCAAGGACGGGTTTAATTTTTTGTTCTTTACTGTTCATGCTTGTCGTACTAGTTTGTTCTTTACTGTTCAATCCTTTCCTACTAGTTTGTTCTTTACTGTTCATGCCTGTCCTACAAGTTTGTTCTTTACTGTTCATGCCGTTCCTACTAGTTTGTTCTTTATTGTTCATGCTTGTCCTACAAGTTTGTTCTTTACTGTTCATGCCTGTCCTACTAGTTTGTTCTTTACTGTTCATGCCGTTCCTACTAGTTTGTTCTTTATTGTTCATGCTTGTCGTACTAGTTTGTTCTTTACTGTTCATGCCGTTCCTACTAGTTTGTTCTTTATTGTTCATGCTTGTCCTACTAGTTTGTTCTTTACTGTTCATGCCGTTCCTACTAGTTTGTTCTTTATTGTTCATGCTTGTCGTACTAGTTTGTTCTTTACTGTTCATGCCTTTCCTACTAGTTTGTTCTTTATTGTTCATGCTTGTCGTACTAGTTTGTTCTTTACTGTTCATGCTTGTCGTACTAGTTTGTTCTTTATTGTTCATGCTTGTCGTACTAGTTTGTTCTTTACTGTTCATGCTTGTCGTACTAGTTTGTTCTTTACTGTTCATGCATGTCCTACTAGTTTCTTCTTTACTGTTCGTACCTGTCCTACAAGTTTGTTCTTTACTGTTCATGCATGTCCTACTAGTTTGTTCTTTACTGTTCATGCATGTCCTACTAGTTTCTTCTTTACTGTTCGTACCTGTCCTACAAGTTTGTTCTTTACTGTTCATGCATGTCCTACAAGTTTGTTCTTTACTGTTCGTACCTGTTCTACTTGTTTGTTCTTTAGTGTTCATGCCTAACCTAAGTGTTTGTTTTTTACTGCTCATGCATGTTCTACAAAGCTGTGTTTCTATTCAATCGTATTGCTTGTGTGTAGAGTGTGTTGTTAACGTTGCAAGTGTTGGTAAATACTTGTCTAGTATTTTCTTAAGGGCAGTGTTGTTATAAGTGAAATTTTAAAATAGAATTGTCAAATTAAAACTGCTTGCATCATTAGAGTGACGTGAAAGAGTGAGCACGTTCCGCCCCTGGTGATTTTAGTCATGGTCTATATCTGGGAAAAATAACACTAGTTACACAATTTCAAAAGTTATTTTCTTCAGAAATTAACTGTACCATTTTTTCCACTAATTTTGATATGCTGATTTCAACCTGTTTAAAAGTAATACTTCTAATAATGCTTTCAATGTCTAGGGAAAATACTTGATATAGCGTAGAACGAATTCAAAACAAACGAAGAAATTAGAGAAATCGCCAATCAACCACTAATATCATCAGTAATCAAGAAAAGACGATGGACATACGTTTGACATGTGATGAGAAGAGATAATAACCTAATAGCAAAGCAAGCCCTCAAGTGGGAAACAGCAGGTATGTGGAAAAGAGACCGACACAGAGAAACATTGAGAAGAACATTGATCACAGAGGCACAGGCAGCAGGAATCGGCTCCCTCAATGAGATTGAGATGCTTGCACAGAACAGAGCAAATGGTGAGATTTGATAAAAGATCTTTACAAGGATTGCTAGAAAGAAAATTCCGAAACATGGAAAGAGTATTTGGGTCTATGCCCTATAGGCTGACTACAGTTCGAAAAGTCGATAGACAGATAATCGAAAATCTACTGTTTCGCTGGCTGAAAAGCGGGCATACGGTCAGCAAAATCCGCGGTAGACAGAAAGAATGTTTTCTGCTAATTTCTGAAATAAAAATCATGAGCCTCACACGTCGTGGCGACTGATTTGACCAAGCGGCCTTTATCCCTCTTGCCCCGTCATGAGCCCCCAGACATACACCACCAATTAGTAAAATCTGACGAAGGAACGTCTCCCTCCACCCCCTTTCATCAAGTCATTATCTTCTCGAGGTACAATGTTATCGTTTTTTTTTCTCATTGTTTAATATTTATAATCAGATTTTCATTTCTTGTTGGATAACTTCTGCACAGATTGAGTCATATTGTTCTTCTCCATGGCCACAGTTACTTTGTTGACAAATTTGAGGTGCATCTTACGTTTTCAGAAAAGACAAATAAATTTTTCGCAAACTGAAATTGTGACAGATATTAAACCCATCGAGACAACGTTGTTACACCGAAACTTTGGGCTTTTGGTGGCAAGGTGCTGTACCACTGTGTACGGTTTCGATCCTGCTACGGTCCATATATTGTTCTTTGTTTTTATTTCTGTTGTTGATTATTTGTCATTTTTTCCGAATGCTGCAAACATACCTCTTCCACTGAATTGATTCGATGTATGGTAACCCTACTCTTCATCATCATCATCGAGTGCCGTCTCTACATATAAGGTTGGCTACCATGGAGCGCCATTCCGCTCTGTCTAATGCTTTGATGGTGCAGGTTGTCATAGGCTGACTTGTCCATTTTTTTTATGTTACTGTCCACCATCTATAGTAAATCTAGGGCTATAGCCCTACCTACTTTATGGACTGTGGTTCTTCTCCCCCCACCAGATGTGTTTTATGAAAGAAACAACTCCCTTAGAACTAAAGGGAAACTATTCACAAAATTCTAAAAATAAGGGAGAGCATTCCCATGTTACAATGATTAATAAATGAGCATGTGGATGGCCCGAATCGACGATTGTTGAACATTGAACATTTGTAGCGAAACATTTGAACACAATTAGAGTGTATGTGAAGAAATATTTCAGAATATTAGTCAGGAAAGGGTTGTTGAATATTCTCATTAAAAATTCTGTATTTAGCTGAAATAAATAAGCATGGAAGTTTTGGTAAGTGACACAGAGTTAGACTCACTAATCAGTGACAACGACTGTGCTGTTTCAGAAGCTTCTTTAGTTTCAGTTTCAAGCACCGAAGTAGAAGATGATTGTTGTAACAGTAAAGCAAGAACTACCACAGATATCGGACGTGATGAACTTCATAATCCCGAAGCAGAGTTATCACAACTATCAACTTTAACATGGTTAGTACAGTTGAGTAACAGTGTAGTAGTGAGTTAAGTGAGTAGTTAAGTATATTCAATTGCTATATAAGTATAACTTAAATTAAATAACTAGTACATGTATAAGTTAAAATTTAGTAAGTTATGATTGAATTTATTAACTACAAATACAATGAATAAATTGAATAGTTTGTAATAGTATTTTAATAGAATAAATAATACTTTTAAAAGTATATTATTTTAGAAACACTAAATTGTGACTAAACTAAACAAACAGTGTGAGTGATCTCTGCAATATGATGTGCCATTTTGGCACGCAAGGTTTCTGTTTTCAAGATTGTGTTTATGCCCTTTCACTCGAAAGGACAATTGATGGATAGAATATATATTGTTGAATTTATTTTTATTAAGTATTTTTTAACATTATAATTTAATTTGTATAAGTTTACTGTTTGTTTTGCAGTTTAATGTTTAGTTTAGTCGCTAGTCAAATAATTCAGTATAATAATATTTTAATATTATATTGTTTTATGTATTAAAAAAAAAAAAAAGAGTTCTTAAATGTTACGTAGAGCCAGTCTCTTAACATGTGCCATGGATGCAAATCATGGACAATAGGACACAACAGACAAGAAAATCACTGGAGTCTGTAGAAAAAATATGGTTTTACAGAAGAATGTTGAGAATACCATGAACAGAAGAGTAATAAAGAGGTTCTGAATCTGAGAGAGTCAAAGCAAAAAGAGAGCTAATTTCCAATATTATGAAGAATTAATTTACAATCATCGTTTTTTGGCCATGTACAGTAATGAGAAGAGAATAACTAACTGGAATATATTGTAACAACTGTAAAAATTGAGGGACGAAGAGATAGAGGGAAGCAAAGAGAAAAAATAACAGACAGCTTAAGAGAACATTATCATTAACAGACAGCTTAAAGTTAAAGAGCTTGGCAAAACAACAGAAATGATAAATAGCTGCCGAGATTGAAAGTTGTGGAGAGACATGATCACCTACGCCAGCAGGCCCAGTACTTGATGATTATTTTAAAAAAAACATTATCTTTAAAATTGTTTAAACACTGTATTCACAAGCCAAGCTTTATTATTTATTATACAATATATATATATATACAATGTATGCAATAATGTTGTTCTCAATTTGCATCCTTGAGTCTATTCTGCTGCAAATTAAATAAAATAAAGTAATCATAATCTATTTTTAGTGCAGTACATGCTACTATTATTATCTATACTAAGTATACTTCCTAGGTATTTAAATTCCTTCACTTGTTTGAATTGTTTTTAATAGCAATGTCTGTCATTATGTTGGTGTTCTGTTTTTTTCTTTTGTAGTGTCCATCTCTCTCTTTTCGTATTCGAGAAGCTTTGGTTGTGCTTTGTTGTCTTTCCCTGTTGCCACTGAATGGCCAGGACTAGGACGAAGTTCTGAGTCCTTTTCAGTCAGGTCTTTCTGTTGTACGAGTTAGTGTTACACCTCTTTCACTGGACCAAAATTGGTATTAAAATCCAGCCTAGTTGTAGCATGACTTAAGAAGGTGTTCTGGAGGTTCTTCTTCCATGATAACATTCATCAGTGTTGTATATTCCTAGGCTGTAAACGTGATTTAGAAGTCTGCACTGGCCTGTTCTGGAGGTTCCTCTGATAACATTCATCAGTGTTGTATATTCCTACTAAATTCCTAGGCTGTAAACGTGATTTAGAAGTCTGCACTGGCCTGTTCTGAGGCAGAAAATGATGGTCTAGGTGTGCCATGGCAAATGTATTGGATCCTGCATGTTATTTATTTGCAGCTTTTGCTTCCAGTTTTGTTCTGTATTTCTTTCATAAAATGGTGCGGTGTTCTTAACTTCAAATTTATTGGTGTTGATTTTCATAATGTATTCAATTGGGTAAAGTGTTCTTGTTGGTTATTCTGTTTCTCAGTGTATAAGTGCCTAATTTTTTGCAAATGGGGGCACATTGATTTCCTTGGTCTCAAGAAGCTGATTGCAGCCATCAGTTATTCCAATGACCCTGAGGGTTATGGGACAGGAAGAAACAAACGCTAGTAGCATATTTTACCGTCTGTGTGCTGTCAACCTCAAACATGATCATTGTCTAAAATGAAACAACAGAAAGGATCACTGCCCTTTCAGCAGTGCGACACCTAATCTTGAAGTCACAGAAAAATCGATCATTCAACATAAATCAATGTTCTCAAAAATTGGTGTTCCTAATTGATCTGCATAGCAGCTTTGAAATCTCCAAGGAATAGCTGGCAAATGAGCTAAGGGCAGACCTAATGTGCCATATTTCTCAGAGGGTAGTGATCCAATGGATACTGTCACACTGCAATGTACAAGGAAAGAATTACACAACTTAGCCACAGAAGAAGGGAAACTATAACAAGAAGACTATCTAGTCAGTTATGAGTAGGCCAAGTCTATAATCAAAGGATAATACCATGAAAAGTGGAAACAAAGCCACCCCATACACATTGAGAAAGATAAATATTACCAGCTGCCCAAGAAAGACCAAATTACTACTCTGCTTCTCCATTGGCCACAACAGAATGATACACCTCATGTATTCTAAACTGAATATAGGAGCTACAAGTCCATGTCGCTGTACCCTTGCAGATATGATACTAAAACACATTTTGTAAGATTATCCCCAAAATAGAGATTTAAGGAGAAAAACATTTTTCACTCACACTAAATCCTGAAACAGCAGACTTCATAAGAGAATCAAGAATCCTAGCCAGTCTGTAGCATTACTGATAAGAACACCAGACCAATGCTTATTGAGTTATTTGCGGGTCATCATCATTGCACTCCGAACATGTCCATATGTGCTCAGATCCCCTCCTCAGCAATTTCCTCAGTGTCCAGCGACTGACGACTCCAGTTCTATGTTGGTTGATAAGTCTTCTTACACGGCCACTGTCTCATTTCTGGCTGTGCCCAACTTAACTCCCATTTCCATCATCCGAAGAAGTGACGTGGATCTGTGTTTGTCGAAGTCCTGTGCTCTTCCCACATCTCGGAGGGCATTGATGATGTCCGCCCGATCCATTGGTTGCCCGTCCTCAACGACAGCGCAGCTAGCCAACCTGTCCGCCCTTTCATTTCCCCGTACTCCTGCATGTCCAGGGACATAGACAAAGGTGGCCTTACGTATTTTGGATTTCTACAACGACTCTTTTTTTATCATGCTCATCAAATCACTCAGTATACATGCTTGGGTGTAGTCTTGTGACTCTAACCATTTGAATTCCTTGGTCACTGCCATCGCCTCCATTGTCATGCTACTCGTGGTCATGGCGTATGCACCACTGTCTTCTTTGACTATTCTGCCTGCCGAGCGTGCTGTAAATGCCCATGCACTTCTTTGGTGTCGTCTTACAGATCCGTCTGTATAGATGACTGCATCTTTCTCATCGGTGTTATCGCAGATGAGACCGCTGACCTCAGCATTAACCACGACCGGGTTCTGTTCCCTACTTTTCCTGTCGAGTGTGACAATACACGAGAAAGTCCCCTTGAATGACATAGGCACCTGTATCCACTCCTCACCAACGCTGATATTGGTAAGCCCACAGACCTGTTTGATGACATCTTCTGCTCGGCCCACCCATGATTTGCCTCTTTTTAGCCTGTCACCTTTCTCTGTGTTGAGCACGTGGTGCAATGGATGCTCTGTATCTGTACTAATCTTCAGGTATGCTCGTGCTCTCCAGATCTTGATTCTGTCATCCATGGTTGGAAAGTCAAGAAGATACCTCATTGCTACACAGGGAGTGTCCCTCCTACATCCCAGGATAATGCGCATGGCTTCATTTTGTATTTTCTCCAGCCTATCAATTTGAGTCGTACTGACAGTAAGAATTGCCAGGGCATATTCGATAGGTGCGAGGACTAATCCCTGGAACAGAAGAGTAAGTAGCCTGTGCTCGATGTTGGCAGCTGCCATGACCTTCAAGGCGGCTAATCCTTTGCAGGATTTTGTTATCACATGGTCGACGTGGTCCTGAAAACACAGGCTGCGATCAAACTTAACTCCGAGGTATGTCATCAACTTGTCCCTGGTCACCTCATCAGCTCCCATTCGTACTACCGGTGTGGTCGTATGAACGATATGATTGTTAAGGGAGAACCATGAAACTGATGCTTTATTAGGATTAACCACGGCACCTGATACCCCACACCAGGAAGAAATGCGATCGAGTTCGTATTGCATTGTGGAAGCGATTCCCCGTCTGTCTCTTCCCTGTCGATATACCAGAATATCATCAGCAAAAGTCATAGTTCTTCCCCTCCCATCCAGCTGTTGTTCCGTGATCGTTATTGTGTACACGTTAAATAGAACGGGTGAAAATGGTGAGCCTTGTGGCAGCCCTGGGCAAATGGATGTTGGCTCGGAAGACCAACTTCCACATCTGAGTATCACCTTCCTCTGAAACAGTGCCGCGGCGATCCATCTAATGAGGAAGGGGTGCACCGCCAGTTTGAGGAGCATATGCATGAGATATTCAAATGGTACCCTGTTGTATGCATCCTCCAGATCTATAGCAGCAGCACATGTCTCCTCTCGTCTGTGGAAGCCTTCGAAGACGTCATAGGCAAATACTGCCGCATTGAGCCATGTCTCTTTGTTATATCTATAACCTCCGAGTGTGGGTGGGAATACACGTTTCTGTTCAAGGTGACAGGTGAGGACACGGGCAACTATTTTCTCCAGCAGTTTGCCGGCAATGTTCTCCATTGTGATGATTCTGTAGGCACTGATCTGAGAATGGTCCTTGTTTGGCTTCGGTAGCGGTAGTAAGTAGCTGTGTAGCCACTCCTCCTTAATCTTGCCACTCCGAGTACTGGCATTAAACTCATTGGCCAGTTTTGTCAAGTCGTCGTCAAATCTAAATTGCCTATGTCATCGTACCGAACACCATCTGGACCAGGAGCAGTGTTGTGTGACCTTTTAAGTGTCGTGCGAATGGTATCGGTTGTGATTGTGAGATCTTCCAGCCCTGCATCCTTACACAACTTTGACAGCAATCCCCGTATCCTCATTCTTACAGCCTCGTTTCTTTGGTCCGTCTGCTCAATGTAGCGGGCAAGCAGGGCCTTCCCTTTGCTCTCATCAGATTTATGCCATATCCGACCTGTGCTCTGAAAGTCTGGTATGCTTCTATGTCGTGGTGTGCCATTCATGCCCTGATGAAGGCGCCAGAATATGGCGAGCGATTTTTCTGAGCACACTTTTTTACAGAAGTCATCCCATTTGGCATCCTTAGCCTGCTTAGCGCATATTTTAAAATGCATCATTTTTTGGTCGACCTCTACTTTCAGATGCTTCAAGAGGTCAGGCTGTGTTCTTCCATTCCTTCTAGCTTTCTGCCATGTCTTGACCGTTTGTCTCTTGCTCCGCCAAGATTCCTCGACATCTACGTTCCACCAAGGTGGCTGCGTCCATCGCTCCTGCCTCCTACGAGGGGCGCTCTGTTTCCTATGTCTGATTTTGCCAATGATCTCCTGGTCTGTTTTCTTGTAGTTGAATGTGTGGAGCTTTCTTTTCTGGCTTTTATTTCTGCTTTTCTCAATTAGGAGGACACATGGATAGTGATCACTTCCGTGGAACCCCAGTGCATTCCACCTGCAAACCGGTGCAAAGGTGGAAGACACCAGTGCCAGGTCTATGACACTATCAGAGTCCTTTGTTTGAGTGGCCATTCTTGTTGCCCTTCCATCATTCAAGCACACTAAATCGGCAGACACCAGTGCGTTCTCTGGGTCTTCTCCCTGCTTGTTAGTTATGACGTTACCCCACTGGTTTCCTCTAGCTTTAAAGTCTCAGCAGAAAATGACATTCTCTTCATCGAACTCGAAGAGATTCTGCCATTGTTGTGTGTTCACCTTCCCAACACCCTAACCGCATGTACCTGCAATTCTGCATTGTTCCACACAGACATATCAACATCAGCTGCCACCATATTATTGCGCACAAGGATGGCCTGCCCAAGGTGTCGTCTATTGTAAAAACAATGAAAGCCAGTGCTTATAGAGTATCTTACACAAATGTGATATCAAACAGTTTGGGCAACTTTTGCAGAATCTATGACCAACACTTGTTCCAACATTTGTCACATTCAACATTAGCAATACCAGAGTTTTACATTGAGTGAGAAGAAGAGTGTATGACATATTATATTTCCTGGCTGTCACAAATTGATGCCAAAGTTTAAAATATTCCAAGTCGTACTAAGCTCTTAAGATTTAGACACTGCATTCTTCTTCTTTCCTTCCTTATTTGCCAGTCTGCATTGAGGGGAGATATACTTTGCTGTCTTTTGCTCTTCTCTTCGCCTCTGCTGTAGTTATGTTTCCTTGTGCTTCTAATATTCCATCAATCTATATTTTTTGTGGTCAGCCCGGACTTGTATTCTTGCAATGTTTATTGAAGGCTCGTTGTCTTGTATTTTGATCACTCTGCCTTGTCACATGGCCAAACCATTTTATCTGTTGTTTCTTTACATATTCTATGGCTGAGGTTATTCCTAGCTTTTTTCTCAGTTCTTCATTTCTGATCTTGTCTCTCAGACTGTTTCCTGTCATTCATCTAACACACTTCATCTCAGCAGAGGTTATTTTACTTGTTGTTCTTGCATCTAAGATCCAGGGATGGCATTGGTAGCACAATGTGGGATTGAAGGTTGTATTGTAGAGTGATCATTTTGCCTCTAGAATTATTTCCTTGTTGGACAATAGTAGTGATAGACATGGCATAGTGTCACAAAAGTATAGTATGTGACAAATGACTGCAGATGAGGAAACCAGTAGATTTAGTGTGCAAGTGTTCTACTGGCTGCAGCTTTGACTAGTGTAGGCTTGAAATTGTTATTGTTATTGGCTATGGAAGGCCTCGGTCTCACAGCAAACGAATTAAAATCCATAATTGCTCAACCGCCCGTGCCAGTGGAATCATCCGAATTACTAACTCATCTCCCAAACAAAGAAAGGTAACTGTAGTCCCCATCGTAGCAGTCTCAGCACACGCCAAAAGACATAAGGCGAAACCGCGCAGAAAGTGAACACAGCCAACTGTTCCCTGTCATACGACATCATCATTCATCGTAAACAAGCGGGATATCGAAGCAGGATCAAAACGGATGAGACACACAGCTCACGGTGTGCACAGAGCACTTAACTCAGTAGCTCCTGCAACAAGCCGGACTTGGAATATGAGGAAACTGCAAGAAGGAACACTTTTCAGACATAGCCTTCAATGGTTCCTGCCGCCTATCCACCATATACCATGGGAGTTTACGTCCTCCCGAAAATGATGATCGTCGTAGCACTTTATGATGTTAGGCCATCATTGATGACTCCAATTCCAAACATATAGACACACAGTGGTGGTAAGTTATCATTTCCAATCCAACAGAAGCCACATGACCTGTAGTTAGTAAAAACACAATTGATGATGTTCTCCGCTCCCTTCTTGTAACTGCCGCCACACGATTCTGATGTCTCATTAACTTGGACATCATTCAAGAACAATGTCAGATGAACATTCCATAGATATGGCTTTGCTGATGAAATGCTTGGTGCAACAGTTGTATCAATCATAGTGGAGGCTCCTGGTATGTGGTCATTAATATCACATACGGCACATGATGTTGTTATATTCAGAATTTCTTTCAGGGGTGTAAATACGTGGCACACACATGGAGAGTGGTTTGTGGTCACAGTAATCCCATTAAAGGCAATTCTAGGGTAGCATGGCATAGCTGTTTCAGAACAGCACAATCCTATGATGTTTTCTGTGTTTGCTATAAAGCTGCTGGTGCTACACAATCCTGACCAATTATAGGTGTGGACATTATTCACTTGCAATGACAAAACTGCTTTGTTTACATCATAAACCTCTGGAAGCGAATCATTTATGGGACTAATAGTACAATTTATTCTTCCATCGGGGATATCTTCATTGAGTCCCCAAAAAAGGTCTTTGGTTAAAAAGCACATATGCTTTTGAGTTAAACACAAAATGAGCCCACTTCATAGATTCAAAATGATCCTTGCCAATGCCATCCGTTTGCACAAGTTAGGTCCTTAGCTACCAATGTCACAAACTAAGCCATCAATTTAACGACTTTATCCAAAGCGAAGGTTAACGAACTGTGAACAAACATTTATGTTCAAACCCCTGAATACATTTTCAAAAACTTGCCAAATCGCTGCAATAACATTTATCGTGGTATTCAAAGTAAACATTGCTTAGTCCATAGCTCGAATATAAATAAGCTGCCATTTTGGTGCGTCCCATGACGTCATCCTTGCCTGAGTCTTGAAATATTTTCCTATAGTAAAAGCAATCCGGACATTTTGCAAACTTTCATCCCTATAATACAGCAGGTAGAAGACTCTTGAATGTCATGTTTCTTCTAATGGCTGAAACCCCTATTTGACATGGAAACTACCTCTTATGATCAGATTACCCCTTTGCAAATCTATATGTAATGAGTTTCCTATCACTAGTATTATTTTAGAATTGGCATTGTTAATACATACATAACACATTTCCTTTTCAAACTTTCAGTAAGGAACTTTGCCCTCCCATGTGTGAAATGTGTCAGACTTCACAATCAAGGTACACATGTCCTGGCTGTGATGTAAAGACATGCTCTCTGCCATGTGTCAAGCAACATAAGGTGAGACTTGGCTGCACTGGAGAGAGAAACAAGACAGCATTTGTGGACATACATGACTACTCAGACATGCATTTATTAAATGGTAAATATCTTTCACACTCTTTCATTACTTCTTCAGCCAAACTCCTGCTCTTTGTCCAAATGCCACCAAGTCTAATTACAAAATAATTGTTTATTCTTGTTTTCATTCGTGTAGATTTTGTTATTCTGTCATACAAAAATGAGTGATTTTGTAAAATTACTGAAGAAATTTAATACCATCAAATATCTCTGATGGCTTAAATTATACTGTATCTTCACAGCTTCCTGCCTATACAATTATCAGTTTTCTTGTTGATTTTAAGTTGCAGAGTAACTTTTCTCTTATTCCTTCAATTTTTCCAGTGTCTCATTATATTCCAGCTATTTCTTTCTTATATTTATGGGTATGAAGTAATTTATCTATTATCCTTTCAAGACTAAGATGGTAAAAATTATACTCTCCATGTCTGACAGTATTTGCTATTGCTTGATTCATCATCATCATCGAGTGCCTTCTCCACAACGAAGGTTGGCTACCATGGATCGCCATTCTACGCTGTTTCTTGCTTTGATGGTGCAGGCTGTCATAGATTGACTTGTCCATCTTTGGATGTTACTCGTCCATCTTAGTCTTGGTCTGCCTCTTTTACCTTGTATTTTCCCTTCCAATAATACTTTTAGTAGGCTGTTGTGTCTTTTAACATGGCCCAAAAATGGCTTGATTAGAATTTGTCATTTCTACCTAAGAGTCAAGATTTCTGTTCAAATAACAATGGATGTTGAACAATGGTGGCTTGTTAAACCCTCGATTAAATAGGAACTATCAGCTTATGCCTCTGTACCTTGGATAACATGACAACAAAACACGTTCTGCAGGATTGCCCCCAGTTAACAGGCTTGAGAAGGACAATGTGGCCAACATCCACCTCCTTGGAAGAGAAACTCAATGGGGCAACTGAATCACTGAAACAAGACAGCTGCCTTCATAGGAGAGTCAGTAGACCTAGTCTGAATGAGCCATGATCGCAGAAGAAGAAGGCGACCTCCGATTAACCATTCTTAGCAAGGTGAAGAAAAACAATCCTTCACCTTGAACCAGAATTTTAAAAAAAGTAATATATTTTCTTACTTTTTCTTTCACCTTTACTAGAATGCCTTCATTGCTTATTATGAATACCTATAGTATTCTCTTTTTGTAAAAATAACATTTTTGTGGTTTGAAAACTTTTCCTGTCAGCTATCGATTGTCCAGGATTTACTGCCATATGTCAGGACTAGCACTGCATAATACTGAAATGATTCTTTTCTTACTACCATTGTCAAAGATGTTTTGCATATATTATTTAATTCTTTGGAATGTAGTCCTTGCCTGAGCTATTCTGCACATTACCACTGTGAACATCTCCCATCTGAAGATATTATTATTCTTAGGTTTTTTAGTTTATTGACTTGTAGTCTTTGTTAATAACATAGACATAGTCTTTGTTAATAACATAGACATAGTCTTTGTTAATAACATAGACATAGTCTTTGTTAATAACATAGACATAGTTTTTGTTAATAACATAGACATCATACTTTTGGCAAGTCTACATGTATTCAAGCTTCTTTAGACACAGCTGTTTTTCTTTTTTCTTTGCAAAGTTATATTTTAGTTATAATCTTGGAAATTTTGCAGTGTTTATTGTTGAAGTTGTCTTGAATCTAGTAAACTCATCTTGTTCTTAAAATGGATATTTTATCAGATTGGTTTCAATTTATGACACCAGACAAAGTATTATTTCTAGCTGTATTAAATATTTTTGCAAGGATAATACTTTGGTAGTCAGTAATATAAAGTCTTGTGTGTGTGTATGTTATTTAATTTTTAATCACACAAGTTTTTACATTTTAACATATAGCTTCTTTTTATCACTTTGAATATCTAATAGAAAAAGAAGGTGTATTTTACCTTCAACTAAAGTACCAATGACAAACTATTCTATTCTGTCCATGGAACCCGTTCTAATACTGTCAGGAATTCTCCATATCCACTCCACCACTTGTCATAGCATCTCTCAAAATGCATAGGTAATTAGGTCGCTCTATACACGTCTTACTCAACTACACAAGCCGTGCTGAAGTCGGATGTGTTGGGCCGAAAGGCACAAATATAACAGTTATACTGCAAACCACAACACAACGCAGACACATCCACTACGTCCTTGTAAGGGCGGATGATGAAGAGGAATATTCTAGTCTACCACGATACTCTAGAATACTTTAGTCATCTGGTGAACGCAACCAACCAACCACACAAGCTATGATTTCTAGCATCCTTAGTCGCCTCTTACAACATGCATGGCAGGTAATAGTGACTCTGTTCTTTTCTCCCCTCACTGTGGGGGGCCCTGTAGCCATACAGGGGAATGACAAGCAACTGTGCAGAAGACAAAATAGGTATGCTCTCAAGAACAAGGACAAACAAGGGAAGGACAAGAGACACTTTACAACTTCACCGAATGTTCTTCAGGAAATATCCAATAATAATGTCCCATTATAACCCCATGTGTTGGATCATTCCACTTGTTACAGTAACATTGTTTATTATATAATTTCCAACACATATGTCCAACCATAATATTTGGAAGTATGGCCAAGCTTTGCTTTCAATTCTAAATACACCACTGAGGTACATTATGAGAGCAAGCTGTTATATTTTTGCATGATCTGCAGCTGTCCGCTGTTTGCATCATGGGCACTAAGATGTCTTACTAAAACAATTGGACTTCCGGTCAATATGGCGGATGGGTGGCAAGGAACCATTGAGGCACTGTCTGAGAAGTGTTTCTTGTTGCAGTCTCCTCATATTCCAGGTCCGGCTTGATGCTGGAGCTACTAAGTTTGGTGCTCTGTGCACACTGTGAGCTGTGTGTTTCATCCGGATGGTGTTTCTATATTCTAATTGCTTACGATGAATGATGGTGTTGTATGATGGACAGTTCAGCTGCGTTCACTTTCAGTGCTTATACGCATTATGTCTTTTGGCGTGTGCTGAGTTTGCTGTGATGGGGATTGCAGCTGCCTTTCTTTGGTTGGATGTTCAATGGAATGTTAATTCGGATGATTCCACTGGCGTGGATGGTTGAGCAATTGTGGATTTTCATTTGTTTGCAGTGATACCAGGGCCTTCATGTAACTATAACTAAAACATTGTATCATTTTGGGCCCATTTTGAAATGTATTTGTCTGTCTTTTGTCCTTTCGAGAAGATAAGAAGACATGTAGGGCAAAAATTCAAGACTGAGTTGAATCAGTTAGAATTCAATCAATCAGTCTACATCCTATGATCTTTGTTATCAAGTGTCAGACCTTGTACAGGTGCAGCACTGTATCTCACTGTACGTCCATGTTCTGAGCGAGTTACTGAGCCTATATGAGGGAGCTGATACCTGCTGCTGTTACCTCTCACATCAGTGTTCTTTTAATGTTTCTCAATGTCTGTCTCTTTTTCTTTTACCCTCTGGTTCCCATTTGAGGGCTTGCTTTGAGATACTTTTGTTGTCTCTTCTCATCACATGTCTATTCTTCATCTTGATCATAGATGATATTTTGGGATGCTTCGTCGGTTCTCTTATTTCTGCACTAGACTTAAATTAATTCCATGGTATACAAAGTATTTTTCTTACTAATTTGTTTTCAAATTAATACAATTTATTTTCCTTTTTTTATTAGTTGTTTTCCAGCTCTTGCATGCATAAGTAGAGGTGAATAATACATTTGATTTGAAAATCCTGACCTTTGTTTTTGTGTTTAGTCATTTTGATTTCTATATTATATCAAGGTTTCTGAAAGTCATTTCTGCTTTCACTGTTCTGATTTTAATTTCTTCTTTGCGTCTCCTTTTTTATCTAAGCAGCTTCCAAGATGAACAAAGTGGTTTACTTCTTCCACTGCTTTTTCTTCCAGACATATATTTTCTTCTGGGCAAATTTGATTTTTTTCATTACTTTTGTCTTTTCTTGGTTGATCTCAAGTGCTTTTTTCTAGCCTTTGGGACAGGGCATTTGTTTTTTCCTGCATATGTTCACATTGCTATTGATAAGAACTATATCTTCTGCAAACATGGCTCATTCAAACTAGGACTCCGGACTCTCTAGTGAAGGCAACTGTCTGTTTATGTGATTCAGTTACCCCATAGAGTTTCTCTTCCAGGAAGTTGGGTGTGGGTCATATTGTCCTCAGTTCTGTGTACTGGAGGCAATCTTGTAGAATGTGTTTTGTTGTCATGTTATCCAGGATACAGTGGCTTTGGCTGGTGGTTCCTATTTTGAGTTTGGTGAACATGTGGTTTCTCATTCTGTTGTGGCCAGTGTGTAGGCGAAGTATGATAACTTGATCCCTCCTTGATAGTTGGAGGTATCCGTCCCTCTCATTATACTTTAGGTACTCTTGTTTCCATTTTTCATACTAGCCTTTGATGATGGGTTTGGCATTATCATAGCTGACCAGATGGTTCTCTTGTGGTAATCTCCCTCCCTCCTTAGCTAGTTTGTCTGCACATTGTTTCCATGTATATTACAGTATGATGGTATCCACTGGGTGACCACTCTCTGGAAGTTATTGCACAATTAGTCTAGGGTTGTTCTTAGATCATCTAGGTTGCTGTTCCTGAGTGATTTTAGAGCTGTTAGAACTGACAGTGTGTCAATCAGCATCACCAATTTCTTGTGCACATTATTTTTGTGTTGAATAGCCAGTTTTGCAACATCTTTGAAGGCTTCAGTTTCTGCTTTATAGCATTTGAGATCCAAGTGTCCATCCAAAGCTTTTGTTACCTGAACAGCATTCATGCATTACGAAGTTAATGACACTATCAAATAACAAGGGAGATAAAATACATCCTTGTTTCACTTTGGTATCAATCTGGAACCATTCACTCAATCCTGCCTTTGTGTGAACTGCACATGAGAATCCATCATACTGATTTTTTTATGATTTTAATAATTTTTGGGTTGTATAAAGAATTATTTATTACGCTTAATTGTTATGATTATTTTTTTTTTAAACTATCTTTACAACATATAGTATCATTGTTGGTGTATATCTGGGGGGCTCACGATAGAACCAGAGGGATAAAGGCCGCTTAGTTAAAGCAGTCACCACAACGTGTGAGGCTCAGAATTTTTATCTCATATAATTATATGCATGTATATATTGTTATGCATATAACATTATATGTTATAATTTTAAATGCCACAATTAAGTTACAGATTAAATTTAGCATGTTGTTATAATTATCCATTTTACATTGAATCACAGGTCCTTCCATCTTGTTGTGATTATAAAATTATACATTTATTACAGGTTCCCACATGTTGTTATAATTATAATGTTACCATTTAGATTACAGGTTTTTAGAAGATTCAGAGCGGAAGTTTTACAGCAACAAAATGGTACCAGAAAACAGACACCGAAGTATTTCTGGAGCTCCTTATCATCTTAATAAAAGGGTTTGTTCATATTTTAATGTCAATGTATTTTAAATCTCTCAAATGAATTACCTATCTCCTGGTATTAGTAAGCACTAAGCACTCCTACACCTTATTGAATAATACAGTGATTACCTATCTTGTAGTGTGGTTGTGTCACGATAATTATATATCTTGTAATGTGAGAGTAGCTTAGTGACTACATACCTATAGCAAGGAAAAAGTATTATAATTACCAGTTGGCTTCGTGCAGTAAAGGTTGTGAGTTTGCTGCCAGTTGAGCATGATATTTATGAACTGGTAAAATATCTAATAAAATGAGTGCCTGGCTTGAGTTAGGAAAAAAAATGGTGTACTCTTACAGTATTATGAGATGTGTAGTTATATATGTGTCATAATACATGTAATAAATAATAATACATTTAGGATGTTGAGATCTCATAGTGTTAAGTCTCAGTAACTGGAGGTAGTTCTCCAATGCTCATCAACATCTTGTGTAGTCTCCACATTGAAGGTTAGCTATGAAGACAGTGGCTCTGGACAGAACATGTACTGTGGTAATCAACTGAACATATTACATGACAAGCCCTTTTCTGGAATTCCCAGGGAAGAAGGGAAAGAGGAATGTTAAAATATACTTGGAGAAGACTGGTGAAAGCAGAGATGAAGAGGGTGATGAAGATATGGAACGATCCTAAGATATTAGCAAGAAACAGGATGTCTTGGAAAGTGTTTGTTGAAAACCTATACTCCAGAGGGAGTTGAAAGGAAGAAGTATATTAAATGTATTTCTTATTGCATTTAGAAAATTATTCTGCTTTCATTTTATGATAATTTGATAAATGATTTCTCACAGTCATGATAATTTGATAAATGATTTCTCACAGTCATGATAATTGATAAATTATTTCTCACAGTCATGATAATTTGATAAATGATTTCTCACAGTCATGATAATTTGATAAATGATTTCTCACAGTCATGATAATTTGATAAATGATTTCTCACAGTCAAAGCTGCTGATTACAGCAGCATTCAAGAGAGGGATCAAGTTGAGAATGGTCTCATCAGCACTCACAAAGAACAAGGCAAATACAAGCTTTTATACAATAAGGTAAAATTAGGGTTAAGATGTTTACCTTAAGTTCCAAAGTACATCTTCTTCCTCATCGTCATTATTTTTCCCAAACTCACTGAGTCAGGAACCAACTTTGAGCTGCTGCATTAATTGGAGAGGTTAAGCTGTGTTTAAATCAACATTGATTTTATCACTAAGCCAACACATTACCACTATGTTACTGACACTAGCATAACAAGAGATTTCAAATTAATGATTGTAGTTGTACGACTTCTCCTCATGGTTTGCCTATGGGACCACTTGTATACAGCACCCAGATGGTCGGATTTGTTGTCAAACAGAAACATGTAATTATAGTTCAAACTAAGCATAGATTCATTCTGTGCAAATTACAGATGAAGTGAACAGTTCAAGGACATGTTAAAAATGTGTCACAAAAGCACTTTCTGAATTACGCATGAATCTTAATGATTGGGAGATTCATTATCATCAAGTACCGGGCCTAGTGGCGTAGGTGATCATGTCTCTCCACAACTTTCGATCTCGGCAGCTATTTATCATATCTATTGTTGACCTTCTGCCAAGCCATTCTCTTAAGATGTCTGTTATTTTTTCTTTTTGCTTCCCTCTATCTCTTCGTCCCTCAATTTTTCCAGTTGTTACAATATATTCCAGTTGTTCTCTTCTCATTACATGGCCAAAAAATGGGAGATTAAGTCTAGCATAATAAGGTTACTGAGAAAGCATGTAATAAAAATTAAAGAATAAATCACATTGAGAAGTGATTGTAAAAGGAAACTCTGTGGAGCATTGCAGTATTATATATTCTTATCATTAGAGTAGTCCTAGGCTAAGTAAGCATTTTGCCCATTACTTTCATGGCATTATGAGTCCGTTACCCAAAAGTTACAGAACGATACCATTATTTGCCACAGATGCAGTCAGTTTGTAGCTGCCTTGACTTTACAAAATTGTGTTGCTATAAACATATCTTGTATGCCACTGATAATGTGTTCAAATAGAGAAAGAAAAGCGCTAAAATAATTATTATTCGTCTGTCTAGTTGATAAAACTAGGTAAATAATAGATGCCACATTATATACAGTGTAAGTTTCTCAACTTCTGTCCTTGAATTATCTCTCTTCACTGCCCTTCAACCAAAACATTGATGTTTTCCTTACAGCAGACACTTCATGACTCGTATTGTCCTCATTAGTCACCACCAAACCCTACCTAATAGAGAATGGTGACAATATTGTCTTCACCAACACCATTAAATACACACATACAAAACCACGTAAGAATTTGATTTGCATCTCTTTGTATACAAAACCACGTAAGAATTTGATTTGCATCTCTTTGTTTTCAACATTGACCTTAAACTTCCTTTCCAAATCCCTCACTGCACATTATTATTCAATCTCTATTTTGATTCAAAATGAGTGACCTTTTTAGCTGTAGCTATATTTCTGGTTTTTATTTGTAGCAATGATACCATTGGCTGGCACGTTGAATGGCATTTTGTTGCAACAAACACTGTGATCAAAGCTGAGAAGTAAGTTCTAATATTCCTGTTATTTTATTTGTATAAGTTCAATGATTTCTTAACATAAATATATATATATATATATATATATATATATATATATATATATATATATATATATATATATATATATATATATATATATATAAACCATAACTGAGACAATAACAAGGGTTAAAGTTCAATGTAGGTTGTATGGAATGAGCCCAACTCACAGTTAACCCTAGATTATAATACCATAGTAAAATTTACTGCATCAAGGCACAAATGCCTCAAAATTTTTCATGTTCAACACCCACTCTCCCAGTAACATCCTAATTACCATTTTTGATGATCCCTGAGTGTAGTTTCCTGGTCATCAGCAAACATCAAAGAACCATTTGTGACTAGGAAACACGGCGAACATACTGACTGACATAAGTCTGGCGACTGTACCAATAGACATTGTAACACATCAGGTTCATGAGGTGAAATTCCGGTCATAAATCAACCTGAGCGAGGAATTTTGAGTCCTCGTGTTTTGCCTAGTGTGAACACACGGGACTGTGTCAAGAGTTCAGAGAAATTACTATTGTTAAATGGGCATGAATGTGTTGTATTGTTGCATGTAGTGGAAATGTGATATTTGCACTTTTCAAACCAAATTATCAGACTTCAGAAAAGCATATCTGACTGAATACCTAACTACCTTCCCTCGTCAATCTCTACCCACGTTGCCAGATGACTGGTTAGTTTGTTTCTAGGGACCACACAGAGGTGGCGAAGAATATAGATAGTTCTGGTTCAAGACATCAGCTGACGTTCGCTGACAGCGCGAGCTCTGTTGCTGAACAATGCCGTAGCCCCCCTCATTTGGGCCTGATCTGAATCATTTATATTTTACAATTTTCAGTATAATGTTGCTTTAGACAAAAGAAATAGAGCATAACTTCTACAGCAAAATTAATTTGTTTAATTTATCTGTGACAGGGTTCCTGAAACCACTATTCTGTTAGATGCTGCCAAGAAGCACACAAACTTTGTTGAGTATCCCCATTTAAGAAAATGTTTGAAGGATTACAGGAAGGACAAGCTGGACAAGTGCAGATTTCTGCTGAAGGTTGATGGATTACCAGCCAACAGAGTAAGGTAAGAACATTCGTCCCTGTCTTCTGGTGCTTTTATCAATTTTTACTCTTTGTAATATCACACTTTTAGATATAAAATAATTTGACTACAAAATAGTTTTCAATGTTCTCATCATATAATTTATTTATTCTATTGGCGTATGTCTTTTTTTTTCCCACCCCCTCTTTAATAAATTGTCTACTTGTATAAAAGTGATCTTGCTTTGAAAGAGAAAAACAACAGCATAGAGAAGGAGTTAATTTGTTTTTTAAGAGTACTAGAGTGTAAACCACTTATCTTACATGAAAAGAAATGTATAAATTAACATCTACCTATCTATCTATTGAACTATCAAGCCGTAGCCGACCCATAGGGCATAGACCCAGATACTCTTTCTCTTATCTAAATTTTTATTCAAGTAGTTTTCAATCCTTGAAAAGATCTTTTATCAAATCTCGCCATTTGTCTCTGTTCTGTGCAAGCAACTCTACCTCATTGAGGGAGCCGATTCCTGCTGCTCTTGCCTCTCTTCTGATCAATGATCTTCTCTGTGTCTTTCTTGATTTCTGAAGATATTAGTGGTTGTAAATTAACATAGGAATCACCAAATGGATTGATAGAGTTCAGAAGTACCAGTTAATGATTAGCGAAAAAGATGCATGGTTATTAGTAATACCAAATAGCAAAGCAAGCCCTCATGTGGGAAACAACAGGTAAGAGCGAAAAGAGGAAGACCCAGAGATACACTGAGAAGAACATTGATGAGAGAGGCAAGAGCAGTAGGAATCGGCTCCCTCAATGAGATAGAGCTGCTTGCACAGAACAGAGACAAATGGCAAGATTTGATAATATATCTTTAAAAGAATTGAAAACTGCTAGAACAAAAATTTAGATAAGAGAAGTATCTTGGTCTACGCCCCATGGGCCGGCTACGGCTCGAAAGGTCAATAAATAGATATTAGTAAAAAAGATGGACAATTAATTTCATAATTATCTTATTGCTTCTCAATTTTTATTTCACTCGATGAATAAATTGTGTATATATAAATATATATATATGGCCCTAATCGTCTTGTCAGATGGGCTAGTGGAGGCTATTGTGTATTTTTTTTTTTTTTTAGGTTTTGTTTTTGTCGAACAACTTCTCTCGTGGCTAATTCTACCAATGTTTGACATACACACGCGGTCACAGAATGAACAAGTTCGCTGATCCACAGGGTTTTCCCATCCTTTTTCATGAGTCTTTTCTCTTCTAAGGTTTGCCTTATCACAGTCTCAAATGATGTTATACCGTTCCTTATACATGCTCTCCATGGTGTGCAATTACTTGCCAGATGTTCCCAAACATTTTCACATATGGAGAAGTCTTTCAGAGATGATTTACAGATATCTCTATATCGTAGTTTAGGTCTGCCAATTTGTCTTTTTCTGTGTATTAATTCACCATATAGTATTTGCCTGGGAATGCACTTTTCTTTCAGTCCTTGGAAATGCCCCAGCCATCTTAGTCTTCGACTTCTGAGCATCGACATGATTGTTGGGGTCTTAGCACGTTGCAGGACAGTTAAGTTGGTTATTTTGTCCTGCCATTTGATGTGCATTATTTTGCGGAGACATCGCATGTGAAAGACATCTAGTCTTTTTTCCTGGTTTGAGTATGTTGTCCAGGTTTCAGATCCATATAATAGTGTGCTAAGCACACAAGTTTGATATATTAAGAGTTTAGTCTTTAGTATATATATATATACTAAAGATATGGATTATATATATATATATACAGTCGAACCTGGTCTTAGGACCACCTGTTTAAAGCGTTTCCCTGGTTATAGGACCGGGTCTACAATTTCCCCGAGTTTTTTACTATATGCTAACACTGATTACGGCGCTCACCGTATGACGCGACCAGAGACCAGGCTAATTAACCGCCGCCAATGTTATTTATCCTGTTTACGACACGCGGGTAGTAATCCGAGATAAAGATACACTGGCCAGCCAGTCCTTATCCGTCTCGCTGGGAGCCATAAACGATCGACACAGGTGTCTCCTACAGGTGTCGAAGTTTTCCCGTATTTAGTGAGTCCCAGATTACAGTGGGACGTGTTACGTTTATCAGTCAATACTGGTGTGAGAAAAACGGCAGACACAGATCTATGATTCGTGAAGTGACATCACTTCGCGGTTCCGTCTAGACCAGAGTAGACCATTGCGTGGCCCGTATAAATTACAGGAATTAACTAAAGAATTAGTTATTGCCCGCTTAGAGTGTATTCACGTACATGTACAGTATCTCAGTGAATTATTTTTGTGGATTTTAAAAGTGTTACACACAATATAGGAAATGGCCAGTGTCAAAAGTGTAAAACCAAAAGCATTAACGCTGGAAGAACGAATATCAGTGATTCGACAAAATATTTTTGTGTGTTTAACTATCGTGTTTTATGAAAAGTGTCCAACCAGTGGCTATTGTAGACCGACATGTGCACTATGTTCTACTCATGGATTACGCTGATTTGCAGGTTAGTTTTCATAGTGCTTAGGATCAAATTTTTTTTATCGCTCTATTTATTATGTGAAACCTGTGAGGCAGGACCACCTGTCCTATGGGACCAGTTTTTGAAAGTCCCGTGAATGGTCGCCTTAGACAGGTTCGACTGTATATACTAAAGACTAAACTCTTAATATATCAAACTTGTGTGCTTAGCACACTTATATATGGATTATATATATATATATATA
The DNA here is from genome assembly GCA_032433765.1 of Megaustenia siamemsis. Taxonomy (NCBI): domain Eukaryota; kingdom Metazoa; phylum Mollusca; class Gastropoda; order Stylommatophora; family Ariophantidae; genus Megaustenia; species Megaustenia siamemsis. The sequence goes on along the minus strand of JAVIAB010000059.1, from coordinate 40,797,488 downwards.
TATATATATATATATATATATATATATATATATATATATATATATATATAGGTATCCGCGATAGCTCAGTGGTTAGTAAACTGAACTACAAAGGACAAGAGCCAGGGTTCGTTCCCAACCGACAGCTTCCGGTTGACCCAGCCTGAAATGGGTACCAGGTTTTTTCTGGGAAAGTAAAGTGACACGGGCGTAATACCAACCACATTACCCCAAAAATCATGTGCCGAAGGTCTGTAAAATTTATGGTCACTAACACCATATTCCCTATAAGCCACTTGGCATGACGGGGGTACTTTACTTTATATATATATATATAATTTTTTTTTCAAGATATCTGTTATTGTTTTGAGTATTTGTTTATATATTTTATATTGACAAATTTCAGATATTTTGAGTTGAGACCTACTGAGTCTATAGCAGAAAACCTGAAGGGCCACAATATAACAGAGTATCCATCAATCATGGTCCTTCCGTTAAACAGCAGTGACACTAACTATATACTGTTGTCTAAAGGTAATTATAAATGAAATCTTGTGTAAATTAGATAAGTTGAATGACCACTAATGATATTCTCATGAAAAGAACTAAACCAGTGGGAACTAAATTTTAAAAAAACTGATAATGCCAAGTTTTTTTGTTTTTTTTTTTGCTACATCATGTCTATCTCGATCTTTCGTTCACCCGAAGTATTGTCTATATCTGCAATGTCGTTTCCTGTATAAATTTTACTGTCTTTTGTAACTCTTGCAGTGGCCCATATAGTTTTGTCTGTAGTGTTGTATCTATGGGCCAATGGATTTTCCTCAGTCTACTATATTCTGTGCAATCTTGAAGTATGGGTTGCTCAGTCTGGGGTGCCTGTCCACATGTACAAGTAGTTGATGTGCCGATGTTGAATTTTGTATACATGTGACTATGGAGTCGATTGTCTCCTGTTCTGGCTACGTCATGTATTTATTAACTCTTTCCATACGGAAGCTTTTTATCGAGGTAATGGAAGAGATTTCAGAAACAAAATTGTTCATGGTTTTAAGAATCAATCTACATATTTATATTTATCTAACATATAACATATTATATATGAATATTTAGATAATTGAACAAGCTATTAGATTTCACCAATATTAAGATGATACCAGACATGTAAAAAGAATATACTTTGATGGCGTTCACACTAAAAAAATTGAGTGTGGCACACTATGCGGCGGAACGTGCGCTGCCGAATTCAGCATTGCGCACAGTGCTGCGAAACATACAAAAAGAGTTAAGAAAGAGTAGACACCTATGGGTCTGTCCAGTATAAATAAGAGAGTCATTAATTAAAACAAATCTAATTATTCTTTAGCCTTGAGTATCAGTAATTTATAGATATCTAACCATTATTTATCAGCAAGGGAGAGACAGGGATGTGTTCAGAGATATCAGAATGATAACAGGCAACTCTAGACCATCAGTTAAAGTAATTAATAATCACTGTGGCCACACAGCTAACCGAACAAAAGTATATACTGCAAAGATGGAGTGATCACTGCACAGTAGTGTATGAAGATAATTCAAAACACTCCAATATATAAATAAAAAGTGAAGAAAAAGAACCAGCCTATGCTGGATGAAGTTTGATCTGCAGTAAAAAATCTGAAGAGAGGGGCGTCGCCAGGAAGTGATGATATACCAGCTGTATTCATCCAAGCTGGGGAGCCGCGATAGCTCAGTGGTTAGTGAACTGGACTACCACGGACAAGGGGTTGGGTTCGATCCCAACCGACGGCTTCCAGGTTCACCCAGCCTTAAATGGGTACCTGATTTTTTTCTGGGAAAGTAAAGCAGCACGGGCGTAAAACTGACCACATTACCCCAAAAATCATGTGCTGAAGGTCTGTAAAATATAGGGTCACTAACACCATATTTCCTATACGCCACTTGGCGTGACTGGGGTACTTTACTTTACTTTTTTATTTATCCAAGCTGGAGGGGAGACCAGCATGCATATTTACCGTGTGATCTGGAAAAATGCAGACTGGCCAAAAGCCTGGAAAAGATCTGTTTACATCCCCATTCAAAAGAAATTAAGGTTGGTCTCAAGATAAGATGCCACCCTTGAGACAGAGAGGTTGTGAGTTCAAATCCTGGCTGAACCAGTTGAGATTTTTATTTATAATTTCTCTCTGCTGTAACCATCCCTGGTCTCAGCAGGAAGACCCAACTTAAAATGTCAATTACTCATCGACGGAAAGAAATATGAGTACCTCCGAAGACGGAGTTATCTGCATGTATGGCGAGGGACCCCTGTGCACACGGCTGCCAGGCAAAAATGGATTAACATGCAAAATTCAATTCCTAGTTTCTAGGGACTTCGCCAAAGGTGAAAGCTAATGAACGGAACTATTGCCCTAATAAGCCAAGCCAGCAAAATACTCTGCAGATCATCATGAATAGGATAGCAAGAAAGTTAGAACAAGAACTTCATATAGTTCAAGCAAGTTTCAGACATAGTAGAGGTACCTGGACCACGTCTTTAACAGGAGAAACTTCCTTGAGAAGTGCAGTGGATACAACATAGGACTGCATACATGCTTCATAGATTACAGCAAGGCCTTTAACTGCACACATTAGAGACTGGGCTTTCCAACACACCTAGTACATATTATCAAATCATTATATAACAGCAAGCAGCTATCAGAATAATGGACAAAACATCAAATTGGTTTAAGTACTAAAGAGGGTGAAGCAGGGATTCAACCTTTCTCCATACCTGTTCAACATCTATACTAAGAACATCATGAGAAATATCAGAGACAATGAAATATTTGTGAAGTTCAACCCTTTCACAATAAATGGCAATATAATTCCAGAACTCTGATATGCTGATGACACAGTCTTCCTCTCAGTGTATAAGGATTAAAAGAGACATATGAGTGTGTTAAAAAAACACAGTGAAGAGTAAAACTTCTAACTAAACGTACAAAAAAAACTAAGGTAATGTCCAAAAATAAAATCAACAGTGAAGAACTTCAAACTGTAACAAACTGAATATCTTTGACCTATGGTAACTAACAGTGAAGACTGCCAGAAAGAGATCAAAAGATTAGCAATGCAAAAAATTAAATGCTATGAAGAACATGTAGCAAAATAATACCTGCAAGGCAGTAAAATTAAAATTACTAAGGGCATGTATCTTTCCAATTGCAACATATGGTTGTGAATCGTGGACAATCTCACAAACAGCAAGGAAGAAAATCTATTCATTCAAAACTTAATGCAGAGAAATCTCTAAGGTATCTTGGATAATTAAAAAGAGCAACGAAGATATATTAAAAGACTTAAACATTAAAAGGAACTGGTTTATAAACACCATTCTACTGAAGAAATTAGAATACTATCTATCTATCTATTGTCCTTTCGAGCCGAAGACGGCACATAGGGCAGAACCACAATCTCAAAAACAGAAACCCTGCGTGCCAAAATGGCACACACTGCAGAGATCACTGCCTCCAAAATCTATGGTCTGTTTCCATAACAATGCTTTTTACAATGACAGCTTGTCAAGCCATCGATCAACCTCCTTAGTCGCCTCATACGACATGCCTGGAAGGTCACAGTGTCACTATTCTTTACATCCCACATAATGGGGCCCCGGTAACACACGGGCTAGAATACTATCCTATACTATAGAATACTATAGCAACATGAAAAAAAAATCACAGTGTGCTGGAAAGAACAAAAATGGAAGGCATGTTTTCTGGGCAACGCACCAGGGGCAGACCAAGAAGGTGGTTTCAAGACATCAAGATGACCTTGAAAATGACAACAGAACAAGTGGGAAATCTGGCTAGAGGCCAAGATTGTTTCAGATGGACTGGTGAATGCAACGTTCTGTGGGAGATCTGGTTAGAAACAGAGATTCATTCAGATGGGATGTGGTGAATGCAGTGTTCTGTGGGAGATCTGGTTAGAAACAGAGATTGGTTCAGATGGGCTGTGGTGAATGCAGTGTTCTGCAAAGGATAAGCAACCTAATGATGATGAGGATAACGAAAAATTCTTTAGCCTTGATAATCAGTAATTAAATATATCTATTCTTCATCTTTGAGAATCAGTCATCTAAATGTATCTATTCTTTAGCTTTGAGAATCAGTAATTTAAATATATCTATTCTTTAGTTTTGAGAATTAGTAATTTTAAATATATCTATTCTTTAGCTTTGAGAATCAGTAATTTAAATATATCTATTTTTTAGTTTTGAGAATCAGTAATCTAAATATATCTATTCTTTAGTTTTGAAAATCAGTAATTTAAATATATTGTTATTCTTTTTTCCTTGACTTTTTTTTTATTTGCAGAAGATCTGACTTTCATGGAAAGAGAAAACTCCAGACATTTAGGCAAATATCACCCAGAGTTTGATATGCAGGCAGCTATAGAGGAAACATTGCTGAACCCAAAATCTAGTGTCTTTACTGCCACATAAGGCAGCAGAATCCAATAAATTAATTCAGAATCAATAATTGTTCATATTATTCCACACTTGTTAATGTCTTGTGTATGTTGCATGACCTTTCTAAATTTGTGTTTGGGTAATATGTAACTGCCCGTGTGTTACCGGGGCCCCATTATGTGGGACGTAAAGAATAGTGACACTGTGACCTTCCAGGCATGTCATATGAGGCGACTAAGGAGGTTGATCGATGGCTTGACAAGCTGTCATTGTAAAAAGCATTGTTATGGAAACAGACCATAGATTTTAGAAGCAGTGATCTCTGCAATATGTGACATTTTGGCACGCAAGGTTTCTGTTTTTGAGATTGTGGTTCTGCCCTATGTGCCGTCTTCGGCTCGAAAGGATAATAGATTAGATTAGAATATGTAACAACTGGAGAGGCATGACACTTTTGTCAGTTGCCTCAAAGTTATTCTGCAAAATCATCCTAAATAGAATAAAGGATTCAATAGATACAGTAATGCATGAACAGGCTGGGATTAGAAAAGGGAGAAGCTGCCTTGACCACATTTTTACTCTACGACTTAGGAACACATTGAAAAGCAAAAACCTTTTGTACTTAACTTCATCAACTTCAAAAAAGCATTTGACAGTATTCATCGAGATTCTTTGTGGAAAATTCTGAAGCAATATGGCTTACCATCAAAAATCATAAATATTATTAAAGACATGTATGATGATTACACATGTGCAGTTCGAACAGAGGAAGGACTGAGCGAATGTTTCCCAATAGAAACTGGGGTTAAACAAGGATGTATTTTATCACCCTTGTTATTTGGAGTTGTTATGGACTTTATAATGAAGAAATGCTACACTGGTAATAAAGGCATCAAATGGACTCAAGGAGACCATTTGTAGGACTTCGACTTTGCTGATGATAGTTCTCATCAGCAGTCAGATAAAAACGATGCAGGAAAACACAAATGAACTATCATCAATAGCCAGCAAAATTGGGCTTGAGATCAATCATGAAAAGACTAAAGTCATAAAAAGCTTAATTCCAACAGACGACAAAATATACATGGAAAACAAACCAATGGAAGAGATCGATCACTTTATCTATCTTGGAAGTCACATCGAGAAGGGGATACAAGCAAAGAAAATAGAATCAGAATAGCTAAAGCAGCCATGTCTTTCAGAAGCCTTGAAAAGTTGTGGAAATCAAAACATCAGCACAAACATAAAACTTAGACTGTTCAAATCAAATGTACTATCAACCCTTACGTATGCGTGTGAAGCTGGAAAACAACAAGAGATATAGAAACAAATTTGAAAATAAATGTCTAAGGAAAATACTTGGTATAGCGTGGAATGAATTCAAAACAAACGAGGAAATTAGAGAAATCGCCAATCAACCACTAATATCTTCAGTAATAAAGAAAAGACGATGGTCATATGTTGGACATGTGATGAGAAGAGATAATAACCGAATGGCAAAGCAAGCCCTCATGTGTGAAACAACAGGTAAGAGAAAAAGAGGAAGACCCAGAGAGACACTGAGAAGAACATTGATGAGAGAGGCAAGAGCAGCAGGAATCAGCTCCCTCAGTGAAATAGAGCTGCTTGTACAGAACAGAGACAAATGGCGAGATTTGATAAAATATCTTTACAAGAATTGAAAACTGCTAGAACAAAAATTCAGATAAGAGTATCTTGGTCTACGCCCTATGGGCCGGCTACGGCTCGAAAGGTCAATAGATAGATAGAATGTGAAAGAATAGTTATTTATTAGGAACTACATGTTTTATTGTAACCTCATTTCATATGTGTCATACAATAATTAATCATGCTTATATGAAAACAATGTCCCAAAACTGATTATGTAAACGGGTGAAGACGGAAAATATTGTCCCTCGCCGTGTATTATTTTTTGCCAGTGTGTGAAACATTACCCATATGAGGTCACAGCTTTTGAAAGCATCTTGAAATCTTGTGGGTTGCAAAGAACTGCAATAAATTTAAAAAAACATTGTATAAACTAATATTTAATTGATGTACAAGGTGTTTAGTAATGCCCCATTTGTCTGAAATTGTTTCCCTGAGCTTGCAGATTGACTCCAAATATTAAAAAGTGAAGAGTCCTATTATTTATATGGCTCAGAGACGAAGGTATTAAGCGATGCGACTAAAGAATAAATTGTAGACATTTATAAACAACTATTTAAGGAATATTGTGAACATTAGATGGTATGACAAGATTAAAAATGAAAATATTTGGAAAGGAACAAATCAACGGCCAATCCAGTAGCAGATTATGCATGAAAAATGAAAATGGATTGGATACACTAAGAAATCCTAATGTCAGCATTATAGGATAGGTACTGTCATGGAACTGACGGGGAAAGAGAAAGCAAGGAAGTCCAGGAATACACAGAGAAGAGTGTCCATTATCTGTGCTCTATCTACGTGGCTTTAATTGCCATTTAAATTAATAATTTATTGTAATGATGAATCGGTATCACTGCACTATTGGATGTCCAACAGCATGTGGGCTGAAAAGTCAGCAACCCATAGCTGACTGCGTCAAGATCGGTGAACCAAAACTAATCAAGATACTACTCTACACACCAAGGTAGGCCTGGTAGCAGACTATAGTCCGTTCCAAAAGTGGACCACCTTGTTCATCCAAGATGCTAATTTATGCAAATTAGGTGTTTTTTTTTTTTTTTTATAAATCTATCATGTCCTTTTGAGCTGAAGCTATGGGACAGAAATTCTAGACTCTTGTGTGCAATGACCTTTCAGCTGTCAGACCTTGTACAGGACCCGCTTTGTGTCTCACCACGCGGGACCTTTCAGCTGTCAGACCTTGTACAGGACCCGCTTTGTGTCTCACCACGCGGGACCTTTCAGCTGTCAGACCTTGTACAGGACCCGCTTTGTGTCTCACCACGCGGGACCTTTCAGCTGTCAGACCTTGTACAGGACCCGCTTTGTGTCTCACCACGCGGGACCTTTCAGCTGTCAGACCTTGTACAGAACCTGCTTTGTGTCTCACCACGCGGGACCTTTCAGCTGTCAGACCTTGTACAGGACCCGCTTTGTGTCTCACCACGCGGGACCTTTCAGCTGTCAGACCTTGTACAGAACCTGCTTTGTGTCTCACCACGCGGGACCTTTCAGCTGTCAGACCTTGTACAGGACCCGCTTTGTGTCTCACCACGCGGGACCTTTCAGCTGTCAGACCTTGTACAGGACCCGCTTTGTGTCTCACCACGCGGGACCTTTCAGCTGTCAGACCTTGTACAGGACCCGCTTTGTGTCTCACCACGCGGGACCTTTCAGCTGTCAGACCTTGTACAGGACCCGCTTTGTGTCTCACCACGCGGGACCTTTCAGCTGTCAGACCTTGTACAGGACCCGCTTTGTGTCTCACCACACGGGACCTTTCAGCTGTCAGACCTTGTACAGAACCTGCTTTGTGTCTCACCACACAGCTCTGTTCTGGGCGAGTTGTTCAATCTCGGCAAGAGAGCTTTGAAGCCAGTTGTTGTTGCCTCTCGTTTTAATGTTCTTTTTAGTGTTTGTTCTAGGTCCACCTCTTTTTCTTTTACTCTTTGGTTTGAACTAGTAAAATTACGTGTGTGTTTTTAAATATACCGCAAATAGGACAAGATAAAAACCATTTGTTTGTTTCCAGTTCATTTTTTGTTATACGTACTCGTATAACGTCATGGCAATAAACAGTTTACATGCAGAATTTCAACAATTGAAACCAAATGGTTATTGAATTATAACATTTTGAAGAAGGGCATGAGTTTTGGGACGAACTATAACAGGCCTGGCCAAGTGAGTAGGGATCAAAAGGGAAAGGCAACCCGATACCCAAAAATACTGTGCTGAAGTCGTATGTGCTGAACAGACAGGTGCAGAAAACCACAAGATAACTCATGTATGCTCACTTGGCGCTCCATAAGGGAGGATGATATGGGAAGCAATCGTTAAGCAAACACAGCAGAAGAAGCACCACTATTTGCAATGCCATAGGTGCTTAGTCACAGATAGTAGCTACAGAAAAGTGAACATAGAACATACAGCTTGCTGCTGAGTTTAGTGCTCTGTGCACGTCGTGAGCTGTGTTTTTAATCCGGATTGTGTTTTGATATTCCGATTGCTTACGATGAATGACGATATTATATGACCAAGGACAGTTCAGCTGCGTTTACTTTCAATGCCGCTTGGCCTTGTTTTTTCACATGTGCTGTAGCTGCTATGATGGGAACTGCAGCTGCCTTTCTTTATTTGGATCCTTCAATGAGATGAGTTTCAATTCGGATGATACCACTGGCATGGGTGGTTAAGCAATTATGGATTTTAATTCATTTGCAATTATACTGGGGCCTTCGACTAACTATAACTATGTATAGTGAATCTTGTGACACAGTTGTTGTACATAAATCAAAAAAGGTTCATCTCTTGTTTGTATTTAGTTTTTTGTTTTTTTTAACCACGTATTTAGGTGTCAGTTTGAAATTTACGTAATGTAAGAACATATCAGTTGCGCCCTTAAATAAATAGGCATACAAGCACTTGCTCCAACCTCAATATACTCACTCCCTGATTAGAGCCGCAACAAATACCGGAAAATAAACATTAAATTGTATTAAACGGCTAAAGCTGTAGAGAGATGAGACAAACTACGATGTTTCAGCAAAATCTTTCATCAGTTGCCAGACAACACATACTAGTACAAAAACATGGAAAAAATGAGTTAACATGACGGTGGAGTTGGAATGACAGGAAGAGTGACACATGTACCTGTGGCAGCAAGTTATTATTGTATACTTTATTTAGAAGAAAATTCTGATCTGATTTATTAATAACCCTTTGCTGAGCATGTAAACTTTATTGTCTTTCTATTTGATTTGCTGCCACCCGCCTCTCCCCCCCCCCCAATCCTCAAAAGTCCCCTTTTCCTGGCTATTTATATGAGTTGGGCATAAATACGTTGTGTATTTTAGATAATATCAATATTTGATATTAATATGAGGTGGCTATAGTCTTCACCTTCAGTCCATTTGTAACAGTTTTAATGTTCTAGTGTGTGTTGTTGGTACAATGTGATTGCTAATGTTTTTGGTACAGTACGATTGCCAATGTTCTAGTGTGTGTTGTTGGTACAATGTGATTGCTAATGTTTTTGGTACAGTACGATTGCCAATGTTCTAGTGTGTGTTGTTGGTACAATGCGATTGCTAATGTTTTTGGTACAGTACGATTGCCAATGTTCTAGTGTGTGTTGTTGGTACAGTACGATTGCTAGTGTTCTAGTGTGTGTTGTTCGTACAGTACGATTGCTAATGTTCTAGTGTTTGTTGTTGGTACAGTACGATTGCCAATGTTCTAGTGTGTGTTGTTGGTACAGTACGATTGTCAATGTTCTAGTGTGTGTTGTTGGTACAGTACGATTCAATCATCATGTTTTAGCCATGTAATGAGAAGATAACAATTGTATATTATAACAACTGGGAAAATTGAGGGAAGCAAAGAGAAAAAATACTAGACAGCATAAGAGAATGTCTTGGCAGAAGGTCAACAACAGAAATGATAAATAGCTGTCGAGACCGAAAGTTGTGGAGAGACACGTTCACCTACGCCAGCAGGCCCGGTACTTGATGATGATGACAGCACGATTGCTAATGTTCTAGTGTTTCTTGTTGGTACAGTACGATTGCTAATGTTCTAGTGTTTCTTGTTGGTACAGTACGATTGCTAATGTTCTAGTGTTTCTTGTTGGTACAGTACGATTGCTAATGTTCTAGTGTTTCTTGTTGGTACAGTACGATGTACAGTACGATTGTTAATGTTGTAGTGTTTCTTGTTGGTACGATACGATTGCTAATGTTCTTGTGTTTCTTGTTGGTACAGTATGATTGTTAATGTTCTAGTGTTTCTTGTTGGTACAGTACGATTGCTAATGTTCTAGTGTTTCTTGTTGGTACAGTACGATTGCTAATGTTCTAGTGTTTGTTGTTGGTACAGTACGATTGCTAATGTTCTAGTGTTTCTTGTTGGTACAGTACGATTGCTAATGTTCTAGTGTTTCTTGTTGGTACAGTACGATTGCTAATGTTCTAGTGTTTCTTGTTGGTACAGTACGATTGCTAATGTTCTAGTGTTTCTTGTTGGTACAGTACGATTGCTAATGTTCTAGTGTTTCTTGTTGGTACAGTACGATTGCTAATGTTCTAGTGTTTCTTGTTGGTACAGTACGATTGCTAATGTTCTAGTGTTTCTTGTTGGTACAGTACGATTGCTAATGTTCTAGTGTTTCTTGTTGGTACAGTACGATTGTTAATGTTCTAGTGTTTCTTGTTGGTACAGTACGATGTACAGTGCGATTGCTAATGGTCTAGTGTTTCTTGTTGGTACAGTGCGATTGCTAATGTTCTACTTTAGTTTAACACTTCGAATCTTCCACTGTGACATGTTCTAGAAAAGGAATTTATTGCCTTCGAAAATAAATGCTGATAACAACTTTTGATTATAAATTGTAGAGACTTAATACTAAACGAAACTAAAGAGAAGAAACCAACAAAGAATACATGTCAAACTATATACGGAGAAAACATTGGAAATATATTGATCGTGTCTTTAGAGTATGAAATTAGACTTTCACGGCAAAACTTTATCGAGTGGGAAAGAGAAATGAAACAAGACAAAAAGAAATTCAACGTAGAACAATTAATGGACAAAACTTAAGAACAAGACAAGATCGACAAGACCTAGCAATTAACCCTCGCCCAGTGTTGGAAAAGTATTTCTGCCCTTGTACCGTCCTCGGCCAGGGTAATGCTCCGTGAACATGTTTCCCATGTACTTGAATTACGTGATAAGTTCAGTCTGGTATTCCATCACCTCGATGTTAGTTATTGCTGTCAATCTACTTTTATCTTTACGCTGTCTACGTGCGATAGTTCTTGCTCTGTAAATGTTACAAGCAAATTGGGAATCACTATATAGGTCACACTAGAATTTAGGACAGCCTGTTTTCTTCCATATCAGCTGGAATGCTGCAATAGTTCCGCCCCTTTGTCTGAGAGGAGACAAAACACGTAAAAGACAAGCATTATGTAAAATAGAAGAACAGTGAGTGTTATCTAGACCTCGTACCAAACCTATCTTTAGATATACACGACACTGAAACATAATCCCTTACCATCTTCCTTCTTATCATAAAGAATATAACCTGAGAGATGGGGCGTTTTGGGACATTAGTGTATTCATTTTTATGTAGCGACAATCCGCTAGTGTTGTGATCTCGTTTAATAATTAATATTCTATTACTTTGTTAATTGATTCAAGTCTGGTAAGTTGTTTAACTAATTTTGTGAGATATTTTTTTTTTTTTTTACTGCAGCTGTTCCTAAATTAGCGACCCTCTCCTCAATGTAGGCTACATGATGACGACAAATCTGAAATAGATCCATTATCTACCAAATGCATTGTCCTTTCGAGGTGAAGACAGCACACAGATGAGAAATGTTAGACTTTCTGTATCCGACGACCTTTGTTGGCAAGTGTCAAACCTTGTAAATGACCCCCATTGTATCTCGCCACACGTTGATGATTTGGACGAGCTGCTCAATCTCCATAAGGAAGTTAATGCCTGTTGTTGTTGCCTTTCGCCACAGTGTTCTTGTTTAGTTTTTCTTTAGATTGACCTATTTTTTCTTTTACCATTTGGTTCACATTTTAGGGCATGCTTTAAGATTATCTTATTGTCGCTTCTCATCAAATGGCCAAAATATGAAAACCTTCTTCTCTTGATGATAGATATTTGTGTATGCGTTATCCTTTTTTTTTTTCCATTCCTGCACTAGCCTTGAATTCACAACATATGATATACGAAGTATTTTCCTGAGGCCTTTGTTTTCAAATACATCCAATTTATTTTCTATTTCTTTAGTTGTTTTCCAGCTCTCGCGTGCATATGTAAAGCAAGGCTGAAATAATACACAATTGAAAATAATAAACTTTAAAGAGAATAAAAATACAAGTCATTGAGATGAAACGTTATCGAAAGATGTTTTTCCATCACTTAGATTGTATTACAAATAAACAGTTCCGCAGAAGGATGCAACAAGCAATCGGAGTACATGATGACCTTTTGGCTATTGTGAGGAAGGGCAAAATGCAATGGCATGTCCACGTATCTCGATCGTCTGGCCAAGCAAAGACCATTCTGCAAAGAAATGTGAAAGAAACGAAAAGGAGAGATAGGCAGAGAAACATTGGAAGATAACATAGTAGAATGGTGAGGTCTCGACTTTACGGAGTCCCAAAGAGTGGCTGAAGCTAGAAAGAAATGGAGAAAGTTAACCACGTCTGTCTGTGGTCTCCAACAATCCTCGAAGAATGGGGGTGGGATAGGGAAGAAGAAGAAAAGTGTTTGTGATTTTCTATTTTTTTAAACAAAATGAAGTCACAAAAATGTGTTTGCTCAGAATAATGTTAAATACTCTATTATCAGTCAATAAAATAAACGAGGTATTGGGGTAAAAATATAACGAGGGCCCATAAAAAAGCGCCGAAACAAAACAATATAACCTCTTTTAGATTTATGCAAGAAGATAAACACAAAGTGATTACGCGCAAAACAAAATGCACAGACAGAAAGTACTTGAGCGACATCGGTAGACTGTACATGGCAGCTTAACACAAGATCACCAGAGAATTTGATACCATGGATAGGGGACTGTGGTAGATGTGGTGACCTGGTACTACAGATAGAGCCACACGATAATGTGAGACGATAGAACTAGTACAAAAACATAAATAGTTAACATTAATTATTGTAGCGTTGAGGTTAGGATGTCCTCACTTACAAAAGTTCACGGGATCCCTTACTGGGCATATTGGTTTCTTTTTAAAAAATAGAGCGTTGATCTCAATGTAGGTTAAATGGAGTATATAGTATTATCGGAGGCTGACGATAACAACTGTGTATAGTTAATTAAGCAAATGAAACAGCTGAAGTTGCAAAAGTACAAGAATAAGCAATTCCGGGTCAGTGATTCTCACAAAGTTTAGGCAGGATCTCATGATATGAGTAAGGATTTGTTTGGTTTGAAACTTTCACTGTCATCGTCTTCGTCACGTTTTTGTACCATTTCTGCATCGAAGGTTAGCTATAAGGACAGCCATTTCACTGTGCCTCATGTATTGATTGCACGCGTTGTTATAGGTTCTCCTGTCAGTCCCCTTTATGTATTAGGCCACTTACGTCTGTGTCTATCCCTACATGTATCAATCCACTTTAGTCTGTGTCTGTCCCTACATGTATCAGTCTACTTTAGTCTGTGTCTGTCCCTACATGTTTCAGTCTACATTAGTCTGTGTTTGTCCCTACATGTATCAATCCACTTTAGTCTGTGCTTGTCCCGACATGTATCAGTCCACTTTAGTCTGTGTCTGTCCTTTCATGTATCAGTCTACTTTAGTCTGTGTCTGATCCCTACATGTATCAGTCTACTTTAGTCTGTGTCTGTCCTTACATGTATCAGTCTACTTTAGTCTGTGTCTGATCCCTACATGTATCAGTCTACTTTAGTCTGTGTTTGACCCTACATGTATCAGTCTACTTTAATCTGTGTCTGTCCCTATATGTATCAGTCTACTTTAGTCTGTGTCTGTCCCTACATGTATCGGTCTACATTAGTCTGTGTCTGTCCATACATGTATCAGTCTACTTTAGTCTGTGTCAGTCAAGTCCCTACATATATCAGTCCACTTCAGACACAGTGTCTGTCCCTACATGTATCAGTCTACTTTAGTCTGTGTCTGTCCCTACATGTATCAGTCCACTTTAGTCTGTGTCTGTCCCTACATCTATCAGTCCACTTTAGTCTATGTCTGTTCCTACACCTATCAGTCCACTTTAGTCTGTGTCTGTCCCTACACCTATCAGTCCACTTTAGTCTATGTCTGTTCCTACACCTATCAGTCCACTTTAGTCGGTGTCTGTCCCTACATCTATCAGTCCACTTTAGTCTATGTCTGTTCCTACACCTATCAGTCCACTTTAGTCTGTGTCTGTCCCTACATCTACCAGTCCACTTTAGTCTGTGTCTGTCCCTACATCTATCAGTCTACTTTAGTATGTGTCTGTCCCTACATCTATCAGTCCACTTTAGTCTGTGTCTGTCCCTACATCTATCAGTCCATTTAGTCTGTGTCTGTCCCTACATCTATCAGTCTACTTTAGTATGTGTCTGTCCCTACATCTATCAGTCCACTTTAGTCTGTGTCTGTCCCTACATCTATCAGTCCACTTTAGTATGTGTCTGTCCCTACATTTATCAGTCCACTTTAGTCTATGTCTGTTCCTACACCTAACAGTCCACTTTAGTCTGTGTCTGTCCCTACATCTATCAGTCCACTTTAGTCTATGTCTGTTCCTACACCTATCAGTCCACTTTAGTCTGTGTCTGTCCCTACATCTATCAGTCCACTTTAGTCTATGTCTGTTCCTACACCTATCAGTCCACTTTAGTCTGTGTCTGTTCCTACACCTATCAGTCCACTTTAGTCTGTGTCTGTCCCTACATCTATCAGTCCACTTTAGTCTGTGTCTGTCCCTACACCTATCAGTCCATTTTAGTCTGTGTCTGTCCCTACATCTATCAGTCCACTTTAGTCTATGTCTGTTCCTACACCTATCAGTCCACTTTAGTCTGTGTCTGTCCCTACATCTATCAGTCCACTTTAGTCTGTGTCTGCCCCTACATTTATCAGTCCACTTTAGTCTGTGTCTGTCCCTAAATCGTTTACTTTGTATTTTCCCTGCCAAAATGACCTGAAAGTAATTATTGTGTCTCCGGTCTAAAGAATTTAATCTGTCGTGTTCATTATTTTTTTGGAAAAAAACTCTTTTCTTTTCCATTTTAGCCATTCAAAATTTCATTATTGTTTTCTTCTCTGTCCACTCATTTCTTTCCATTCCACATGTCAACATTCCTAGGGCTATATCCTTATTTTTTGTTTTATCATTTAGTGTTCATGTTTCTGTACCTTACAGGAAAGTTTAGCAAATGTAACACACCTTTATTGTTCTAAATTTAGTTCTCATTTTACTTGCTTTTCTTGCTGTTAAAATGGCTTTTTAACATTCATATTCTTTTATTTATTTCTGTCTTGCATTTTCCATCACTTGTTATTACACGTCCAAGTGAGCTATATTTTAAAAATCTCTATTTTTTCCGCCTGATTTTATATTAACTTGTAGGTTCTGTGTATGCCTGCATTTATAGTTTTAACATTCATAATATTTATATTCAATCCATGTTCTCTTAGTTGTTGCAGATCTTCTGCACTTTCAGCTCGTACAAGTAGTACATTGTCATCAACATGATTTTTTTTAAAGTTATTAATATTTAAAAAAGTAAAGTACCCCCGTCACGCCAAGTGACGTATAGGGAATATGGTGTTAGTGATCGTAAATTTTATAGACCTCCGGCACATGATTTTTGGGGTAATGTGGTCGGTATTACGCCTGTGCCGCTTTACTTTCCCAGAAAAAAAATACGGTACCCATTAAAGGCTGGGTGAACCTGAAGCCGTCGATTGGGATCGAACCCTACCTCTTGTACTTTGTAGCCCAGTTCACTAACCACTGAGCTATCGCGGCTCCCCAAGTTATTAATATGTATCTCCATTAATATTGAAACCTGATGTTTTCTTGTCTTTTAAAGTTATTAATACATATCTCCATTAGTGTGGAAACCTGATATTTTCATGTCTTTAGCGATCTCTTTGAGTTTTTAAAATGCCAATTAATTAAAAACAGTAGATTATAATGGGTTCTGATATAATACAAGAAAAAATATTATCTATCGACAAGGTATATGTAGCTCTGTTTGCAATAAATGAGCATTTATTGGTGATTAGACATGAAGTTATATGATCAAACTACCAAAGAAAGGAAGCTTACAGGAGTGCACAAAGTATAGGGGAATTATGCTACTATCAGTGCCAGGAAAAAATATTAAGCAGAATCATTCTGGAGAGACTAAAAGAAGCCATAGAGAAACACTTGAGAGATGAACAAGCGGGTTTTAGGAAAACAGATCATGTGCTGATCAAATAACTACCTTACGTATAATAGTTGAACAAAGCTTAGAACTTCAGTCCCCACTTTATATTGGATTCATAGATTACGAAAAGGCATTTTATAGTTTAGACAGAGAAATGCTTTGGAAGTTGCTGAGTCATTATGGAATCCCCAGTTTGGAAGTTTATTAACCTGATAAAAACAATGTATGAAGGAATTATATGCAGTGTTGTGCATGAAGGACAGCTTACAGAAACATTTGAAATAAGAACTGGAATAAGGCAGGGATACCTTCTGTCTCCATTACTCTTTCTATTGGCCATATATTGGATTATGAAAATAACTTAAAACAACAGAAATAGAATCCAGTGGTCACTGACCAAGCAACTTAATGGCTTTGACTTTGCTGATGATATAGCTCTCCTATCACATAATCATCACAGATGCAAGATAAAAGTGAGCATATTTGATGAGAGCTCACAACAGCTGGGAGTGAAAATAAATATAAGATAAGACCAAAATAATGAGAATTAATGCAGTTGGCAATAGCCAAATAACAATAGGAGAAATACCTCTAATAGACGTACAATCTTACAAATATCTGGGCAGTAATATAGACAATGAGGGATTAACAGAGAATGATACCAAAACAAGGAAATCAAAAGTAAGAGGAGCATTCGTTGCACTGGAAAACATGGAAATCCAAAGAAATTAGTTTAAATGCAAAAATAAAAAAAATTGTAATCCAGTTAAATCTGTCGTACTATATGGTTGTGCGACATGGAGAACAACAATAATGACAATGATGACGATACATACTTTCATTAACGGATGCTTACGCAGAATAAAGGGATGGAAATGGTAGGACAAAATCACGAACATAGAATTATGGAAATGTACCAGTCAAATACCAGTGGACAAAGACATACAGCGAAGACGATGGTGCTGGATAGCAGGACACACACTGTGGAAACCAACTAAGAGTATTACACCACAGGCTCTTTTTTGTAATCCCCAAGGAAAAATACAAAGATGAAGACAAAGATATTCTTTGGAGAAGATAGATAGAAGCAGAGATGAAGATGATGGGGAAGACATGGAACGATCTTAAAAGAAAAGAAAGTGTTTGTTGAAGACCTATGCTCTATAGGGATTTGAAAAGAAGAACACATTAATTTTAATGAACGTTTTGTCCACCTGTAGTTGCTCTAAATCTGACCTATGTGTACAATAATCGTTCGTTCCTAATGAGGTCATATCTAATTTGTGTCCACCTAACTCTCCAGCTACGTCACACACAGAAACAAGCATAAATATGTGTTCACTTCACGCCTGTTTCTTTTCATTTAAAAGTGGTATTTTAATTCTAATCTTGGGAAGTTGCAGTATTAATGGTTAATGTCCTTAATTTTGTACATCTCACTTCTTAAAACTGATATTTTATGAAAGTGGTTTCAATATGTGACACCACATACACAACATAATATTTCTAGCTAAAGTCAATATTTACGCATGAATGATATTTTAGTAATTAATGCACATATTAAACAGATCAAAGATTGTCAAATTTGATAGTTTTATGGGATGCCATATTCAATTTGTAACTACACAGAATTTTTCTTGTAATATATAGTTTCTTCTAATCACTTTGAATGTTTAATCATCATCATAATCAAGTACCGGGCTTGCTGGCGTAGGTGATCATGTCTCTCCACAACTTTCGATCTCGACAGTTATTTATCATTTCTGTTGTTGACCTTCTGCCAAGCCATTCTTTTAAGCTGTCTGGTATCTTTTCTCTTTGCTTCCCTCTATTTCTTCGTCCCTCAATTTTCTCAGTTGTTACAATATATTCCAGCTGTTCTCTTCTCATTACATGGCCAAAAAAAAATGATGATTGTTTCTTCCTAATATTGGAAATTAGCTCTCTTTTTGCTTTGGCCTCTTTCATAACGTTTTCATTACTCTTCTTAGCTGTCCATTGTATTCTCAACATTCTTCTGTAAAACCACATTTCTACGATCTACGATAATTTCTCCAGTGATTTTCTTGTCTGTTGTCCTATTGTCCATGATTCACATCCATATGCTAAAACTGGTTCTACATAACATTTAAGAACTCTTTTTCTTTTTCTTGTTTCTATTGTCAAAAATGGATTGCTTAGTATCTTCCTCATTTTTTGGAAAGCTGCTTTTGCCTGAGCAATTCTGCATCTCACCTCTTGTGTACATCTTCCGTCTGAGGTTAACAAAGTTCTCAAATATTTAAATTCATTTACCTGTTTTAATATTGTTCCACTTGTCTTTATTTTGCACTGAGGTGATGTCTTTGTCTTTGTTGTTACCATTAGTCTGTCTTTTTGCTATTAAGGCTGAGTCCTTTATTTTTGCTTTCTTTCACTATAATGTCTAACATTTCTTGTAACTCATTTTCACTCTTAGCGATTAAGACTGTATCACCAGCATGCCTTATATTATCTATATTATGTTCTTTATTATTCTTAGATCTTTGCTGTCTATGTTTATGCTTTCTAAAATTGTGATTATCTCTTGGGGCTTTATTTTGTCAAATGTTTAATAGAAGAAGCAAAAGTACTTTATCTTCATGGAAAGACACACATGAGCAAATCAACTAAAGTAGCAGTTGCCAACAACCGTGATCCACAAACACAACACCTTAGATGAATATCTTTGTTATTAATTTCATCGATTGACGCCTCTCATTTGATAGCTCAATCTAACTAATAGCCAAGTAAAAATTTCCACAACGTTTCGATAGGCGTGGGGGGTTATGGCGTTAGTGACCATATTTTCTATGGCCGCGGCAGATATTTTTGGGTGACATGGTCGGTATCACACCAGGCAGCCTTTACCGTGGTACCCATTTTTAGAGGTTGGTTAATACGTATCTAACTAAAGGTAAAGTACGAAACTTAAACCGGCGTCTCAGCACGCGAGTTTACACCCATATGTGCTCGGCCGCCTATCCAGAAATGATCGGAGATTTCTGTATAGTGTCGCCTCAAGCATCGAAACTCAGATGCGAGGCGACATTCCTCACCTTCCCAGGGTAATATCCTGGTACCCATTTCTGCCTACGGCTAGGTCGACCGTGGGGGTATTTTTTTTTTCCAACCACGAGTACAATTCACACTGCTCCCAGCGGGAACCGAACACGGGTTGTCCGAACGTCGGTAGTCCAGTCGGGTGGTTTTTCAAACTAGTCTACCGAGGCCCAAATCAAACCAAATCTAACTATAGTACGTTCAGAAATTCATAATCACACCTGAATTACTTTTGCGCGATAACCGCTTGTTATTTTGGTTTCAAATTTTGCATGCAATCTTAGAATATTGATGACGCAAAGTTTTTGGTATTTTTTATTCCACCAACACAACCGATTTTGCACATCAGCGAATTCCTTTGATCTTTTATGACGATATTACACAAGTTGATTCAAATTTTAGAGTTTACAGTAATCGTGTTAAATTTTCCAGTTTACTGCAATTCTTGTCAGAGGCGTATCTACATAGTGCTTAATTGTGGGTGTTGTTCGTTATGTGTATTTGCAAACATGAATTCAATTGGTTATAATTAGTCTTGTCCTTCGCTCACCATTAGACCCCAGGACGTCCTAACTGGAATTGAATTCATCTTAATTTTAATAATTCCGAATCTGACGATTCCAAGAGGTTGATAATCATTATTGGCTGGACAAATAGTAATCCATCTCGTTTCCAGTACTCATCTTCCACCCGCAGAACATGTTCAACACACTTCCTCCAGAGCGGAATGTCTATTTTTGAGAGAGACTCGCGTGTCAGAACTTCAACATCACACATTTTAAACGTCCTGTCTGCAACTTGTCCTTTGACGTGAGCCCAGACAAGTTCGATTGGATTAAGGTGCGCATGATATGCGAGGAGTCGAAGAGAGGTGTGGCCGTATTTCTCAATGATTTTGTCAACATGGTACACTTTTTTCTTATTCGTATTCTTCACAAGTTGTAACAATTCGGGTTTTAAATATGTGTCGTCAAATTTGACATTTTTATTCGCAAGCCATGTCCTAATTTGCTCTTTTGTATTTGATGCAGTAGGCACTTTGTCTTCCTCTGATACGACATTGTGGTATGATGCATTATCCATGACTATGCATGAAGATCTTTCCAGGATTGGTAAAAGATCGTTCTCCAACCAGTGCCTGAAAATGTTTCCATTCATTTCAGTATGGTAGTCCCTACCGCCGGTACTTTTTGATTGGAAAATAAGTCCCGCATCATGGACAAGGCCGTTTTCAGTGCTTCCAGCATGCGTTAATATAATGCGCTGGCCTTTGCTGCTCGGAATTGTTCTTTTGAGTTTGCCATTTACTGACTGCCATTCTTTAGCATAAGAATGGTGTGCGTTGACCCATGATTCGTCCAAATATACAATATCATACCGTTCACTCCGCCGCTCACGGATCTGTCTCAGGTATTTACTTCGAGCAATGACCAAGCGTGGTTTTTCACAAATAATATTCCTGCCCCCAACAGTTTTTCTGAAAGTGAAGCCGGCTCCTCGCACAATCTTCCATAGAGTACTTTTAGAAATGTCAATATTGCAGTCTGCATGCAATTTTAATTTCAAATTCCTGAGAGTAACAAGTACATTAATAGCAAACATTTTCAATATCTCACGTTTTATGACATCCATGTCAAAGCTGTCGACTTTCCTTTTCCTTCCTTGATTGACATGAGTGCACTCTGAGTCTTGTTTAATCCAACGAGAAAATGACGATCTATTAAGACCAAGCGCGAGTTCCGTTCGTCTCTCTGGGTCATGAATATCACAATATAAATGTCCCATCTTGGATTCCCTAAGAAAGTGCTGATATAGTAAAACAGTAACCTTTTGCATAGTTATAAATTTGCATTTCAAACTCATTGTAATTTAGATATAAATGTTGGTATTTAAAGTCAACAAATTGTCTACTGAGTCTTCACAAAATTAATAAAGATACGCCTTCCCTTCGGTAATTAATGCCAAGGCCGTGGTGCGTCATGTCGTTCAATAACAATTAAGTTTTGTGCACGGGATTTTCCTGAAGTTAGTGTTTCTGCAATAGCCAAACTATTTTACGTCAACGACCGCACCAAATTAATGTATATATATCCTAAAATGGTATCAAATTCGAACAGGGTGAATTTAATATAGCCTAAAGAAGAAAACTTTTCAACTAGATCAAATTTCTCAGAGCAAAAAATATTTCTATAACGTCATCAATATTCTAAGATTGTATTCAAAATTTGAAAGCAAAATAACAAACGGTTATCACGCAAAACTAATTCAGGTGTGATTATGAATTTCTGAACGGACTATAATAACTATCTTGCTAACACGCATGCTTATTTTACAAAACGATTGATCTGTTTCTACAAATTAAATTCATAGCTCAAGTTTTCAGTTATTCAGTTAATTTGTTGTTGTTTTGGATAAATATCCATGATCATAAACAAAGATAATACTCAAAACCTACTAGTGGATATCAAAATTGAAAGAATAGGCATGGAGACAGTTCAAATCTACAACTACCTTGGACATACTGTTACCAGTGATGAGAAATGTAAAACTGAAAAAAAAAAAGAATAGGAATGGTAAAAAGTAATTTGAATGCCATGACAAATATATTGATATCAAAACAAATAACGCCAGGGCTACAATTTAGAATAGTAAAATGTTATATCTTTCCAACATTTATGTATGGTACAGAAACATGGACATTAGACGAGAAAACAAAACAGAAAATTGAAGCCTTTGAAATGCTGATTTAGAGAAGAATAGGAAGAATTGAATGGAAGGAAAAGAAAACAAAAGATGAAGTCTTAAAAGAACTAAAAATGAAAAGAGAACTACTAAACACAATTCAAACAAGACAGATGCGATTTGTGGGTTGTGTTAAAAAACACAGCAGCCTACTAAAAGTAATTTTGGAAGAGAAAATACAAGGTAAAAGAGGCAGAGGCAGACTAAGACTAATATGGACAAGTAACATCAAAAGATGAGCAAGCCAGTCTATGACAATCTACACCATCAAAGCAAGAGACACAGCGGAATGGCGCTCCATGGTAGCCAACCTTCGATGCGGAGACAGCACTCAAGGTATGAATGAAGTACACATTGCTCTATCTCAGTGAATACCCGTCTAATTCTTGACCACCATTAACACCTTGTTATCACCTACGAATCCTATCAAACGTCTCGTCTAATCACGTGACTAGTCTCCCCCTCCCTCCTCTCATGTCTCATCACATCCACATTTGACTTCACTCATCCACACAGTGTCCTCCTGGACCATATCAGGTAAGTCTCACCTGAATTTAACCACATTTTGTAGCTTGCATTTGTTTTTATATATTATCCATTTTTATTCTCCTAATATGCACTACATCTCTCTTTTATTTCAGCATCTCATTTCTTCTTCTGATATATCTTTGACTTACTTATCCCGCTTATTCTTGATGTAGCAGAGTTTATCCTTATTTTGTTGACTGTTTGTGTTTGTCTCGTTTCCTGAAGAAGACAGCATATAGGCCGAAACGTCAATATTTTGTTGTGTTTCTTCTTTGTAAAGACATCACCATATCTTGTTTGACTGTACGCTACACCCCACCAATTGCTCTTTATTACATGTTTGTGTGGCCACAGAGAGCTACTTATTACCTCTGTTTGTGTAGCCATAGAGGGCTCCTTATTAATTCTGTTTGTGTAGCCATAGAGGGCTCCTTATTAATTCTGTTTGTGTAGCCATAGAGGGCTCCTTATAACCTCTGTTTGTGTAGCTATAGAGGGCTCCTTATTACCTCTGTTGTGTAGCTATAGAGGGCTCCTTATTAATTCTGTTTGTGTAGCCATAGAGGGCTCCTTATAACCTCTGTTTGTGTAGCTATAGAGGGCTCCTTATTACTTCTGTTGAGTTGCCATAGAGGGCTCCTTATTACTTCTGTTTATGTAGCCATAGAGGGCTCCTTATTACTTCTGTTTGTGTAGCTATAGAGGGCTCCATATTACTTCTGTTTGTGTAGCTATAGAGGGCTCCATATTACTTCTGTTTGAGTTGCCATAGAGGGCTCCTTATTACTTCTGTTTGAGTTGCCATAGAGGGCTCCTTATTACTTCTGTTTGAGTTGCCATAGAGGGCTCCTTATTACTTCTGTTTGTGTAGCCATAGAGGGCTCCTTATTACTTCTGTTTGAGTTGCCATAGAGGGCTCCTTATTACTTCTGTTTGAGTTGCCATAGAGGGCTCCTTATTACTTCTGTTTATGTAGCCATAGAGGGCTCCTATTACTTCTGTTTGTGTAGCTATAGAGGGCTCCATATTACTTCTGTTTGTGTAGCTATAGAGGGCTCCATATTACTTCTGTTTGAGTTGCCATAGAGGGCTCCTTATTACTTCTGTTTGAGTTGCCATAGAGGGCTCCTTATTACTTCTGTTTGAGTTGCCATAGAGGGCTCCTTATTACTTCTGTTTGTGTAGCCATAGAGGGCTCCTTATTACTTCTGTTTGTGTAGCCATAGAGGGCTCCTTATTACTTCTGTTTGTGTAGCCATAGAGGGCTCCTTATTACTTCTGTGTGTGCAGCCATAGAGGGCTCCTTATGTGTGTTTAAACACAACTCGCTATAGAAACGGCCACAGTTGAGAAAGGAAAACCAACTAGCTTATGATTTTCAGCTTTGCGGGTATGTGCGTTTGTGGTCAGCCATCTTTATACAAATGTCTCGTTAGTGGTGGTTTTCCACGATTTGCCGTTCATTCTCTATATGTGGCTTTGATTAAAAACTGTCAAAAGTAAAGTTTTTTTTTTTTTCAAAACAAATATTTTAATCATCATTTTGTTTATTGTCAACAGGAAGTTATAAAAACATAGGATGAGCAGTAACCAAACAAACGACACAAATACGACGCGTTATGTCCCGTACAGCAATGACGATGAAGACCAGAGGCCAGCAGTTATGTACGCCTTCTATGCTACCGAGATCATCACAACTGTAGTGGGTACTTTTATCAACTTGTGGTTTCTGGTGGCTATCCTGACCTCACGTGACTTGCGATCTCGACTGCGTAACAAAGTCATCTGTAACACTCTAGTGCTTCATCTGCTAGACTGTGCTTTCATTATCCCAGTCAGTATTGGTACAACAATGAGCGGTCTGAGACTCACCTGTACCATTCTTTCTGCAATAGCGAACCTGGAGCTTATCCAAGATTTCATCGCGAACTGGTTATTGTTGATGCTTTTGGTTATCTTCATTGCCCAGATCCAAGATTTCAACCCCAGAACACGGCTCACACCAAGGGCTGCTACTTTAGGCACATTCGGGCTTATAGTTTTTCCGTGGGTTGCTTCCCTTATCATCGTTCCCATTACTATCCACAAATATTACTTTAGTCTTGCATTTGCTAAGAGAGGGTGTTCCTACCCAACACAAGACGCAATACAACTCTTTAAATCTATGGACACTGCTGTCCCCATCCTTTTGGCGATAATAATAATAATTATAGCCACAGCTTTAAGACACAGGCGCTTCAATCGTGGCTTCAATACTGGATCAATGCAAATTGAGCTGATAAGTCGAGAGCCAGAGATTGACAACATCTTTGCTTACATCGCTGCTGTTGTTGTCTCCAGCGCCTGCGATCTGCTTAGGTTAATATATTCACTGAATATGCACACTTTTATGAAATATGGCATGACTACTTGGTAAGTGCTAATACGGTAAATTGGTATGTTGACTAATACGTTAAGATGGTATCTTTATATGTTAGTAAGTTTGTGCACAATATGTGTGAGTGTGTGTGTGTGTGTGTGTGTGTGTGTGTGTGTGTGTGTGTGTGTATTTTCAGCTTGCCTTGTCTTTATTTTCTTAGTTTTGTTTTCGGTGTTATGATATATTCCACAGTCTAATCTCCCACAAACCAGTCTCCACTAACCAAGCATTCTTCTATGAAGAAATCGTCCGCAGTCTAATCTCCCACAAACCAGTCTCCACTAACCAAGCATTCTTCTATGAAGAAATCGTCCACAGTCTAATCTCCCACAAACCAGTCTCCACTAGCCAAGCATTCTTCTATGAAGAAATCGTCCACAGTCTAATCTCCCACAAACCAGTCACCTAGTTACTAATCTTTTACAATCAACCAAACATTCTCATACGTACAAACCTCCCACAGTCTAATCTCCCACAAACCAGTCACCTAGGTACTAGTCTTTTACAATCAGCCAAACATTCTCATACGTACAAACCTCCCACAGTCTAATCTCTCACAAACCAGTCACCTAGGTACTAATCTTTCACAATCAACCAAACATTCTCATGCGTACAAATCTCCCACAGTCTAATCTCCCACAAACCAGTCTCCACTAACCAGTTTCGCATTTCTTTTCATCCAGGGTGAACCTGGTCGTCAGCGCCTGGATATTGAGTGACGCCCGTGTTGTCCTGATGCCGTTACCATGGCTCCTCCTCACAGACATCAGGCAGAGAATCAAGACATGGAGACCCTGGCATCGACCCACCCCTGACTCTGAATTAACTGTAACTTACACAAAAGAGAAACATTAATATTTCTGAAGCTTTATTGTTCAACTATTCAATTAGCAACTACGCATGGTCTCAAACGTAATAAATCCATACATGAAGAAGATGTAAAAATGAATAAACAATTTCTAACAAGAAAAGCAGTAAAACAAATATATAACAACAGAACAAAAACAACTATTGTATATTTATTGGTCGAGAGAAAACTGAACAAGATAAAAGTAGGCGAGCAATAGAAAAATTATAGGAAGCAGAATGTAAAAATGGTAGTAAATTATGTTAAAATAGAGAAGATAGAAAGTAGAATATACTTTAACACTTACTGGACGGTGCGAAAACCGATTTCTGGTGTGTTATGTTCCAACACATTTTTTTTACAAGATGACTGTTACAGAAATATTATTATTGTTATTATTATTATTATTATTATTATTATTATTTATTATTACTATTATTATTATTGTTATAATCAAAATCATGCAAAATCATCCTAAATAGAATAAAGGATTCAATAGATACAGTAACGCGTGAAGAACAGGCTGGGTTTAGAAAAGGGAGAAGCTGCCTTGACAAATTTTCACTCTACGACTTATATTGGAGGAGCAACATTGAAAAGCAAAAACCTTTTGTACTTAACTTCATCGACTTCAAAAAAGCATTTGATATTCATCGAGATTCTTTGTGGAAAATTCTGAAGCAATGTGGCTTACCATAAAAAATCATAAATATTATTAAAGACATGTATGATGGTTACACATGTGCAGTTCGAACAGACGAAGGACTGAGCGAATGTTTCCCAATAGAAACTGGGGTTAAACAAGGGTGTATTTTATCGCCCTTGTTATTTGGAATTGTTATGGACTTCATAATGAAGAAATGCTGCACTGGTAATAAAGGCATCGAATGGATACAAGGAGACTATTTGGAGGACCTCGACTTTGCTGATGACATAATTCTCATCAGCAGTCAGATAAAAACGATGCAGGAAAACATAAATGAACTATCATCAATAGCCAGCAAAATTGGGCTTGAGATCAATCATGAAAAGACTAACGTCATGAAAAGCTTAATTCCATCAGACGACAAAATATACATGGAAAACAAACCAGTGGAAGAGATCGATCACTTTATCTATCTTGGAAGTCACATTGATCGAGAAGGGGATACAAGCACAGAAATTAGAATCAGAATAGCTAAAGCAGCAATGTCTTTCAGAAGCCTTGAAAAGTTGTGGAAATCAAAACTCATCAGCACAAACACAAAACTTAGACTATTCAAATCAAATGTACTATCAACCCTTACGTATGCGCGTGAAAGCTGGAAAACAACAAGAGATATAGAAACAAAGTTGAACGCATTCGAAAATAAATGTCTAAGGAAAATGCTTGGTATAGCGTGGAACGAATTCAAAACAAACGAGGAAATTAGAGAAATCGCCAATCAACCACTAATATCTTCAGTAATAAAGAAAAGACGATGGACATGTGATGAGAAGAGATAATAACCGAATAGCAAAGCAAGCCCTCACATGGGAAACAACATTAATATGTTAAGAGAAAGAGAAGAAGACCCAGAGAGACACTGAGAAGAAAATTGATGAGAGAAGCAAGAGCAGCAGGATTCGGCTCCCTCAATGAGATAGAACTGCTTGCACAGAACAGAGACAAATGGCGAGATTTGATAAAATATCTTTAAAAGAACTGAAAACTGCTAGAACAAAAATTAAGAGAAATATCTTGGTCTACGCCCTATGGGCCGGCTACGGCTCGAAAGGTCAATAGATAGATTATTGTTTTATATATATAATATATATATATATATATGAACAGTGTGGTTTTGTTAGAGATAAAGGAACAAGCAATGCCAGTTATATCATAAGATCTTTAGTAGAAAGAGCCATAGAGGTGAAAACAGATCTATACCTATGTTTTATAGATTACACCAAAGCATTTGACAAAGTAAAGCACCAAGAAATAATCACAATTTTAGAAGGCATAAACATAGAAAGCAAAGATCTAAGAATAATAAAGAACATGTACTGGCAACAAACAGCGGCCATACGAACTGGAAACCAATTGGGAATGTTTCAACAAATAAAACAGGGTGTTAGACAAGGCTGTGTGCTGTCCCCAGATTTGTTTAATATTAATAGTGAGATTATTTTAAGATCCATAAGGGACATGCCTGGAATAACAATTGGAGGTCATAACATAAATAATCTAAGGTATACTGATGATACAGTCTTAATCGCTAAGAGTGAAAATGAGTTACAAGAAATGTTGGACATTATAGTGAAAGAAAACAAAAATAAAGGACTCAGCCTTAATAGCAAAAAGACAGAGGTAATGGTAACAACAAAGAAAAAGACATCACCTCAGTGCAAAATAAAGTCAAGTGGAACAATATTAAAACAGGTAAATGAATTTAAATATCTGGGAACTTTGTTAACCTCAGACGGAAGATGTACAAAAGAGGTTAGATGCAGAATGGCTCAGGCAAAAGCAGCTTTCCCAAAAAATGATGAAGATACTATGCAATCCATTTTTGTCAATAGGAACAAGAAAAAGAGTTCTTAAATGTTACATAGAACCAATCTTAACATATGGATGCGAATCATGGACAATAGGACAACAGACAAGAAAATCACTGGAGGCTGTAGAAATGTGGTTTTACAGAAGAATGTTGAGAATATCATGGGCAGCTAAGAAGAGTAATGAAGATGTTCTAGGAGAGGTCAAAGCAAAAAGAGAGCTAATTTCCAATATTAGGAAGAAACAATCATCATTTTTGGCCATGTAATGAGAAGAGACCGACTGGAATATATTGTAACAACTGGAAAAATTGAAGGACGAAGAGATAGAGAGAAGCAAAGAGAAAAAATAACAGACAGTTTAAGAGTATGGCTTGGCGGAAGGTCAACAACAGAAATGATAAATAGCTGCCGAGATCGAAAGTTGTGTAGAGATATGATCACCTACGCCAGCAGTCCCGGTACTTGATGATGATGATGATATATATATATATATATATATATATATATATATATATATATATATATATATATATATATATGGACACGTATTTTTTTATGTGATATGCAAAATGTGCTGGAATGAGGGGAAAAAATAAATTAAGAACAGGCAGAAAAACTTTCGTACCGTTCTCTTGAAAGCTATCCACACACAATTTATATACAATGATAATATTATAATTGATTAATATATCCATATTTACATAGTTGAGGTGAACTCCATCACAAGTGACAAGCAACTAACGCTTTTATGACCATTTATTGAAGAGGTGGTCATTCTTTTTGAGATTCTGAAGTTGAAGGTCTGTCAGATTCTTCGCTTCAAATAATGGACTTTTAAAGTAGAAACTTGTCTTCGATAACGCTATGTGGCCGTCTGGCTTTTAGTAGTCGACCATAGCCACTTAGTGTGTGTGTGTGGATCAGCTACCAGGGTAGTACAGAGTGAAATATTAACAGAGAGAAATATTAACAGAGAGAAATATTAGCAGAGAGAAATATTAGCAGAGAGAAATATTAGCAGAGAGAAATATTAGCAGAGAGAAATATTAGCTGAGAGAAATATTAGCAGAGAGAAATATTAGCAGAGAGAAATATTAGCAGAGAGAAATATTAGCTGAGAGAAATATTAGCAGAGAGAAATATTAACAGAGAGAATTATTAACTGAGAGAAATATTAGCTGAGAGAATTATTAACAGAGAGAAATATTAACAGAGTGAAATATTAACAGAGAGAAATATTAACAGAGAGAAATATTAGCAGAGAGAAATATTAGCAGAGAGAAATATTAGCAGAGAGAAATATTAGCAGAGAGAATTATTAACTGAGAGAAATATTAGCTGAGAGAATTATTAACAGAGAGAAATATTAGCAGAGAGAAATATTAACAGAGAGAATTATTAACAGAGAGAAATATTAGCAGAGAGAAATATTAACAGAGAGAAATATTAGCAGAGAGAAATATTAGCAGAGAGAATTATTAACAGAGAGAAATATTAGCAGAGAGAAATATTAACAGAGAGAATTATTAACAGAGAGAAATATTAGCAGAGAGAATTATTAACAGAGAGAAATATTAGCAGAGAGAAATATTAACAGAGAGAATTATTAGCAGAGAGAAATATTAGCTGAGAGAAATATTAGCAGAGAGAAATATTAGCAGAGAGAAATATTAGCAGAGAGAAATATTAGCTGAGAGAAATATTAGCAGAGAGAAATATTAGCAGAGAGAAATATTAGCAGAGAGAAATATTAGCTGAGAGAAATATTAGCAGAGAGAAATATTAGCAGAGAGAAATATTAGCTGAGAGAAATATTAGCTGAGAGAAATATTAACAGAGAGAAATATTAACAGAGAGAATTATTAACTGAGAGAAATATTAGCTGAGAGAATTATTAACAGAGAGAAATATTAGCAGAGAGAAATATTAACAGAGAGAATTATTAACAGAGAGAAATATTAGCAGAGAGAAATATTAACAGAGAGAAATATTAACAGAGAGAATTATTAACAGAGAGAAATATTAGCAGAGAGAAATATTAACAGAGAGAATTATTAACAGAGAGAAATATTAGCAGAGAGAAATATTAACAGAGAGAAATATTAACAGAGAGAATTATTAACTGAGAGAAATATTAGCAGAGAGAAATATTAACAGAGAGAAATATTAACAGAGAGAATTATTAGCTGAGAGAAATATTAGCAGAGAGAATTATTAACAGAGAGAAATATTAGCAGAGAGAATTATTAACAGAGAGAATTATTAGCAGAGAGAAATATTAGCAGAGAGAAATATTAACAGAGAGAAATATTAGCAGAGAGAAATATTAGCAGAGAGAATTATTAACAGAGAGAATTATTAGCAGAGAGAAATATTAGCAGAGAGAATTATTAACAGAGAGAATTATTAGCAGCGAGAAACATTAACAGAGAGAATTATTAGCAGAGAGAAATATTAACAGAAAGAAATATCAACAGAGAGAAATATTAGCTGAGAGAAATATTAGCAGAGAGAAATAAAACAGAAAGAATTATTAACAGACAAAAGCTCATCACTGTCACCAGTTCTATTTAACATGTACACAATAACGATCACGGAACAACAGTTGGATAGGAGGGGAAGAACTATGACTTTTGCTGATGATATTCTGGTATATCGACAGGGAAGAGACAGAAGGAAAATCGCCTCCACAATGCAAGACGAACTCGATCACATTTCTTCCTGGTACTGGGTTTTAGGTGCCTTTGTTAATAAAGCTTCAGTTGCATGGTTCTCCCTCAACAATAATATGGTTAACACGGAAATGCCGGTGGTACGAATGGGGGCCGATGAGGTGACCAGGAACAAGTTGATGACATAACCTCGGAGTTAAGTTTGATCACTGTGTTTTCGGAACCACGTTGACCATGTGATAACAAAAGCCTGCAAAGGATTAGCCGCCGAGAAGGTCATGGCAGCTGCCAACATCGAGCAGAGGCTACTTACAGAAGTAAGTTCCAGGGATTCGTCCTCGCATCAATCGAGTATGCCCTGGCAATTCTTACAGTCAGTACGACTCAAATTGACAGGCTGGAGAAAATACAGAATGAAACCATGTTTGACATAAAATATGTATGTTGTATATGTTACCATTTTATATGCATTGCTAGAATACTAAAAGATAAACAGGAGAAATTGAGGTTAAAAAAACATCGCGATCTTTGTAAAGACAATGTCATTTTGTTCTCCTTCCAGAAAAGGACAAACAACGTTTCAACTGTCGCAATGACATGACAGACATAGACAACATGTGTACAGA
The DNA here is from genome assembly GCA_032433765.1 of Megaustenia siamemsis. Taxonomy (NCBI): domain Eukaryota; kingdom Metazoa; phylum Mollusca; class Gastropoda; order Stylommatophora; family Ariophantidae; genus Megaustenia; species Megaustenia siamemsis. The sequence goes on along the minus strand of JAVIAB010000059.1, from coordinate 40,765,523 downwards.
AGGTTGAAAGTTGTAGAAGATGATGTCTGTCGCTGAACAATTTTCAGAAAGCACGAAACATGTACTACATCATTATTACCGTTATAATTCACAGAGGCCGAGATTCTGGTCGACAACAGACTTCCTTGAAAACCCTTCGACTTGAGCTAGGAAAAATTCTTCGACTCGTTAGTTGAGCTTGGAAAAATTCTTCGACTCGTTAGCTGAGCTTGGAAAAACTCTTCGACTCCGTTGGCTAAGCTAGGAAAAACTCTTCGACTCGTTAGCTGAGCTAGGAAAAACTCTTCGACTCCGTTGGCTAAGCTAGGAAAAACTCTTCGACTCGTTAGCTGAGCTAGGAAAAACTCTTCGACTCCGTTGGCTAAGCTAGGAAAAACTCTTCGACTCGTTAGCTGAGCTAGGAAAAACTCTTCGACTCCGTTGGCTAAGCTAGGAAAAACTCTTCGACTCGTTAGCTGAGCTAGGAAAAACTCTTCGACTCGTTAGCTGAGCTAGGAAAAACTCTTCGACTCGTTAGCTGAGCTAGGAAAAACTCTTCGACTCGTTAGCTGAGCTAGGAAAAACTCTTCGACTCCGTTGGTTGAGCTAGGAAAAACTCTTCGACTCGTTAGCTGAGCTAGGAAAAACTCTTCGACTCCGTTGGTTGAGCTAGGAAAAACTCTTCGACTCCGTTGGCTAAACTAGGAAAAACTCTTCGACTCCGTTGGCTAAGCTAGGAAAAACTGTTCTAATCATAAACAACATACGTACAAACATCTGAACCAAAAACAGGAGAACGCTAACGAAATGTATCAACGCAACAGAATACATTCCGTTCATCATCATCATCATTGTGTGCCGTCTCCGCACCGAAGGTTGGCTAATACGGAACGCTATTCCTCTCTGTCTCAGAATACTTTCCATGTTGTAAATCTAAAAAAAAAAATAGTGGCTGGCTTAAACAGGATTAAAAAATATTGGTTCTCTTCAGTTTACAATCAATATCATCTGATGTTTAAGAACCTGAAAGTCTTTTGGTGCCTTTTTCTCTTGTTGTCATTTTTTAACTGGACTAGGAGTGGTAGATCAAGAACAACCCGGCAGTGAACACTGGAGATCGCACAATCCATGGAGTGGGGTTGGTGGGTGAGAATTATAGGTCTTTTTGCTGCTGGTACTGATCTATGACAAGTAAAGAAGTATCATTGGTATGAGATTTTGCCTCTATCTTTCCTGGCATGCCTCCAACTGAAATTGTCTGTATGTTTCTCTCTCTCTATCTCTCTCTCTCTGTGTCTCTATCTCTCTCGTTTTCTCTCTATCTCTCTCTCTGTGTCTCTATCTCTCTCTTTCTATCTCTCTCTGTGTCTCTATCTCTCTCGTTCTCTCTCTCTCTGTGTCTCTTTCTCTATCTCTCTCTGTGTCTCTATCTCTCTCTCTATCTCTCTATCTATCTCTCTCTATGTGTCTCTATCTCTCTCTATCTCTCTCGTTCTCTCTCTCTCTCTGTGCGTCTCTATCTCTCTCTATCTCTCTGTGTGTCTCTATCTCTCTCTATCTCTCTGTGTGTCTCTATCTCTCTCTCTGTGTCTCTATCTCACTCTATCTCTCTCCCTATCTCTCTATCTCTCTCGTTCTCTCTCTCTGTGTCTCTATCTCTCTCTGTGTCTCTATCTCTCTCTATCTCTCTCTGTGTCTGTCTCTCTCTCTATCTCTCTCTGTGTCTCTATCTCTCTCTATCTCTCTCTGTGTCTCTATCTCTCTTTCTATCTCTCTCTGTCTCTATCTCTCTTGTTCTCTCTCGTTCTCTCTCTCTATCTCTCTCTGTGTCTCTATCTCTCTCTCTATCTCTCTCTCTATCTCTCTCTGTGTGTCTCTATCTCTCTCGTTATCTCTCTCTATCTCTCTCTGTGTCTCTATCTCTCTCTCTATCTCTCTCTGTGTCTCTATCTCTCTCGTTCTCTCTCTCTCTCTCTCTCTGTGTGTCTCTATCTCTCTCGTTCTCTCTCGTTCTCTCTCTCTCTCTCTCTTTCTCTTGCTGTTTGATTTACTTGTTTCAGCTTCTATGTATACAACAGTGGACATTATGGTTACGGTTATGGTTATAGAAGGCCCCGGCATCACTGCAAACGAATTAAAATCCATAATTGTTCAACCGCTCGTGCCAGTGGATAATCCGAATTAATATCTCATCTTCCAAACAAAGAAAGGTAGTTGCAGTCCCCTTCATATCAGTCTCAGCACACGCCAAAAGAGATAAGGCGAAACTGCACAAAAACTGAACACAGTCATCTGTTCCCCGTCATACGATATTATCATTCACCGTAAGAAATCGGAACACGGTCAAAACGGATGAAACGCACAGCTCACGGTGTGCACAGAGCACTTAATTTAGTACCCTGGCAGCAAGCGAGAACAGAGGACATTGCTCCACACAAGTATTACATTTTAAATTGTGGGTCCCAAATGCTTATTGTTACCTCTGCCATACATTCCAATTTTAAAAAATTAAAGCAGTGACATTGAACTGGAGAAGAAATACGATACTAGCGCAGTGCCGACCATAGGTATAGTCCGTTCAGAAATTCATAATCACACTTGAATTAGCTTTGCGTGATAACCGTTTGTTATTTTGCTTTCAAAATTTGCAGTCAATCTTAGAATATTGATGACGTTATAGAAATATTTTTGCTCTGAGAAATTTGATCTAGTTTAAAAGTTTTCTTCTTTAGGCTATATTAAATTCACCCTGTTCGAATTTGATACCATTTTAGGATATATACATTAATTTGGTGCGGTCGTCCACGTAAAATAGTTTGGCTATTGCAGAAACACTAACTTCAGGAAAATCCCGTGCACACAACTTAATTGTTATTGAACGACATGGCGCACCACGGCCTTGGCATTAATTACCGAAGGGAAGGCGTATCTTTATTCATTTTGTGAAGACTCAGTAGACAATTTGTTGACTTTAAATACCAACATTTATATGTAAATTGCAATGAGTTTGAAATGCAAATTTATAACTATGCAAAAGGTTACTGTTTTACTATATCAGCACTTCCTTAGGGAATCCAAGATGGGGCAAAGTGCCTACTGCATCAAATACAAAAGAGCAAATTAGGACATGGCTTGCGAATGAAAATGTCAAATTTGACGACACATTTAAAACCCGAATTGTTACAACTTGTGAAGAATACGAATAAGAAAAAGGTGTACCATGTTGACAAAATCATTGAGAAATATGGCCACACTAACCATGGCCTTGTAACCAATTGAATTCATCTTTGCAAATACACATAACAAACAACACCCACAACTAAGCACTATGTAGATACGCCTCTGACAAGAATTGCAGTAAACTGGAAAATTTAACACTATTACTGTAAACTCTAAAATTTGAATCAACTTGTGTGATATCGTCATAAAAGGTCAAAGGAATTCGCTGATGTGCAAAATCTGTTGTGTTTGTGGAATAAAAAATACCAAAATCTTTGCGTCATCAATATTCTAAGATTGCATGGAAAAGTTGAAAGCAAAATAACAAACGGTTATCACGCAAAGCTAATTCAAGTGTGATTATGAATTTCTGAACGGACTATAGAAGCTTCGTGTTCATCTTGGGTCATACTAGTATATAAGGCAACGACAGACTGACTTATTTGGCGAAATTAGCAGTCGGACAGCCAATTGATAGGGTGGACATTATTATTAATCTCAGAGACATGGGTAGAATTAATGACTGGACGGATAGAAGAAAAAGAGGAAGAATTTCAACTTTCTAAATATTTAAGAGCTGTTGGCAATAATAAATCATTTCAGAGAAAGAGGTATGTTTACAGTACTCGCAAAAAAATGACAAAAAATCAACAACAGATGAAAAACAAGGAACAATAGATGGTCCGAAGCAGGATCGAACCCGTACTCCTTGGTACAGCGCCTTGCCACGAGAAACCAAACGCTATAACACACGGCCAACTCTGGGTTCGATCCTGCTTTGGACCAATATTGTTCTTTGTTTTTTTTTCTGTTGTTGATAATTTGTCATTTTTTCCGAGTGCTGTAAACACACCTCTTTCTCTGAAATGTTTCGCTGACCTATCGCCTCGGAGGTTTCCCTCTATAACAATATTCATTTATTATTAAGAGTCTCCTGGCAATAATGCGCTAGTTTTAAAGTGCTTGCATCAATTTCACTAACAAAATTTCCAAATGAGACCTCAGGCCAAATAAATAAACAAGAATTTGTTCGTTAATCAAGACCTGTACTTCTTTCTTCCACGCAAAACCTCAGTCGCTTCATCATATGCAATGAAAACACATGTTTTTCAAACAATCATGGTGACAATCCAATTGAATAAGAGCTTTTATCAAGCAGTAGAAAATACAATGTGCAGAACAAATGTCTACATCTACAATGTCAGCAAAATGATGTTTGTGTAGCAAACTTGGTCCGCGCCAAGTTGCACTTCCAGAACGACCGGCTGATTATCAAAGGTAATTGACATTTTCTTCTCGTGAAAGTAATGCGAATTTTTAACTACAGTATTAGCAACAGCAGATGGCAGCACTAGATTGTATGAACATCTCGACACTTGTAATATCGTTGTCAGCCACATAATATGAGAATATAAACTGGCAGCAGTCCTAGCTTTCAGTTATCTATCAAATGTATATCTCAGGAAAGTCCTAGAAGGTTTGCGGATTGCTTAGGATGGCTCTGAGTATGACTACATAAATGATTGATGTGTGTGTTTTTGTCCATATAAAATACAATAAACGAACACAAATAAAAACAATAATATGTTTCTATTGTGTTCTATCTCAGTTTGTTCTAAATTAAGTGAGTTATCGACAGTCTCTGTATAGTATACCTTATCTTCTTTTCTTTACTCCTTCTTATGTCACTACAAGTGGGGAGAGGAGATGAAGAAAGAGAGAAAGAGGAAGAGAGAGAGAGGCTTTTTATTCTTCTGTATTCGCCCAATAGCAACAGCTCTTCATCGTCCGTCTTCTAGTGGACGTCAAATAGGTGTAGGTGCGGTGTGGTGTCGTTTACACCAAACTGTGATACCCTGCTGTTTGCCCGACACATCTGACTTCTTTAAGGCATTCTACGGTACTGGTTTGTCCATTACCTCTTCAATCCCTACCCGCTGGCGAGACTGGTTACTCTTTTTTTTTCAGAGGCAACACAAAGGAAGTGGAGTAGGATCTTGATCAGTTCAGGTTCAATGATTCTAACGCACGAAGTCAACTATAATTGGTTGGCCACTTTCAGCTCGGGTTCTGTTGGGCGTCTCCTCCCACATGCCTCCTTGCGAGAGATAAACAAAGTCGTGTTAATAGCAGCTTCAAGAATTATCATTTGACCTTGGCGTACTTTCCTTCACGTTGTAAAAAAATGTTGTCCCATCATACTGTAGATCTACTTCAGATACTGTACCTCATCTTACTTTATATTCAGTGATACCCCGTACTTCGGACTTGCACGAATCAGTTTTTTCCCGTTAGAAATAGTGGAGAGTGAGTTACTACGTTACTAGACATTAAACTAATCCAATTTTGGTAAACTAATCAGCAAATAAATATAAGTTAATGTAACAAGAAACAAAGGGAGCCGTGATAGTTCAGTGGTTGAGTGAACTGGGCTACTGAGGACAAGAAACTAGTCCTGATCGACGGCTTCCGTGTCCACCCAGTTTTAAATGGGTACGTGATTTTTCTGGGGAGAAATCTGCATCAACACGCTACTGACCACATTACCCTAAAATAATGTGCTAAAGGTTCAAATATTGGCACTAACCATTATTTCATTTATGCCACGTTGCTTGACGAACCCACGGGGCTCTTTTATTTATTTCTTTTAAGCAAAACTAAAACAATTAAATGCCCTGAATAATAATTCGGTTTTCTGTTTTGATGCTTTTGACTACCAATGGATGTCTCCGTGACCAAATCTCCGCCTGTTGGTCTGCGTGTAGCCCATCACTTTCTTTAGTTTGAAACTTTCTGCTTCGTTTACTGCTACACGCCTGTCATTTCCGACCAGTCTTCATGTGGGTTCCACTGTCCGGACTGATTCGTCTGATGGGCTTTGTTGCATATCTGCCAGTCTAGCCTTTCCCGCTTTGTATTCCTCTAGAACTTGAACGGGAGGACACGCTTAGCTTTATTACAGTACAGCTTTACATCAGTCAGTCCTGGTGGTACTCCCAGCCATTTTCGCGTGTATTTACTAATCTTTCTCTTCACCGCTTCCAGCTACTTGAGCCGATTTCGTATGTCAGAAGAGGTAACAACAGTTTAGGTATCAACATGAACAGGAAGCACTAGATTTTGAACTTTCCTAAATGTCTGCTCCGGTCGATGATCTGGAGCCCTTGGTCTGCCATCTCTCTTACTCTCTGAACGGCCATTGTGTCCTTCAATGAGGCGTCATACACCCTGCCAAGACTCTTTATTAGCTCCTCGCGGACAGTTCGCTACGGCGAATGTGATTTCTGTGGTCTTCCCTCGTCCGATGAGGAGGCTCCGTGATTCCTCGGTTAGAAACTCATACGGCACCACACGATGAGTTTTTCTAGGCGATCAAGCATCATCCGGCACCACACTATGAGTTTCTCTAGGCGATCAAGCATCATCCGGCACCACACGATGAGTTTCTCTAGGCGATCAAGCATCATCCGGCACCACACGATGAGTTTGTCTAGGCGATCAAGCATCATTCGGCACCACACAATGAGTTTGGCTAGGCGATCAAGCATCCTCCGGGTGCGCCTCTCTTCTAACGCTATAGCTTGTTTCATAACTCGTGCCCAACTTTTAAAATCGATAGCTTTTTAACCGCTTGTTGTAAGTTGTTCAAAATTTGCATGTAAAGTTATAATGATTAGAACCCAACAGGGAATTAATTTCATTAAAAAAAACATTTGGTTATTATTGTTGCTTATTTGATTTATATTAATTTATAACGACCCATTGATGTAGTCAAAACTTAATGTTTACAGTATTTTAAGTTAAAAATAGCGAGTAAAAATCCATACACGGTAAAATTGGCGTGTTTGCACGCTTTTACCGTGGTTTTTTGACACAATTAGACACTTGTAAAAAACACGAGAAATTGTGTGTTCCATTTCTGTTCATTCATAGGTGTAGACGTGGAACAATAACATTTATCATGAGTCTTAAAATGAAATTCTGCAGTTTACAAAACATAGCAATAAAAATGTATGACTAATTTTGCAAAGAGGCTAAACGAGTAAGATTATTTCATTCTTTAGAAAACCCTGAGAATAGTACAAGACACATTTTGGATTTATCTAAACAGTCATTTAATCGCTGGATTCAAGCACGTGACCGTCAATGTTCAAAATATACAAAATCACAAGGAAGAGCAAAAATGTTGGATAATTTCGACAGTGAATTTATTAGAAGTGAAATTCGCAAAATGTTGGGTATGAATGAAACTGTTACAATAAGACAATTAAAAGTATCGCTGAAAAAGAACAACAGTATTGAAATATCAAAGTCTACATTATGGAGGAATGTGAGAACTGCAGGCTTTACATTCAGAAAGTATTCCAATGGACGAAACATCATCTGTGAGAAGCCACATATAGTAGTCATGAGAAGCAAGTACTTACGTGAAGTAAAAGAGGTGCGCAAGCAAGGTTATGATATTGTGTACTTGGATGAAACATGGATCAATGCTCACCACACTAACCAAAGGGAATGGCAGTCATCAGATGGAAAGATTAAGAGATTAATACCTAGCAGCAAAGGACAGCGCTTGATAATTGCTCATGCAGGTAGTCGACAACATGGACTAATACAGAATGCAGAGCTCATTTTTCTTTCAAAATCCATAGACAATCGGGATTATCACTCTGAGATGAATGGTCACATATTTAGACATTGGATTGAAAATGCTGTTCTCCCATCACTAGATCGACCATCTTGCCTAATAATGGACAATGCAGCGTACCACAACATTGTTGCACTTGAAGATAAAGTCCCGACGTCATCCAGTACAAAAGATGCTATTAAGATATAGCTCACAAAGGAGCACATACAATTTAATAACATGTACTTAAAACCTGAATTACCATCTCTAGTAAAGCAAAAACAAAGGACAAAGATTTTTCAAATAGATAAGATTATCCAAGAGCACGGTCATATAAGTTTGAGGCTGCCACCTTACCATGCTCATTTAAATCCAATAGAACTAATCTGGGCAAAATTAAAAGGACAAGTGGCAGATGAAAATACAACATTCAAAATATGCGATGTAAAGACTCTTGCTAATCTCGCTTTATTAAATATAGACAAAGATTATTGGGCTAAATGTGAAGACCACGTCTTAAAACAGGAAAAGGAATATTGGACAAATGATGGTTTGTGGAATGTTCAACCCCAAACAGTTATTAATCTTTTAGACTCGTCTGATTCAGAATGAAAGTATATAACCCCCACAATGTTGGCCCCTATATTACCTTAAATTAGTTCAACAAACGGTCCTTTTCAGGACCACACAACTATGAAAATTTGACATACAGGTATACCTTGATATTATCGTCCGTCCTCGAACTGAGAAGACAATAATTCTCCTGGTGTTTTGTCTTATTAGGTTATTTCCCCATTACGGCCACGCCTTTACCTAGTGAAAATTAATCATAGACCAGCAACTACGGTAATTTCTATTATTTAGGGGTTCACAATTTACAATTTTGACAAAACATCGAAGAAATTCGCCGCTTTAAGAAAACTGCAGCTGCAAGATATTTGTTAAATATACATTTAAAGGATCTTTTGCATTCTAATAACATTTGGAAAATGTCAACAGTTTTTAACAAATGGTTACTGAGTAATAGCGTTTTGAAGTTGGGCACGTGATTTGAAACGAGCTATATAACTGTGGTGTCATCCATGAAAGTTCTAAGTGGTGGCATGTGGTATCCATATCCAAGATCTGGTCCTTTTGCAACTCCCTCTGCTGTTTTCAGTATTACTTGCATCGCCATCATGAAGAGTATGGGCGAGATTGTACAGCCCATATGCGCAATGCCGACTTGCAATTCTATCCAGTTGGTCGTATATTCCCTGGTGGGGAAATATACTGTGAAAATATAGTTTATATTCAGTATATATACATATATATATATATATATATATAATATATATATATATATATATATATATATATATATATGTATGTATATAATAAACCTTATGAGTGACAAAAAAAAGATAAAGAAACTAATAAGATAAGCACATTTGCATCAGCAAATCTCATTATACAACGAGCATCGTCCAATGAGAAATGCAACTAACGAAAAGTTGTAAATCTAGCAACGTTTGACGTTTTTGGTGTTTTTAACTATCACTGTCACAGATAACTTATCAAGAACTAAGGGGCGTTTTCCCCCCTTCGTTCCAAAGTAATTAAGTGGTCGCGTATTCAAAAGAACCGTTCGTTTTAAAGACAGTGATAACTGATATATATATTCACTCCCTTTGTTTGAAGATTAGACTAACTGCTTGTTTTAACTCCCTGAAGTTGGATAAGTAATTCAGTTCGTCATTTTTTTTTACTTGACATTGAAGTTAAGAACAATAATACAATTGTTCAAAAGTTATATCTAAACTTTTATTGTTACTATCGTCAGTGACGTTAATGTCATTATTGCTGACTATAGACTGTTTTTGAGTATTCTAACTAAACTTAAGTATCTCTTGGATCATCTTATAATGATCTATCTTTTTACATTTTAAATTAAAATAAATATTAAAGATGACAAAAATTAATCAGTAACTAATACTAAATGAGGGGGAGGTGACGTCTGAGTGGTCTCGAGGTAAGACGTAGACCTCTGAACTATAGATGGTACCACGTTCGAATCCCGTGGTGGGAATTTTGTTTCTTCTAACATGTGGTTTCTTCATGGCCTTATCCTGCTGCGATATCTGGGTAGTGAGATTTGATGTCAACACCTTTCGGATAACGGCGAAAAAAGAAGAGGTACCGTGTGTATTATGCGCACGTTAAAAAACTCTTGGCAGTTGGAAATCGAAAAGGATAAGTAATAAACGGTCCAGCAAAAAATGCTAGAAAAAAAAATATACACAAAACCATGATAACTCTCCATGATAAAAAAAAAAATTAGAGTATCTATGAAGTTGTAGAATATCTGCCTGTGTGAGGAGGGACACCTGAATACACGGCTGACAGTATGAAACTGGGAAAAAGTGTGATATTCAAGCAAAATTGAGCCCCTGGAGACTTCGCTAGAAATATAAAGCTGGCGCAACAGCACAACAAATAACCAACATTTAGCAAAGGGAACTGATACCAACCTACCATACATTACTTTCAGGCTATATAATTTAAAAGCATAATTCTTTTAGTAATATTTTCTTTACTTTTCTTCGCTAATGTTATCTTTCCTCGTAGAAGAAAAATTAAGTGCTTTGGTCATTGATTTGTTCTGTGTCTAATGCCTGTCGTTCGTTGCGATGTCTGTTATTTCATTAATCAATCATATTCCAGGTCTGTCCTTCCCCTACTCCAGTTCGTTTTTTTTTTCAGAGTCCCAGGGCTCTCTGAGGGATGCTGGTTAGTGGTGATCGTGTTGCTTGTAAACCTAATAGCTATAGTTATTCGAAGGCTCCGGTATCACTGCAAACGAATAAAAATACATAATTGCCCAACCGCCCCACCAAGTGGAATCATCAGAATTAACATTCTTGTTTATCATTCTTATCGAATATCTATCTATCTATCTATATATTGTCCTTTCGAGCCGAAGACGGCACATAGGGCAGAACCACAATCTCAAAAACAGAAACCTTGCGTGCCAAAATGGCACACATTGCAGAGATCACTGCTTCTAAAATCTATGGCTCTGTTTTCATAACAATACTTTTTACAATGACTGCTTGTCAAGCCATCGATCAACCTCCTTAGTCGCCTCTTACAACATGCTTGGAAGGACACAGTGTCACTATTCTTTATTATCGAATATGCAAACAAGGAAACAAACTGCTGCGGTCTCCATCATAGCAAACACAGCACACGTTAAAAGACACGAGGCGTATCAGTACCGAAAGTGAGCGCAGCTGAACTGTCCTTTGTCATACGATATCATCATTCATCGTAAGCAATCTGAATATAGAAACACCATCCAGATGAAAAACACAGCTCACCGCGTGCACAGAGCACTAAGTTCAGTAGCTCCGGCAGCAAGCCAGACTTGGAATATGAGGAAACTTCAACAAAGGAACACTTTTCAGACTGTACCTCAACGGTTGCTGCCGCCTATCCGCCACATTGACCGGAAGTCCCCGAACCCAATATGATCCAGCGCTGATGTTACTCAAACACTTTGCCTGTTGTTTCACCTCTCTCTCTCTCTCTCTCTCTCTCTCTCTCTCTCTCTCTCTCTCTCTCTCCTTGCCACATTCAGTATCCTTAGACATCTTGTCTTCTCAACGATGCCTTTTATTTACATTAAAATTCATGTTTTTTTTTTAGTTTAAAAGAAAGCAGTATTACTGTCTTATAATAAAAGAATGTCTCACAAACAGCACGGATATTCTGAGGAGGAAACGGAGGCCACGATTACTCTAATGTTTTATCAGAATACAAAACACAACTAATAAGTTAAATGGCGGTATACAACTAGCCACATTATTTAAGAATCTGACGTTATATAGTTCAAATAGTTAAAGTCGTTATTAATAGACAAGCTTCAATGTCTATTGGGAGCCGCGATAGTTCAGTGGTTTGTGAACTGGACTACAAAGGACAAGAGGTTGGGTTCGATCCCAACCGACGGCTGCCGGGTTCACCCAGCCTTAAATGGGTACCGGATTTTTTTTCTGGGAAAGTAAAGCGGCACGGGCGTAATACCGACCACATTACCCCAAAAATCATGTGCTGAAGGTCTGTAAAATGTATGGTCACTAACACCATATTCCCTATACGCCACTTGACCTGACGGGGGCTCTTTACTTTTTTACTTTACTACTGTTATGACAACCAGAAAGGTGCTGGCTGTAACTTGCCTAATTAGTTCACACACACACTACAAGGATGATAGTTGTCGTTGTGTTGCAGTAGGTGTGATCTTCATAGACAACGAGGGATATCTATTAGTTGCTGTTCTAGTTACATGAGCTATATAACTTCAGACTCTGAAATAGAGTGGCTGATTGTACACTGACATATCATTCTTTTAGTTGGAATGTGGTTATATTATGATATTGTAATAGAATATTTGAATCACTGACACATTATCATCATCATCATCATCATCATCATCATCAAGTACTGTGCCTACTGGCGTAGGTGATCATGTCTCTCCACAATTTTCGATCTTGGCAGCTATTTATCATTTCTGTTCTTGACCTTCTGCCAAGCCATTCTCTTAAGCTGTCAGTTATTTTTTCTCTTTGCTTCCCTCTATCTGCTCTACCTCAGTTTTTCCAGTTCGTACAATATATTCCAGTTGTTCTCTTCTCATTACATAGCCAAAAAATGATGATTGTCTCTTCCTAATATTGGAAATTAACTCTCTTTTTGCTTTAACCTCTCTCATGACATTTTCATTACTCTTCTTAGCTGTCCATGGTACCCTCAACATTCTTCTGTAAAACCACATTTCTACAGACTCCATTGATTTTCTTGTCTTTTGTCCTATTGTACATGATTCGCATCCATATGTCAAGACTGGCTCTACATAACATTTAAGAACTATTTTTCTTGTTTCTGACACATTAACACTTATTTAAAACACAAAATTAGCGCCAAAACCAGTAAGCAATAATTATTTCATGATGACCAAACGAGTTCGGATAACTGAATATTTGATATAAAAAAAAGCTTTCTACTAAAAGTTGAGAACTTTTCTACCGCTACAGACAGCTTTTTCTGTTCACTGCTTTTGGGCTTTGCTTTTTAAAAATTCTATCTCTCCTTTTGAAAATTTGTTGGCTGAACAGTCATGCCTGTGTCGATAAGATGCTTCGACAGTTTATCATGTTTTTCAACTTCCACGCTTATGTCGATACGATACTTCTACAGTTTATCATGTTTTTCAACTTCCAGGCTTGTGTCGATACGATACTTCGACAGTTTATCATGTTTTTCAACTTCCACGCTTGTGTCGATAAGATACTTCGACAGAGTATCTCGAAATTTTTTTAACATTCACATCTGTGTCGACCAGATACTTCAACAGTGTATCTCCATGTTTTTCAACATTCAATCTTGTACAAATAAGATATTTTAAAGCGTATCTCCAAATGTTTCAATGTCCGTGATTCATTTAGTTTATATTTAGCTACTATATTTTAGCTGCAATCATTTCCTCAATTTGTTAATAAGTATGTCATGTTTTTGCTTTAGTTAATTTATAATAACGAGAGCTTGCACATGTATGTAGATGCATGAATTTAATAAATGTCAAATATATTCTTGACCTTGATCACTCCAGCGACGCTAGACTTGGGATAGGGCTCATAGTATTTTTCGCTATCCATCACTACTCTTTGAGAAAATTGTTCGATCGTATCTAATCAGTCTATGCCTGCCAATCCTGCTTCTCTTATAAGTGTTCTTTTCATAATCTTTATAGATCTTCTCTTTTCCTTTATCCTGATGTTTCCCATGGGAAAGCCTGTTTTGAAATTCTCTTGTTGTCTTTGCTCAGCAAATGTCCGACATATGTCCACCTATCTTCTCTTCCTAACTGTACATGCGATCGTTGCATGGCCGTTTTTTTTAAAAATCTCTTTATTAGTCTTGAATTCATTCTATTGTATACAGAGTATTCTTCGTAGGCATTTGTCGTCAAAGGCGTTTAGTTTTTGACTCATTAAAACTCAACAAGATGTAACATCATCCATGGTTCCAGAGGTTTCTGTGTGCAAGCCTGAGGGTGAGCTTGTAAGTGCCACGTCCTACCGTTACACGCAAGATAGAAGTAATTTGTCCACGTATATTAACTCTTTCAACACGGAAGGTTATTATCAATTTAGCAGTAGAGATTTCAGAGACACAATTTGTCATGTTTTTAAGTATTAATCTACATTGTTTATATTTATCTAACCCTTAACATCTGAAGAATGTTGAAAGTTCCCTGGACAGCTAAAAAGACCAATTAGGAAGTTCTCAAAGAGGTCAACACAAAAAGGGAGCTCCTAAAAAAACATCAGAAAGAAACAATCAACATTTTTCGGGCACATCATTAGAAGAGGAAAGTTGGAATATTTGGTTACAACTGGCAAATTAGAGGGAAAGAGAGATCGTGGACGACAAAGAGAGAAAATACTGGATAACTTGGTGTCATGGCATGGAAAACAGTCAACAACAGAACTGATACGATGCACTGTAGATAGATGATTGTGGAAGGACATGATCGCCTACACCAACCAGTATGGCACATGATGATGAACCCGCAACATATTATATATGAATTTTTAGTTAATTAAAGAAGGAAATATATTTCACCTACACCAAGATTATACAAGACATATAAAGAAAGAATATGGTTTGATGACAGTTTACACTAATCATATAGAGAGTGACGCACTGTGCGGCTAAACGTACATGACTTAAATTGGCATGACACACGGTGCATCGAAACGTAGGTAAACATGTTACTTAAGTAAAGGTTCCATCTATGTATGGGGAATATGGTGTTAGTAACCATATTTTTCTATGACCACAACATATTTATGGGTGATGTGGTCGGTATTACTCCTGGTCGACATATCAAATATACCATTGAAGGCTATGTCTGAAAAGTGTTCCTTCTTGCAGTTTCCTCATATTCCAAGTCCGGCTTGTTGCAGGAGCTACTGAGTTAAGTGCTCTGTGCACACCGTGAGCTGTGTGTCTCATCCGTTTTGATCCTGCTTCGATATCCCGCTTGTTTACGATGAATGATGATATCGTATGACGGGGAACAGTTGGCTGTGTTCACTTTCTGCGCGGTTTCGCCTTATGTCTTTAGGCGTGTGCTGAGACTGCTACGATGGGGACTACAGTTACCTTTCTTTGTTTGGGAGATGAGTTAGTAATTCGGATGATTCCACTAGCACGGGCGGTTGAGCAATTATGGATTTTAATTCGTTTGCGTGAGACCGAGGCCTTCCATAGCCAATAACAATAACAATATCAAATATATTACAGCATGACAATTTGAATGTATGATTAAAGATTGTACAAATCAGCAACCAGAACCGTACAAATCAGCAACCAGAACCGTACAAATCAGCAACCAGAACCGTTTCATATCTCTAACATTTGTGCCGTAAAGCATGACTTTTAATAACTTCGTCAATCATTGCAAAGTACTGATTGATGAGGATTCCATGAGAATTGTTAGCTGCACGTCTTCTATAGATTTTCTAAACACTATATCTACAATAATGTGACAATCAACAATATTTTAAGAGCAATTGTAATTTAGTATCAATTACCGGTTATAAAAGTAATGACTAGTCAAAAATGACGGTCTTAAAAGAAAATAACATATTGTTGTTTGTGTTTGACTTAGTTCTGTGATATTTATAAATAATTGAACAAAACCAGTTCACAACAAAATATATTTTAATTTGCCATAAGGAGTTATATTAGCTGCAGAAACTAATAAACCCATCTATTTATGTCATGTCAGCACATTCAAATCCATATCTTATTTTAAAATCTATGAAGTTGTAGATGTTAGTGTGACCTCGTGGGAGTGTTTGTTTATTTTTCTTTTAGTAAATATTTCTTTATTCGTGTGATCTTCATACTGAGAAGCACTCACATGAGCACAATTATATGTGTGAGTGTTGTATAAAGAAACGATGACGAGAAATATTGATAAATGTTTCCCAGAAATGAATGAAAATCAAAGACATATAGCAAAAATACCTTTTTTTTAGCTAAAGATGCTCAAGTCATGTAAATTTACAGTTATAACTTGCAGATGAGAAATCAGAACTAGTAATGTATAGCATGCATGGTTATTGAAGTAGAGAGGTGGTACTCCAGTAGGATAAACACCCAACAGCGCCTGGCTTGAAAGCGGTCAGCGGCTCATAGTTCACCGTTATGATGTGTGAACTGACCAACCATCTAATTGTGGTGGGCATGAAAACACTCTAAACAGACTAATCAGTCTTACAAGAATGATCGACAGCTGGAATAGAAAACCATTTTAGATAGATGTTGTTGTGAGTGAACACTTGAAATGCTATGGATAGACAAAAGAACAAATAAAATTGTTTCTCAGTCATAACATTAGACTGTGATAGATGAAGTTGTGGGAGCAGATGACAAGTAGTGCCGGTTATTGTTTCCCACCTTGCGATAGTAGGCAGAGGGTTTCAACTGTTTTTACAATAGCTGTGATATCCCACTAATATAATCACTGCCGTGCTTGCGAGCACTGGGCACCGCAAAGCTGTTTTATATATACACAAATGACAGATTCTCTGATTTAAAAACACAAGCCATGGAGATAGAACTCAGGTTATGGAGATAGAACACAATCTATAGAGATAGAACTCAGGTTATGGAGATAGAACACAAGCTATGGAGATAGAACTCAGGTTATGGAGATAGAACACAAGCTATGGAGATAGAACACAGGTTATGGAGATAGAACACAAGCTATGGAGATAGAACTCAGGTTATGGAGATAGAACACAAGCTATGGAGATAGAACTCAGGTTATGGAGATAGAACACAAGCTATGGAGATAGAACTCAGGTTATGGAGATAGAAGACAATCTATGGAGATAGAACTCAGGTTATGGAGATAGAACACAAGCTATGGAGATAGAACTCAGGTTATGGAGATAGAACACAAGCTATGGAGATAGAACACAGGTTATGGAGATAGAACACAAGCTATGGAGATAGAACTCAGGTTATGGAGATAGAACACAAGCTATGGAGATAGAACTCAGGTTATGGAGATAGAACACAATCTATGGAGATAGAACTCAGGTTATGGAGATAGAACACAAGCTATGGAGATAGAACTCAGGTTATGGAGATATAACACAAGCTATGGAGATAGAACACAGGTTATGGAGATAGAACACAAGCTATGGAGATAGAACTCAGGTTATGGAGATAGAACACAAGCTATGGAGATAGAACTCAGGTTATGGAGATAGAACACAATCTATGGAGATAGAACACAGGTTATGGAGATAGAACACAAGCTATGGAGGTAAAATGTTATGATAAGACTTTCGGCATCTCTTACTTAGATCGTATCACAAATGGACAAGTTCGGGAACATACATAATGATCTTTTGGCCATTGACTAAGGACAAAATGAAATGGTTTTTACGTGTATCTTCATTGCTTGGCCTAGCAAAAACAGTTTTGCAAGGAACTATAAAAATATCGAGAATTGGAGGTCGACAGGGAAAGAAATTGGACGACATCATCAAGGAACTGACAGTTCAGAGGAATAACTGAAGTTAAAAATGAACAAGGTTGGTGTCTGTCAGTCTTCTTCTTCTTCTTTCCTTCTTCATCTGCCTTTCAGCGTCCAGGGGAGATATAATTTGCGGTCTTTTGCTCTTCTGTTCGCCTTTGCTGCTGTATTGTTTCCTAGTACTTTTAATATTCCATCGATTCATCTTTTTCGTGGTCGACCCTTGGGTCTGGTATTCTCGCAACGTTTATTGAGGAGTCGTTGTATTTTGTTTTGATCTTTCTGCCGTGTAACGTGGCCAAATCATTGTATCTGTTGTTTCTTTATATATTCTATGGCGGGGGTTATTCCTAGCTGTTTTCTCAGTTCTTCATTTCTTATCTTATCTCTCAGACTGTTTCTTGTCATTCGTCTAACACATTTCATCTCAGTAGAAGTCACTTGTTCTTATTGTTCTTGCATCTAGGGTCCAGGACTGGCATTGGTAGCACAACGTTGGGATGAAGATTTGTCTGTCAGTGGTACTCCAAATATCCATCCTTCCCGTTAGTTCCATCTTCCTATGAAGATGAAACTAACGTTTTGTCAGCTACGGTTTACTAAATCTGACTACATCTGGCATTTATAGATAATGGTAGGTAATGGTAAAGTAATAACGTAGGTCACGCACAGGTGTTCAGTCATATACACAAACATGCAACTAATCTGTTTTGTTAATCTAACCCCACGAGAGGGAAGGGAGGCCTGATGGTACACACAGATGCTCGCAACTGCTACTTTAGTTGTAATGCTCATTTGTCTCTTTTCAGTAATGTAAAATGCATTGGCTTCTACTATGGCACATTCACGTTGACTAGAAAGCTAAGTTTTAAATTTTGAAGACTTTTGTGGTTTACATTTAAATATTGTGCACCAGTAGGCGACAAGTCTTTCAACTTGTTTTAATGCTGTTAGTTGTGAGCATTATTCCACTAAAACATATTCAGTACGCAAATTAATTATATTAGAGAAACATGCTCATTGTGTGCGGTGTCGCAAATTAACAATCACTTCTCTAAAACATCGAATTTAAAATATTAGTGGAATATGTTAAATTCAGGACACGTTTACCCCCAACAAAGAGGCAAAATTTCGAGGGTTATAACTAAAATGTCATTTTAAGATTGAAGTAAGCAGCCGTGTTCGTTTCCTGTGTTGAGATCTTCCTTTGTTATTAGAAATGAAGGCGTAATGCTAACGGAAGGACATCAAAAAAGTGAATGTTGAGCTTGGCATAGACTAGATCCTGGAATTATTTCCTGGCCCCTTAAGCCTACGAGTGTCCTCAATTACACAATCTTATACACGCTAAGTGTTATTTCCAACGGCTTGGGTATTTGATCCGTCTCTGCCTGCGCCGTCCCTTATCACAGATAGCAATGAAAAACAAAAGTGGGCGTTATTTTGCAGGGCAAAAACAGAAATATCAGTCTTAGCTATAACATCCAGGGCAGCAATGAAAAAAAACGCATTGTGTTCTTAATGATCAACATAACCTGTCCTGTTTGTCGCTCTCAAATATGTAAGTAGTTTTGTTCACCAGTTTGCTTCAATTAAATTAGAATTTCAATGAAAGTATGTGTACAGTCAGTATACATCTAACGTCATAGCTCGATATAGAGGAATGAGTGTTATAGATAACAGTAAAGTGCTTATTAGTTGGTAGTCATCTATCGCTTGGATTCTGAGTACAAGTTTAGTGCGAACTAGAACTTTCCGCTTTATTAACAGAGAAAATTAGTCAAACCATTTATTCAAAGATGTCAGTGATAGAATATTAGAACTCTTTATAATCTCAGCATCTGTTCTCAGAGTAGTTAGCCACTTGATTACCATCACACTTGTGTTCATACTTAATGTTAGTTTTTAACTTTGCATTATATTTTATTTCACACAAAAACTCTTTCAAATTTTCCTATGACCCGCCCAAATGCGTTAAATGATTACATACTTACATTCTTTTTGTTGCTTTTAAAGTGTCGCTTCATTGGTATAGTCTATTCATAAATTGATTAACACTTTTGCTTTCAATTTGCGTGAAATCTATCTGTTACATCGCAGTGATTTTTTGCATGCAGCTTTTAGAATATCCATGACGCAAACATATTGCTATTCTTTATTCCACATATACAACAAATTATGTACATCGGCGAATTCATTTGATCTTTTAGAACCATTGCAAATGAATTGAATTAAATTTTAGATTTTACAGTAAAGATGTTAATTTCCAGCTACATTTTTTTTCAGAGGCGTATATACATAATACTTTTACAGATGAAGTAATTGTGTGTGTTGCCTGTTATGTGCAATCGCAAACATGATTCGGCCATTAGACCACAGGGTATCCTAACTGCCCCCAAATTCAATGATGGTAGACACATTTTGATATGGAAATATTGGTTCTTTGGTTATGGAAGGCCCCGGTATCGCTGCAAACGAATTAAAATCCATAATTGCTCAACCGCCCATGCCAGCGTAATCATCCGAATTAATATCTCATCTCCCAAACAAAGAGAGGTAACTGTAGTCCCCATCGTTGCAGTCTCAGCACACGCCAAATACATAAGGCGAAACTGCGCAGAAAGTGAACACAGCCAACTGTTCCCTGTCATACGATATCATCATTCATCATAAACAATTGGAATATCGAAACAGCTCAACATACGTTTAATCACTTGCTCAACATACACTTAATCATTTGCTCAACATACCCTTAATCATGTGCAAAACACACTTAATCATCCCAGTCTGTTGTTCAGTCTGTCAATAAAATATTGTCCTCATCATTCCGAGTCTGACGATTCCAAGAGGTTGATAATGGTTATTGGATGGACACATTGTAATCCATCTCGTTGCCCGAAGTCGTCTTTCACCAGGAGCACATGTGCAACACATTTATACCATAACTGAATGTCTATATTTGAGATGGACTCACGTGTCAGAACTTTAACATCACACACTTTAAACATCCCTTTCTGTTCTGCAATTTGTCCTTTAACTTTAGCCCACACAAGCTCGATCAAATTGAGGTGCGCATGATATGTTGGAAGTCGCAGAGAAGTGTGACCTTATTCTTCAATGATGCTGTCAATATGATACATATGTTTCTTATTTGTATCGCTCACAAGCTGCAACAACTCGGGTTTTAAATATGTGTCGTCGAATTTGACATTTTCCTTAGCAAACTATGACCTAGTTTGATCTTGTATTTGATGCAGTTGGTGCTTTGTCTTCCGCGGACACAGCGCTGTGATAAGATGCTTTGTCCATTTCTATGCATTAAGGTCTATCCAGGATTGAAAGATTGTTCTCCAACCAGTGTCTGAAAATTTGTTGTTTTATTTCTGCGTCGTATTGGAAAATAAATCCAGGAAATAATCTTGCCATGGACAAGACCGTTTTCACTGCTTCCAGTATGTCTTAGTATGATTCGCTGGCCTTTGCTGCAGGGACATGTTCTTTTCTGTTCACCGTCTACTGATTGCAATTTTTTAGCTTAGGTGTGGTGAGCATTGATCCAGGATTCGTCCAAGTATACAATATCATAGGCTTGACTCCTCCGCTCACTCATGATCTGCCTCAGGTATTTGCTTCGCGCAGCCATCAAAATGTACTTTTCCACAAATAATATTCCTGCCGCCTACAGATTTCTTGAAAATGAAGCCGGCGGCTCTTACAATTTTCCATAGAGTACTTTTAAAAATGTCAGTACTGCAGTCTGCTTGCAACAATAATTTCAATTTCCTGAGAGTGCCGTGTACATTTGTAGCAAACATTTTAAGTATTTCCCATCTTATTACATCTGCATAAAAATCGTCAACTTTCCTTTCCCTTCCTTGCTTGACAAGAGTATACTCTGAGTCTTGTTTAATCCAATAGGAAAATGATAACCTATCCAGACCAAGCGCCAATTTCGTTCGTCTCTCTGGGTCATGAATATCGCAATATAAATGACACATCTTCGGTTCCCTGTAGAAGTTCTGGTATAGTAAAACGGTAACCTTCGGTATAATTATAAATGTGCATTTCAAACTCATTATGATGTTGGTATAAATGCCAGTTTATAGAAAATAACATTACACCTCAATAACTTCACAATAATAGAATACGCCTTTGACATAACAACTGCTTCGCATAATTGCGTTGCTGTTTGCCAGTTTCAGCTGAAAGTCGAATTATTACACGGGAAATCAAGAATGTGTATTTATTCGACCTGTTTACATGTGGAAACAAAACTAATTTTTAGAACACGACTGAGTACCGTAGATGTGCAAAAATTGTGTCCAATTTCGTGAGGTTGATTTTAATATAACCTTAAATGGAAATCTTGCAAACTATATAAAACGCCTAAGAGAAAAAATGGTTATATAACGTCACGGATAATCTAAGGCTGCATACAAACAATCACTTTTAACTAATAGGTTAGTTTTCACGCAAATCGAAAGCAAACGTGTTCATGAATTTAGGAACGGACTATAGTAATCTAGTCATGACATTTTGTTATTAATTTTCTAGGTAGCAACAAGAGGTAGGGTTCGATCCCAACCGACAGCTTCCAGTTCACCCAGCCTTTAATGGGTACCGGATTTTTTTCTGGTAAAGTAAAGCGGCACGGGCGTAATACTGACCAAATTACCCAAAAATCATGTGCCGAAGGTCTGTAAAATATAGGGTCACTAACACCATATTCCGTATACGCCACTTGGCGTGACGGGGGTACTTTAGAACTTTTTAGGTAACAAGTTATAGCGCGTGGTACCGTAGTGACAAGTGCGGATTGAAGAGAACAATGTCTCACCAAGAGAAACTTAAATCCATCAATTGTTCGTTGTGATTTATTGAACCTTGTAAAATAATATATTAATTGTTAATTACAATATGTAACTTAAGTTAAGTTAAGTACCCCCGTCACGCCAAGTGACGTATAGGGAATATGGTGTTAGTGACCATACATTTTACAGACCTTCGACACGTTTTTTTTGGGGGTAATTGACAATATGTAACTACTTGCAATAATTACATGTAAGCATTAATTCTACATATTCCGTGTGTTACCGGGGCCTCATTATGAGGGAGTTAAAGAATAGTGACACTGTGACCTTCCAGGCATGTCGTAAGAGGAGGACTAAGGAGGTTGATCGATGGCTTGACAAGCTGTCATTGTAAAAAGTATTGTTATGGAAACAGTGCCATAGATTTTAGAGCAGTGATCTCTGCAATATGTGCCATTTTGACACGCAAGGTTTCTGTTTTTGAGATTGTGGTTCTGCCCTATATGCCGTCTTCGGCTCGAAAGGACAATAGATAGATAGATAGATAGATTAATTCTACATAGTTACCTGCTGTAAAATGAAAATAATTTCCTGTTCGAGCAAGCAAGGCTAGAGATATTTTTCATCTGTTTTTGTTCTTCCCTTCTTTTCAACTGTACCACAAGCTATTGTACTTATAACAGATAAGAAGTGTTTGTTCCGATTAACAGGTCGACCGTGTATGTAGTTAACATAAACTACACAATAAGCAGTAATGGAACGAACTACACAAACGGGACATATGTTGGACAACGTATCTACATAAAACCACCCATATTCTACTTTTACTACACGAGTGAGACTGTTCTAGCTGTTGTGGGAACATTACTCAACTTGTGGTTCCTGGTGGCTATCCTGACGTCACGAGACATGCGGTCACGTTTTCGTAACAAGATCATCTGTAACACTCTAGTGGTTCATCTTCTTGACAGCGCTGCCATCATTCCTCCAAGAATGATTCGTGCATTGGGTGGTTGGTTTTCTGGGTGTGTTTTCTACTCAGTTATGTCGAATCTTCGACTCATCCAAGACTTCATCGTTAACTGGCTGGTAGTGATGCTTCTAGTTGTCTTCATTGCACAGATCAAGGACTTTAATCCCAGAACGAGGCTCACACCCAAAGCTATTACAATGGGCACAGTAGGTTTGCTAATTCTTCCTTGGGTTGCTTCCCTTATAGTAGTACCAACTATTGTACACGAAAACTACTACAGCAGACCGTGGGCTAGGGCTGGTTGCTCCTACCCAACTTATGACGTTTACAGAGTCTTTAAATCCATAGACACAACAGTCCCGCTCATTTTGGCAACTCTGCTTGCAATGGTGGCCACATCTCTGAGGAGCAGACGATTCGCGCCAAGGTACTCTTCTGGTTCAACTAAGGCAGAGCTCATCTGTTCCGGACCAGAGATCGACAACACTTCTGCTTACATCGCTGCAGTCGCAGTCAGCATTATCTGTGACCTCATACAACTGGTAATGAGTTTTGACTATTACATTTTCAAACATCCTGATATTGTATGGTAAGTTTCAATATTTGTGCGGTCATACTTCGTATCTGAGTTAACTGAGTTCAATATTTATTGCTTGAGCCATATTTTCTCACTAAACTACGAGTACTTTGTTAAAAGTATTTTTACTACGAATTATTACGCGAAGAGTGCGAAACAAAATCAGTCAAGAAATTAGTGATGAACTGTGTGGTTTTGTTGGAGTTAAAGGAACGAACCGTGCTGAAGTCGGATGTGTTGGGCCGAAAGGCGCAAATATAACAGTTATACTGCAAACCACAACACAACGCAAACATGTCCACTACGTCCTTGTAAGGGCGGATGATGAAGAGGAATATTCTAGTCTACCACGATACTCTAGAATACTTTAGTCATCGGGCGAACGCAACCAACCAAAGGAACGAACAATTCCATATACATAATAAGATCTGTAGTAGAGAGAGCCATAGAAGTGAAAAAAGATATATACATATGTTTCATAGATTATACCAAAGCATTTGACAAAGTAAAGCACTTAAAAATAATCAACATTTTAGAAGGAATAAACGTAGACAGCAAAGATTTAAGAATAATAAAGAACATGTACTGGGAACAAACAATGACCATAAGAACTGGAAATCATTTGGGAATGTTTCAACAAATAAAACAGGGTGTTAGGCAAGGTTGTGTGCTGTCACTAGATTTGTTAAATATGTACAGTGAGATTATTTTAAGATCCATAAGGAGCATGCCTGGAATAACAATCGGAGGTCATAATATAAATAATCTCAGGTATGATTGTGATACAGTCTTAATCGCTAAGAGTGAAAATGAGTTACAAGAAATGTTAGATATTATAGTGAAAGAAAGCAAAAATAAAGGACTGAGCCTTAATAGCAAAAGAGGATTATTATTACAGAGAGGAGTTCTACAGATGACTTGTCTCTCCATGGATGGACAGAGGTCACGGAGACGTTTCCCTGCCAATGAGAGTAGTCTGCTTCTGTCGCTCTTTCTGGCTATGAGAGAATGTACAGAAAAATGACGGCGAGTGGTAGTTAAAAGGAATGGTTGAAAGAATGAAGTAAACTTTTACTTATAGTTCCGATACGAACACGAACAGTTATACCTATTCTTCAGCAATTTGACTGAAGTTGTGGAAACATTGACGTAAAATTCACGATTCCGTGAATGCAATTTCCGACGAACTAGACAATTGTTACTGTCAATCAAATTTGCTGAAGTTGTGGGGAGGAAAAAAAGTAAAATTGATTAAGAAAATAAAGTCTCCGACGAACACAACTCAAGGAAAGTAAATTTAATTTCGTGAATGGATTTTCCAATGACTTCGTCTACTGTAAGGAAGTTGATTGAAACAAATGAAAGGAGGTTGATTCTGTAAAAGACGTTTTTATCGAAATCAACAATTTCAAGTCAACTAGTGACTTAAGTAAAATTAATGCAAATTTTAAATGCATGTTATATGTAAACCTTGAACTCAGAGGTTCTGAAAGCTCTTGTACATACTCAAATTAGTTGAGCTAAAACTTCCATACTATGAAGTTACAATAATTCATCGCCTCACTTACTTTGACTATTCTTTTATCTTCGGTTTTGGCGAGGTTGTTAACTGTCACTGTAAACAAGTGGTTCCCAAATAGCGACTCCCGGAGGCGCCACCAAAATTTGACAAGGACGCATCGCCAAGGGTATTGTCGTGTGCCTACTCAGTGGTTAGAAATAATAAAATTGCAACAATCACATCGGCTTTATATTTTTGAAGCATTTCTTCACGATAGTTATTGAGTAGAAATTAGAGAAATCGCCAATCAAGCACTAATATCTTCAGTAGTCAATAAAAGACGATGGTCATATGTTGGACATATGATGAGGAGAGATAATAGCCTAATAACAAAGCAAGCCCTCATGTGGGAAACAACAGGTAAGAGGAAAAGAGGCCGACTCAGAGAGACACTGAGAAGAACATTGATCAGAAAGGCAAGAGCAGCAGGAATTGCCTCCCTCAATGAGATAGAGTTGCTTGCACAGAACAGAGACAAATGGCGAGATTTTTTTATAAAAGATCTTTAGAAGGATTGAAAACTGCTAGAATAAAAAATTAGATAAGAGAAAAAGTATCTTGATCGTCAACGGCTCGAAAAGTCAATATATTTATTGAGTTATTTGCAGGTCATCATCATTGAGTTATTTGCAGGTCATCATCATTGCTCTCTCTGAACATGTCCATAGGTGCACAGATCCCCTCCTGAGCAAGTCTCGCAGTGTCCAGCGACTGACGACTCCAGCTCTAATGTTGGTTGATAAGTCTTCTTACACGGCCACTAAGTTTCTCATTTCTGAATGTGCCCATCTTAACTCCCATCTCTTTCATCCGAAGGAGTGACGTGGACTCATGGTTGTCGAAGTCATGTGCTGTTCCCACATCTCAGTTGGCATTGATGACGTCCGCCCGATCCATTGGTTAACCGTCTTCTACGACAGCGCATCTAGTCAACCTGTCCTCTCTTTCATTTTCAAGCACTCCCGCATGTCCAGGGACGTAGAAAAAAAGGTGACCCTATGTGTTTTTGACTTCTGCAGTAACTCTACCCATTGTCTGCGTACAATTCACTGTAGTGTCTTTTTTTATCGTAGATATTGTATCATGGGATCACAGTTTATCTACACAATCGTAACTGCGATGATGGCGCCACCTGTATATGATCGAGCTAGAAATGGTGCCGCATCTGTGAAGAGTTTGGGAATCTCTGTTGTAGACTCTCAATTCCTTCTTAGTGCCGTTATGAAGTTATATCGTTCCTATTCATTATATTGCCTGACCATTTGCTTCTCTTTTTACCGTTTCCCCACACTGCATTGAAAAATGTTCTTCATGTTATATGTTAATCGTGAAATTGTGTCCTCCATGTCGTCAATGATTTCTTCTACCACTCAGCGGTGAGGGTGTCCGGTTAGCGCAGGGTGTCCGGTTAGCGCAATCGATAGGCGGTTGGCTTACCACGGCAACAGCCGGGGTTCGTAATCCTGGCGAGGACACCTGGGTTTTACTAATTCCCTAAAAATTAGTAGGAGCCGCGATAGCTCAGTGGTTAGTGAACTGGACTACTACGGACAAGGGGTAGGGTTCGATCCCAACCGACGGCTCCGGGTTCACCCAGCCTTAAAATGGGTACCGGATTTTTTCTGGGAAAGTAAAAGCAGCACGGGCGTAATACCGACCACATTACCCCAAAAATCATGTGCTGAAGGTCTGTAAAATTTATGGTCACTAACACCATATTTCCCTATACGCCACTTGGCGTGACGGGGTGTACTTGACTTTTTACTCAGCGGTGAGGTAGAGCTGTCATTGTTGTATGAAGATAACAACATAAATTATGTGAGTCTTTGGAATAGTTTTATAGAGAGCAGGTCTACAGATCTGTCTGTAGTCAGCAAATGTACATATATACATCATACATTATACAAAGAATAGTGACACTGTGACCTTCCAGGCACGTCGTAAGAGGCGACTAAGGAGGTTGATCGATGGCTTGACAAGCTGTCATTGTAAAAAGTATTGTTATGGAAACAGCGCCATGGATTTTAGAGCAGTGATCTCTGCAATATGTGTCATTTTGGCACGCAAGGTTTCTGTTTTTGAGATTGTGGTTCTGCCCTATGTGCCGTCTTCGGCTCGAAAGGAGAATAGATAGAGATAGATACATTATACATATATGTTCACATTGAAATAGTTGGGGCGAATATTTTGCAGACCTAAATTTAAATGTAAAAAAAACGGTTTTCAGGGTCCACCCAGCCTTTTTAAATGTGCACACGAGATATTCTCAGGAAACGATAGGCACCCAGGAAGGGAATTAGCCATCCCTAGTCTTGAGACTGAGACTGAGGCTGAGGCTTAGTACAATAAAGTCACTAATACTCTTTCACTCAACGGCAACTGATATGGGGCTACCTTTACCTTCTTACTTATATGTATACAGACACACACACACACACGCAATCTTCAGTTTCACAAATCTTTGTACCAAAAACACACACTTTAAATATTTTTATTTTTTATTATTGGCAGAAATATTTGCAAATGGAATGCAACAATTACGCTGTGCAAGTGTTAAGCTGCATCTATAGAGTCAACATTATAATATCACTAATCTGTCTCTATTCAGGCTGAATGTCTATGTCATATCGATAGTTTTGTCTGACGCTCGTGTCGTCCTGATGGCTCTACCATGGCTCCTTCTACCCGACGTCAGACAGAGAGTTAGAACTTGGCGACCATGGAACCGGTCAGCTCCTGGCATTGACTTAACTGTGGCCTACAAAAGGGACGTTATCTGAGCAACATTTCTGGAATTCATTTTTGTTTCTCATTTACTAAATATTTAAATGACCTCATGTCAAGTCAGTGACGTCATCTTGTCAGTAATATTATTAATCTCTCATTCTTATTTCCTGTTGAACATATACTTTCTTCAAGCTTCAGTACGTCACTTCTACATAATGGTCCACGGAGGTCGTGCACACCAAACTGATATCAGGAGACAAATAATAATAAATTAATATTATTATTGAGGGAAGCTTCCGAGGCGATATTCAGCGAATCTGAGGAAGAGGTATGTCTAGAGCACTCGGAAAAATGACAAATAATCAACAACAGAAAAAACGCTGTGCCACTGAGTACAGGTCGATCCTTCTTCGGTCCATATATTGTTCTTTGGCTTTTTTTCTGTTCTTGATTTTTATAATTTTTTCCCGAGTGCTGTAAACATACCTCTTCCTCTCAATTGATAAACTGATATCACCCTGAGTGATCTAGCAAGAGATTGAAACATAAAGATCATTGCTTGGGTAGATTGATGGCTCAATTCCAAATCAATAAAAAATCTCACTTGTATTTATGGATGACAGTTGCGATCTAATGTAACGTTAAGGACTTAGTCTGGGTTTGAATGTATCGTACCTCGTCAAAAAGTAGGCAACATCCAAAAGATAACAACAATTGAAGATGGTTGTTTGTGTAAACAGTAACAGAAGCCTAAATTACGCCTTCGAAAACAGCTCAGGAGATATTTACATTCGAACTAGACCAGATGGCTCACTGTTCAACCTAGCACGACTAAGAGCAAAAACCAAAATGTGCTAAGACCTTAACAATCATGTCTATGCTCAGAAGTCGAAGGCTAAGATGGCTGGGGCATGTCCAACGGATGGAAGAAAAACGCATTCCTAGGCAAATACTATATGGTGAGCTAAAACACGGAAAAAGACAAATCGGCAGACCTAAACTACGATATAGAGATATCTGCAAATCATCTCTGAAAGACTTCTCCATCTGTGAAAACGACTGGCAACATCTGGCAAGTGATCGCACATCATGGAGAGCATGCATAAGGAACGGTATAACAACATTTGAGACTGTGCTAAGACAGGACTTAGAAGAGAAGAGACTCATGAAAAAGGATGGTAAACCCTGTGGATCAGCGAGCCTGACCTGTTCATTATGTGACCGCGTGTGTTTGTCAAACATTGGTAGAATTAGCCACGAGAGAAGCTGTTCGGCAAAAACAATACCTCAAAAAATACGCAATAGCCTCCACTAGACCGTCTGACAAGACGAAAAGGGCCATATATATAACAGAAGCTTCTAATTTGTTAACATAGATTTCTAGTTTGTTTCATTGTATTTCAATTCCATCTTTCTTCATCAGAATTGACATATTACACTACCAGTTTCACAACGCAAAACATACACTTATCATCATCATCAAGTATCAAGCCTGCTGGCGTAGGTGATCATGTCTCTCCACAACTTTCGATCTCGACGTTTATTTATTATTTCTGTTGTTGACTTTCTGCCAAGCCATTCTCTTAAGCTGTCTGGCATCTTTTCTCTTTACTTCCCTCTATCTCTTCGTCCTTCAACTTCGTTCCTGTAAGGTATCATGGTCACTTAATACGAAAACAAAGAAGAAGATATAATCGAAACCCATGAAATGTGGATTTATAGAAGAATTGTAAAAATTGGGTGCACAGAGAAGAAAACAGTAAATGACGTTTTGAAACAGTTGATAATGAAGTTTTGAAATAGTTGATAATGAAGTTTTGAAATAGTTGATAATGAAGTTTTGAAACAGTTGATAATAAAGTTTTGAAATAGTTGATAATGAAGTTTTGAAATAATTGATAATGAAGTTTTGAAACAGTTGATAATAAAGTTTTGAAAAAATTGATAATGAAGTTTTGAAATAGTTGATAATGAAGTTTTGAAATAGTTGATAATGAAGTTTTGAAATAGTTGATAATGAAGTTTTGAAATAGTTGATAATTAAGTTTTGAAATAGTTGATAACTAAGTTTTGAAACAGTTGATAATAAAGTTTTGAAACAGTTGATAAGGAAATTTTGAAACAGTTGATAATTAAGTTTTGAAACAGTTGATAATTAAGTTTTGAAACAGTTGATAATGAAGAAAGAATTTTAACACAATATTCTGCCAAAACAATATTTTTAGGATACATAAAGAGGTACAATAACATACTGAAAGTCATCATGGCGATAAAAATACTGGGTAAACGAGGCAGATGTAGGCAAGGACTAATGCTAACTGACAACATCAAGAGATCGACAGGGCCTATTACAACGTACACCATCAAGGCAAGATACAGGGAGATATGTTTTCCACAGTAGACAACTTTCAATACAAAAATGACACAAGATGATGATAGTATCATTTGATCTCTATATATTAACATTTTAAAAAATTAGCTAGTTTTGCTTTCTTATTAATTTTGATTTGATTTCTTATGTCCAACCTATCATATTCATTTCTTAAACTTTATTTAAATTCACTACTTCGTTGTTTTTCATAGAACTCGTAAGTATTGTTATCTCTGACCGCATCATATTTGTCATAGTTTTCTTTGAATAATGGTTTATAGTAAACAAGTCAACGCTAAATGTGGATCTATGTTCGGAGGTTGTGGAGAGAGCTCATGCGATGAGATAGCTAGGCTCGTAGTTTGATCGTAGCCTTGCTTCTAACAAGCATGTAGACCAGGTGGTATTGAAAGCCAGGAAGAGCCTGTCTGTAAAGAGGGTCGTCTTGGTAGCAGCTCAAACTAAGCAGCGTCATCTTGACTGAGTATGCACTGACGATCCTGACTCTCAGCAATACACAAATATTACAATTGGAAAGGATACAAAATGAGGCTATGCGCATCCTCCTTGGGTGCACACAAAATACTGAGTGTATGGCGATGGGTTACCTTCTCGATTGTCCCACCATGGCAGACAGAATAAGACTTTGCCGAACACGTGCCTACCTTTAAATCAGTGCAGACCAACATCATACGCTATACTGTGAATGGGTACAAAAGGCAGCAGGTTAAAAAGAGGAAAATCATGGATGGGCAAACTTCATCGTTTGTTTTCTTTTCTTTCAATCCAATTCTACCTATTCTTCAATAAATCCACATTTCAAAGGCTTCAATTTTATGTTCTGTTTTCTGGTCTAATGTCCATGTTTCTGCACCATACAGGATTATTGAGAAGATGTAATATTTTGCTTGCCTTAGTTCTGGTGTCTTCAGCTGTCATATTACAGATCATCATTTCTTGTCGTTTTCATCATACTGGACAGAGAATGAAGTTAAGCTGGTTATGTTATTCGGCACGTACGGAGCTCATGGGCTCTCACGGCTCATGTGTGAAGCAGAATTGTAAAAGGAGACAGTGGCGTTCTCCCATTGACAACAAGTAATTTGACAATGGAATCAATCATTGCTGTTCCTAAAGCATTAGCATGGCTTGAGACATAGACTTATACACTTGTTCCTACCTCATTACACATATGTGTTTCTCAGAGACTCAATGAATATGACACAAAGATCACAACTGGCTGTGTGCAACGACAAAAGGTTAAAGTCTCTGACGAGATTTGTTATAAAAAAGTGTCTGCTTCATTTTCGCTACCAGGACACACGGGTGTAAGACGTAATGAATGTGCTGACAGTCTTGCCAGTTTGGCTGATGTTGAGTGCGGAAGGGTAATGTATCGAACTGACATTCTGAATACTACCAGAAACGATGAGCGAAAATATGGCTGAAAAAACGACCCTGTATCCAAAACCATGAACAGACTCCATGAATATCATGTCAACCCCTGTGATGTCAGATGAGTGCTGTACGCAGTAATCCACAGAAGACTTAATAACCAACACGATACCGGTGTCATTAGTCGCTACACGTCGATGTATATTCTTCGGAGTAGATCTCAACACTTATAGACTTGTCAAATTGGTAATGAGGATGACCTATCAACTAAAGTAAACCAGTTTAGTTTAGTTTAAATTAGTTTAGCTTAAACTAAACTAAACTAAACTAAACTAAATTAAACTAATATTAAACTATCTACATCATACTGTGAATAATATGCAGTTATGTGTTTGCACACGTGTTCAGTCTGATAATGAAATTTTTATCACATGTGAGAAAACATATAAACATATAAACACATAAAACACCAATAATTTGAAGGAAGCGTTCACATATATTTCTACTTAAATAGAATAATTTCTGCCTTTTTTTCTTTGCGATAATTAAAATATAACCTTATATAATATAATAATATATAATATAATAATATATAATATAATAATATATAATATAATATATAATAATATATAAGCCATGGCTCATATCTTGGTGTGTTTCTGTGCTAGCCATGGCTCATATCTTAGCCTGTGTGTGTTTGTGCTGGCCTTGGCTCATATCATGGTGTGTGTCATGTTAGTCATATCTCATATCTTGGTGTGTGTCCGTGTTAATCATGTCTCATATCTTTGTGTGTGTGTGTGTGTTTAGTAATATCTCATATCTTGTTGTGTATCTGTCTTAGTCATGTATCATATCTTTGTGCGTGCATGTCTGTGTTAGTCATATCTCATATATTTGTGAGCATGTCTATGTTAGTCACATCTCATACCTTTGTGTGTGCTTGTCTATGTTAGTCATGTCTCATATCTTTGTGTGTTTCTGTTTAGTCATATCACATATATTTGTGTGTGCATGTCTATGTTAGTCACATCTCCTATCTTTATCTTTGTGTGTGCATGACTGTGTTTGGTCATATCTCATATCTTAGTGTGTGTATCTGTGTTAGTCATATCTCATATTTTAGAGTGTGTCTGTGCTAGTCACATCTCATATCTTAGTGTGTGTGTGTGTGTGTTAGTCATATAGTTTGGTGTGTGTCAGTGTTAGTCATCCCTCATATCGTTGTGTGCATGTCTGTGTTAGTCACATCTCATATCTTTGTGTGTGCATGTATGTGTCAGTCACCTCTAGTGACTCGGGCTGATGGTGCTCGTAAACCTGGGAGGGCAGACCATCTAAGGGCAGAATCCCCCTACAGAAAAGACAATCTGCTGCCTTGCACGAAGATTGGGGACAATCAAACGCTAAGGAAAGCAAACTTGAACAAAATGCTGGCTGAAATCGGATGCACTGGGCCACTGGCGCAGAACACAGTGTAAAGCTTTAACAGGTATTCAAGCAGAGTGGATCTAACACTCTAATTGACTTTAATTATGATGTCGAATTCACTTAACAGACAGCTGTCTTCATGTGAGAGTCTGGAATCCTACTCTGATTGAGTCCTGATTGCAGAGAGAGAGAGAGAGAGAGAGAGAGAGAGAGAGAGAGAGAGAGAGAGAGAAATATAACTAATATTATGTAACATAAAACAGAATTGTCATCATTAAAGTGTCTTTAACATTAACATGTTTTCAAATGAAATTAAATTTTCAATATTTCTTTTTGTCACTTAAATTAATTGTGTTGTTATAAATGTGTATCATTTTGAAGTAAATTCTTATAATTTACTGCATGCTAATTCTTCTGAGTTTCAGAAACAGTGTTCTGGAGTTTATATCAAATCTAATCTAATCTAATCTAACTGTCTATCTGCTTATCTGTTTATCTGTCTGTCCGTCAGTTAATCCGTCCATCCATCTCTCCGTGAAACCAATTTCATTTGCGGTCGGGCAATCCAATATCCGCTCCATCTCCCGTTCCAGCTTGTTTCCATAGATTTTCCTGACAGGTGTAGATTGAAAACACAATTTCTTTTCTCACTAGACGCTCAGAATATAATAGATCCATTTCTCACCTTCTAACTCGCTAGTTTCCTCGTCATAACCTTGCTGCCTATTTTCTTGTAATTCGATATCAGGATTTTAATTTGCTGATAAGAATGCTGATACTTCTGATATGCCATCTGATTTTAAAGAATGTGTCTTTTGTTTTGGTTGCCTTTTGTGACATTTAAAAGCGTTTCAGTCGAAACGATTGTTGCTTATCTGGTCTTGCTATGTTCGCAAAGTTGTAATATCCTAGTCGTTGTCGTTTATTGTTTTTTATTCGTCGCGTAGTCCAGAGGAAATTTTTGTTTAACCTATGTAGTCTACTTTTATTCTAATATTTTAGATTAACAGTGGTTAAGGTGTTCAATTGTTTCATTTGAATGTGCTGAAATAGCAAATGAAAATTATGAAGATGTTAAAAAGAAACAGAAAATTACTAAAGATAGGGTGAGTCGCGGTGGTTGAGTGGGTAGTTTACCCACTATTGGCAGAAGAATCAGAGTTAAAATCACCGTGTGTCGTGAAGTTTTTTTTTTAATCCAAGAAACACCGCTTCCTGGTACACAACTTATAAAAATGGGTACCAGAGATTTTTTCCAGGCAAAGTAGGCGACCTGGCGTGATATTGACCACATCACCCATAAAATATATTATTGGTCATTTAAAAATAGTGGCACTGATACCATATTCCCCATATTCATTTACGAGTTAGCGGGAAACTGCGTAGAAGAGAATTGCGCACCAAAGGAGGTAGAGCCAAAATTTGTGCAATACAGTGCGCATAAAGAGAGAAGTGACGTGGAAAAGAGATGACGTAGAAAAATAGGATGACGTAGTTTGCTGGAGGGTTGGAAAGGAGAGGATAATATAATTCAGTTAGAGATCGGCAGCCGCAGAGAGCAGTCGGAAAATTGAGAGTCATGTAAAGCAAGAACGACAGTAGAAGCCTATAAGCAGAGAACAGTTGGGATACAAGCCCAAGAGGACAGCTTGAGATAAAATAAGGAACAAGCAGAGAGGTCCAATCATTAGATGAGTATAAAACAAATGCCAACAGAAACAAACAATTAAGGAACTGGTCTAACAGAAGTAGCGGAACCGGCAACAGCCATAGATAGAGTAGGGAGGGCCGTTCGATGGGGAACGGTCCAACTTAAGTTAGCGTCGAACATGAATAGGAAGATTAGAATAGAATAAATAATAATATAATAGAGAATGATAGGAGAGAAATTGAATAGATAAACAACAATTGTCATGACAGAAGATGTGAGAAAAGAAGAAATAAAGGCAGCCGATCAATGGCCAATATGTTATCGATGTGTTGTTAATTGTTGTTATGTATAACACGCAGAAAGTCTCTCACCAAGTTCAGTCTCTCAATAAAGTCACGAGAGTGTATGCACGCACAAGTGTAAGTAGCAGGCGCACGCGCAAAGGGGGTCTCAAAAGGTGACGACAAAGGACGTCGAACATCATAAATAGAACATCGAACATCGTAAAACATAAAACGTAAAACATAAAACGGGCGGGTGAGCAATTACGGATTTTAATTCGTTAGCAGTGAAACTGGAACCATCCATAACCATAACTAACCATTCTCTCTAATATAACTATTAAGCCGCTAGCCTCGCTGAAAAGACTTGTAAAATCTTCCAAAGATATTTACAGACTAGACTCAAGAACTTGGCTAAAATGTTAATGAGTAGTAAATATATGCGCGGAGATCACTACAGATTTCAGCTCTGACACATGTTGGATATTTTTGGGCTCTTGAAAGTGGGTTGTGACACCTGTTAAATGTTGTATGACGTCATTTTTAGGCTCAATGGGCTCAAAACTACTTGTTGGTATGTTTGAGATCACTTTAGGACACTTAATTTACCATCAGTTTAGCGTAATGTGGGTGTAGGTGACCTTGATCAAATATTTACTCTCTGTTAGTGCCATATGTTGCTTTGCTTACAACTGGAATCGCCCAAGAGGTGTGACGTCATTTGTCGGTTCGATGAAATGTTGTGAGTCCAATATTGAGTTGTTAAGTAACCATGTGTTGAAAGTGTAGTGGGTATAGACAGTCATGTGTTTATTCGCTATTAGTACCACCTGTTGCTTTGTTTACATTAGGGTGCACCTAATTGGTAAGACATATGTAGGCTCGACGAAGTTGTAAAATGACAACCCTGACCAATGGCCCACTTTTGGGCCCCTGACCACTAGCCCAATTTGGGCCCCTGACTACTAGCCCACTTTTGGGCCCCTGACCTTTAGCCCAATTTTGGGCCCCTGACCACTAGCCAAACTTTTAGATCCATGACCACTAGCCCACTGTTGGACCCCTGACTACGAGCCCACTTTTGGACCAAAGACCACACGCCCACTTTTGGACACAAGATGACCACTAGCCCACTTTTAGACCCAAGTTGACCACTAGCCAACTTGTGGACCCCTGACCACTAGCCAACTTTTGGACCCCTGACAACTAGCCATTTTTTTTACCTCTGACCACTAGCCAACTTGTGGACCCCTGACCACTAGCCAACTTTTGGACCCCTGACCACTAGAAAACATTTTTACCCCTGACCACTAACCAACTTTTGGTCCCCTGATCACTAGCCCACGTTTGGGCCCCTGACCACTAGCCCACTTTTGGACCCCTGATCACTAGCCCACGTTTGGGCCAATGACCACTACCCAAAAGAAACCACTGCCCAAAATAATGTCCACTACAATCATTTTTTTATTCATTGTGTACGGCGCCCACTATTGATTTGTATGTGTTTACAGAGCCACCAGGCGGACTAAGAGAGGACTTTTTTCTTGTTGGGGTAATAAAGGATCCGCAAAATTAGAGTGTCGAGGAAAGGTTTGTGTACAATGTGGTTAAAATAGGGTCACGTAGAAGAGAAGTGGTGACAACGTGAATGGAGAGCTAAATAAGTTTAATAAACATCGTGAAAGAGAGTTCATAACCTGTCTCTCCTTATGTAAAGATATTCGGTATAATTCGATAACTTGTATGTTAAATGTTACAGAGCACATCCGACCTGCACGCAGGGTGAAAGTACTCACGAAACAAGAAAAAAATGTAATGCGGTAGAGTCCAAAGATAGAAATGTTATGGTTTAGTAGATATAAATGGATACCGGATTTTTTTCTGGGAAAGTAAAGCGGCACAGGCGTAATACTGATCACATTACCCCAAAAATCATGTTCTGAAGGTCTGTAAAATGTATGGTCACTAACACCATATGCCTTATACGCTACTTGGCGTGACGGGGCTCTTTAATTTTACTTTAGATGGTAACGATTAACAAAATTTATGTATTTTTTAGGGTATGAGTTATGATTTGTTTTATGGAAGGGCTACATGTTATGTTATGTTATGGTAAGTTAAATTATATTATGTTATTTAAACATAACATAATAATTTAATAGATCTTCAACGGGAATAACAAATAACCTGACCATATCAAGAAGTTACTTAAAAAAGCGTTTTTAAGATTTTGATCCCCAACCACTTTTTGATGGATACGCGTATGAAATCGATAAAAAAAAAATCGTAAATTTACACTCTAGGCTTCCCCAAAAGTTATATTAGACATCCCCGTAGCAAAAAGTTACTTAAAAATCACTTTTATACTTTTTTACCCCCCCCCCCCCCTCCCGACCATTTTTTAGGGATACGCCTATGAAACTGATAAAAATAGTAAACTTTAACCTCTAGACTTACACCAAACTTTATATTTGACACGCCCATTCATTAAATATGCATAAAAAATCAACTAAAAATTAGTAGTGAAGTTCCAGCATTACGCCTGTGCGCTGCCGGGGCCCGAAAGGGAAGTAAAGAATAGCGGCGCTGTACCCTACCAGGCATGTTCGTAAGAGGCGAGAAAGGAGGGTTAGGCATGGGACTGGCTATCCCATACTGTAAAAAATAAGCCGAAAAAACTTCACAAACATGAACAAGTCAAAGAAAGATAAAGTAAATCCGTCAACCAGGAAAGAGAAGGGCTCTCTGTCTAAGAGATGTATGACGCAATCCGGAGAAAGCCATAGGGAGTCCGGGTTGCCGACTCACCCTTTGTCTACCAGGAAATCATCCAGAATTGGCACCTGGAATGTTCGTACCCTTAACGAACAGGGAAAAGCGGCACAAGTGGCAGCAGAGATGACCAACTACAAGATAGATATTCTGGGAATGTGTGAAACAGGATGGCTGGGAGCGGAGAGAATAAAATGGAATACAGGGGAGATGATTTTATCATCAGGACACCAGGAACCAGGAGCACAACATAGCGAAGGGGTAGCTATAATGCTATCAAAGAATGCACAGAAGACACTAATAGAATGGGAGGCAGTGGGACCAAGACTGGTGAGAGCAACATTTAGAACAACCAAAAACAAATAAAATTACACATTATACAATGCTATGCACCAACCAACGATAAAGATGACTCAGTTAAAGATGATTTTTATAAACAGCTACAATGCCAGATGGATGCAAGACGAGCCAAGGATATTATAATCTTGATGGGAGACCTAAATGCTAAGGTAGGATCAGACAACAGAGGCTTCGAAGAGATTATGGGAAAACATGGACTTGGAGATATAAACGAGAATGGAGAGATATTTGTGAATTTCTGCGCCCTTAACCAAATGAGCCTAGGAGGAACAATATTCCAACATAAAAGAATACACAAAGCTACATGGATGTCACCAGATCATAGAACGGAAAACCAAATTGATCACATATGTATTAATAATAAGTTTAAGTCATCCTTACAGGATGTAAAAGTATATAGAGGGGCAGATATAGCTTCTGATCATCATCTTCTGTTAGCCAAACTTAAAATTAAATTAAAAAGGTATACTACAACGAATAAGGGCAGAAAGTATTTCAATGTAGGGTTTCTTAAAGAACAAGGAATTAAAGATAAATTCGCAGTCACAATATTAAACAAATACCAAGTCCTCCAACAACTAGAAAATACAATAAATATATAAGATCATTGGAAACAGGTAAAAAATATATGGAAAGAGACATGCGAAGAAACACTGGGGAAAAGAGAACGCCAGAATAAGGCATGGATGACAGCAGAGACCCTGGATAAAATTAAAGAAAGAAAGAACAAGAAAGCAGACATAAATAAAAGCAAAACAAGAAGTAATAAAGCCAAGACACAGGAAGCTTACACAGAGGTGAACAAAGAAGTGAGAAGATGCATTAAAAGGGATAAGAGGAAATATATAGATGAATTAGCTAAAGAGGCAGAAGAAGCAGCAAATAAAGGGAATATGAAAGAACTGTACAACAGCACAAAGAAATTAGGTGGAAAATACAAACAGATCAACACCTTTATCAAAGATAAGAAAGGAAATCTGCTTAGTAATATAAGGGAACAAATGGAGAGATGGAAGGAGCACTTTGAAGAACTTTTGAACAGACCCGGCTCAAATAATCCTCCAGATATACTACCAGCAGAAGAAGAATTACACGTTAACTGCGGAAAACCAAGCAAAGAAGAAATAATGAAAGCCATCAAACTATTAAAAGATGGTAAAGCCACAGGACCAGATGAAATTCCTTCGGAAGCCATCAAAGCAGATATTATCACCTCTACCAAGATGTTACATAATCTATTGGATAAAATTTGGGAGAGGGAAGAAATACCTAAAGACTGGAGAGAAGGTTATATGATCAAACTACCAAAGAAAGGAAGTTTACAGGAGTGCACAAATTATAGGGGAATTATGCTACTATCAGTGCCAGGAAAAATATTAGGCAGAATCATTCTGGAGAGACTAAAAGAGGCTATAGAGAAACACTTGAGAGATGAACAAGCAGGTTTTAGGAAGAACAGATCATGTGCTGATCAAATAACTACTCTACGTATAATAGTTGAACAAAGTTTAGAACTAAAATCCCCACTTTATATTGGATTCATAGATTACGAAAAGGCATTTGATAGTTTAGACAGAAGAATGCTTTGGAAGTTGCTGAGTCATTATGGAATCCCCATAAAGTTTATTAACCTGATAAAAACAATGTATGAAGGAACAAAATGTAGTGTGGTGCATGAAGGACAGCTTACAGAAGCATTTGAAATAAGAACAGGAGTAAGGCAAGGATGCCTTCTGTCTCCATTTCTCTTTCTACTGGCCATAGATTGGATTATGAAAATAACTCAAAACAACAGAAATGGGATCCAGTGGTCACTGACCAAACAACTTGATGATTTAGACTTTGCTGATGACATAGCTCTCCTATCACACAGCCACCAACAGATGCAAGATAAAATGAGTATATTAGATGAGAGATCACAACAGCTAGGACTAAAGATTAATAGAGATAAGACCAACATTATGAGAATTAATGCAGTTGGCAATAACCAAATAAAACTAGGAGAAATACCTCTACTAGACGTACAATCTTATATATATCTGGGCAGTAATATAGATAAAGAGGGAGGAACAGAAAACGATACCAAAATAAGGATATCAAAAGCAAGAGGAGCTTTCATTGCACTGGGAAACATATGGAAATCCAAAGAAATTAGGCTAAATACAAAAATACAAATTTTCAACTCCAATGTTAAGTCGGTTCTATTATATGGCTGTGAAACATGGAGAATAACAAAATTGACAATCACGAAGGTACAGACTTTCATTAATGGATGCTTGCGCAGAATAAAGGGATGGAAATGGCAGGACAAAGTCACTAACGTGGAATTATGGAAATGTACTGGTCAAATACCAGTGGATAAAGAAATACAGCGAAGACGATGGCGATGGATAGGACACACACTACGGAAACCAACTGAGAGTATTACACAACAGGCCCTTTTTTGGAATCCCCAGGGGAAAAGACAAAGAGGAAGACCAAGGAATTCTTGGAGAAGACAGATTGAAGCAGAGATGAAGATGATGGGGAAGACATGGAATGATCTTAAAAGAATTGCAAAAAACAGAACGACTTGGAAAGTGTTTGTTGAAGACCTATGCTCCACTGGGAGCTAAAAAAGGTAGAAGAAGTTCCAGCATTAGGAGCCACGACCGGAAAAAATTTAGACTCTCATAAGGATAAATTCTGAACATCGTCGGGTAGACTAAATATATAGCAAAAAAATGATCGGCTCCCCGATCATTCCACGCTTGTAAATGCAATACTTCACTACTAATTTTAAGTTCATTTTTTAATGCAAATTTAATGCATGGGCGTGTCAAATATAAAGTTTGGTGTAAGTCTAGAGGTTAAAGTTACTATTTTTAACAGTTTCATAGGCGTATCCCTCAAAAATGGTCAGTGGGGTTAAAAGCATATCAGTGATT
This sequence comes from Megaustenia siamemsis, assembly GCA_032433765.1. Lineage (NCBI taxonomy): Eukaryota > Metazoa > Mollusca > Gastropoda > Stylommatophora > Ariophantidae > Megaustenia > Megaustenia siamemsis. The sequence goes on along the minus strand of JAVIAB010000059.1, from coordinate 40,724,260 downwards.
TTTAAGTAAATTTTTGCTACGGGGATGTCTAATATAACATTTAGGGAAGCCTAGAGTGTAAATTTACTATTTTTATCGATTTAATATGCCGTATCCATCAAAAAGTGGTTGGGGGTTCAAAATCATAAAAACGCTTTTTTAAATAACTTCTTGATATGGCCATGTCTAAAATAAAGTTTAGGGTAAGCCTTAGTGTAAATTTACTATTTTTATCAATTTAATAGGCGTAGCCATAAAAAAAAGTCGAGGGTAAGAATCATAAAAGTGTTTTTTAAGCAAATTCTTGATACATGGGGTGTCTAATATAAAGTTTGGGGTAAGCCTAGAGGTTAAATTTACTATTCTCATTAGTTTAATAGGCGTATCTCACAAAAATGGTCAAGGGGGTACCATTTTATCTTTTAGTCGAGTTATGAGTGTGATGTAATGTTCATGTTTTGAAGTACCATTTTCTTTTAGTGGGTCATGTCAGGGGTGTAACCTATGTGTTTGTTAGCACTTTATTTGTAGAGTTATAGCAGGGGGCGTAACTTTCATGCTTTGCAGTATTTTTCTTAGCAGAGTTGTGACAGAGGCGTGAACTTTAAGTATAGTCTTTCAATTGGTTGTTTTTTTTTTTTAGTGTGCATGGGGTTTTCTAGTGTAGTAGCAATATTTTCATTAATCATTTAGACAAAGTCCTAATTATCATCGTGTGTAAAATTGTTAGTAAATTCTAATTATTTATTATGGTTTTCTCAGCTGTATTAAAGTCTTTGGTTGATAAGTGGACACGTTGGTATTGCATCATAGGTCAAAATATAATTTTAATAACTCATCCGGTATTGCCTCATGGGTCAAAACTATTTTTAGTAACTCCCCGGGCATTGACTCATGGGTCAAAACTATTTTTAGTAACTCCTCGGGCATTGACTCATGGGTCAAATATATTTTTAGTAACTCCTCGGGCATTGACTCATAGGTCAAAATCTATTTTAGTAACTCATCAGGTATTGCATCAGAGGTCAATTCTATTTTTAGTAACACGTCCACCCCCAATGCCCCCACCGATAGGCGCCAGGGCGGGATTTTAGTGGTAAATATAACACCACTGTGAATCTTGTAATCAGACATACGTTTACAGTTGTTGAGGACGAATGTGTCTCGCGTCTTCAGACACATAAAAAGTAAGTGTTATCTTAGTTCTTTAATATTATAGTATGTTACTTTAGTAACGTATTTTTGCTAAGATTAGTTCTTTAGTATCAACGTGTTATTTTGCGTACACATGTTAATTAAATCGTTGGTTGTACAAGTGAAGGCATAGTGGAGTACATCTAGATAAATTATAAATTACAATTCTAAAATAAATGCCCTTGATCTGAATGCGCTCAAGTGGTTAACACTGGTAAATATTGAGGCATTTTTTTAAATTCATATTGTCTGTTACCGTTATATTTCTCTTTCATTCTATCAAATTAATACAACTCGTCTTGTTTTACACTGACTATTCTATATCTATGCCTTGACTTATTCTATGCTATTCTTAATCTACTTACTATTTGTTCTCTGGATCACAAAACTTCAGAAACACTTGAAACAGAAACTTGAAACACTTATCAACTAAACTTTATCTGGTCTAACTTGTTGTTCATTAGGTCTCTCTGTCTCTCTCTTATTTATATCTGTAAAAAAAAAAAAGCACCCCCCCGTCACGCCAAGTGGCGTATAGGGAAATATGGTGTTAGTGACCCTATATTTTACAGACCTTCAGCACATGATTTTTGGGGTAATGTGGTCGGTATTACGCCCGTGCTGCTTTTACTTTCCCAGAAAAAATCCGGTACCCATTTAAGGCTGGGTGAACCCGGAGCCGTCGGTTGGGATCGAACCCTACCCCTTGTCCGTAGTAGTCCAGTTCACTAACCACTGAGCTATCGCGGCTCCTACTAATTTTTAGGGAATTAGTAAAACCCAGGTGTCCTCGCCAGGGTACGAACCCCGGCTGTTGCCGTGGTAAGCCAACCGCCTATCGATTGCGCTAACCGGACACCCTATTTATATCTGTATTGATATTTTTCTCTATTTCAAGGTTTCTTACTCTCTGTTTCTCTCCCTTGGTATTTTTGGATATTTCTCACTATTTCTGCTAATAGTTTAATGCTAATTGTTAATAAATAGAGGCTAAATACTTCTATCTCATTTGCATAATTTATTGGCTTAGTCGTTGGCTAGTAATATCTGAGCCAATAGTTGAATACAAAGTTCAACTTTATTTGACTTTTGTGTCAAATTTTTAAAAACACAACTACATCTTGACATTTTAGTTAACCTCTAAGTCATAAATTTAATGCTAACATAGACCCTAAGGGCGACATCTTTCATAAACTTAACCTGTCATCGAGTTTGTTTATCAACTTAATTTCTGGACCTGTGACGGTCAAGTCAAGTTTATATCTATTTCCCCACCTTTCCAAAAACATATACCATTTTACTCTCCAAAAACTTGCTACTTTTATTTCTGTGGCTACATTTTATTTCTGTTATTTCTAACATCTACTTAATTTATGGGTAACTACAAAGTTATCCAACCCAAGCTTTATCTCTATCTCCAATTATGTGATCAATTCTACCCTACTCTGTATAATATTATTAATAGTATTATTAGCACAAGGAATTATTTCTCAGAGAGAAATAAATAAAGAACCCTTCTGCGGTGAGAAAATGTATCAATACAGACTTCAAAACAATACTTTTCAGGCAGACAATCTAGACACTTTCTTATAGTGTTGTTTATTCCAGTTCTTTAAAAGCTCGTGATCAAGTTAGATTGGTATTGGTTATACGCATCCTATTTTCATCTGTCTCTCCCTCTCTATCTGTCTTTCTCATTCTCTGTCTGTTTCATGCTTTCTGCGTTAACCACCCTCTCCATATTTCTCGTACTCTCTCACCTCTATGTCTCCTTCTCTGTCATTTTTTTTACCTTCTTCTCTCTCACTCTCTCCTTCTATCTTTCCCTAGCTGTCTCCTTCTTTTGCCTTCTCTCTCCTCTTCCATGTCTTACTCTTTGTCTCTTTATTTTTGTCTCCCGCTCTTACCCTCTGCCTTTACCTCGTTGTCCCCTCCCTTACCATCTCAATCTCTCTTGTTTGCTCTCTCTCTCCTGAAACTGTCCATCTTTTTTTACCTATCTGTATCTATCTTCGCCTCCCTCTCTTGCTCTATCTGGCTCTCCATCAATGTTCCCCCTCATACCCTCAATATTTCTATCTTTGTCTCCTCTATGTCTCTCGATTGCTCTTTAACTGTATCTCTTTCTCTCTCTCTCTCTCTCTCTCTCTCTCTCTCTCTCTCTCTCTCTCGCTGTCCTCCTCTTTTTACACACCTGACTCTCCTTTACTATTTCTTCTCTCTGTCTCTCTCTCTCTTGCCCCATCTCACTCTCTCTCTAGGCGTCCCTCTCTGTATCTATGTTTCCAGCTCTTATATTCTCACTTTCATCTACAAAGACACCCATGTTGCAGTAAAAGTCCTCGTATAGCATGGACTTTCTTTGAATCGCCATGTGTCGTAACATTTTTTTCACAGGTTACTACCTCTCTCTCTCTCTCTTTCTCTCTCTCTTTCTCTCTCTCTCTCTTTCTCTCTCTCTCTCTCTCTCTCTCTATCTCTGAGCAAACTTCTGTAAAAATCAGTTTTCTCATTTTGACGCGCAAGAGTGCGCAGGTCGTGTTTATAGTGACGTAAACGACTCTTCTTTTGTTGCAAAAAAGTAAAGAGTCCCCTTCACGCCATGTGGTGTACAGGAAATATGGTGTTAGTGACCATAAACTTTACAGACCTTCGGCACATTATTTTGGGGTAATGTAGTCGGTATTACGCCCCATGCCGCTTTACTCTTCCAGAAAAAAATCCGGTACCCATTTAAGGCTGGGTGAACGTAGAAGCCGTCGGTTGGAAACGAACCCTACCTCTTATCTTTTGTAGTCCAGTTCACTAGCCACTGAGCTATCGCGGCTCCCTGACCTTCGACATATTACCCTCAAAAGTACATGATAATAACAACAGATCGTACACATAGTGTGCTCTAGAATTTCACAAATCACAGAACCCACATTCCAGCGTCCACAAATGTCCAGCAGGTGTCATAAAGCCAAATTGTAGTGACCGTCACGCTTATATTACTACTTGGATAAGTTGTGATAATATAACACGAGAAAACAGTCCGTGCGTTGGTTTGTGTTTAAAAGTAAATTCAACGTTTCAAAAAGTGGCTTCATATACAAAACAATGTTTATGAAACTCTGAAGAATATGCATACAACAAACTCAAGCTCGTAACTTTATTTTATGGTATGTGCTGTGATGTTGTGTTGTGTATGTTGTGTTGTGTTGTGTTGTGTTTTGTTGTGTTGTGTTGTGTTTTGTTATGTTATATTATGTTATATTATGTTATGTTATATTATGTTATGTTATGTTATGTTACGTTATGTTATGTTATGTTATATTATGCTATGTTACGTTACGATACGCTAAGCTACGTTATGTTATGGTAAGTTATATTATGTTATTTAAACATAACATAATAATTTAATAGATCTTCAACGGGAATAACAAATCACACACACACATACAGATATGTAAGTCAATTGCTTTGGGCTATTGAGCCGAAACGTCGTTCAAATTTGTGTCGCCCATAAATTACGTAAAGCTTTAACAGTACCATTTTTACTATTTCTTTTATTTCTCCTTTACAATCATCTTTACTGCAGCTTCGCATTTTTCTAGATTAATATGCATATTATTTTGCTTTGGCCCCTTAAGTACCTTGCTCCTTATCTGCCTTGTTTTGAGAGCGTGCTTCATACTGGATAACGTGCGGGGTGGGGAGAGGGGCAGGCTAAGGGATATGACCACTATGGAGTTGTCTGTCCTTTGTCCAAAGTAAATAATCTGTCGACTAAACTAAACTATGACTGATTGCTCTATGACTAGAGCCTTAGATGCATAATTAGGGAGACCTAAAAATATGACAACTCATCCAAACAGTATTCAGCACAAATATTAAATTCATGTTTTTTATACTGTAATTAGTGAATATGTTTTTAATTCAGTGAGGCAGGTGCTTTCCTATGGGAGAGATAACACGAGCTAACAATGTGTACAGAGACAACACTCGATTATAAATCTCCAGACAGAAAAGACTTCCCATTTTCGTTTCCTCAACTAAAGATGTATTCTCAAATCGGAGCCATTTTCCTTGTTCTGGTAAAAGTGCATTTGTTTTTAGGTTACTATGACGAAGGCAATTTAAGTTCACATTGATATATTAATACACAAGCACTCACATGCAATCACACACAGAAACACAGAAAAACACACAAGCTAATACATATACTCCAGGTGTTATATTTTATACAGCATTCCATTGTTATTTATGCTGAAAGTGTTAAAGGAAATCTTTACTGTGATTAGCTTATAATTTAATGTTTTTAAAAGAATCTAATTTGTGTAACCTGATCACCCGTCAAGCGGACATTTATGCGTTGAATATGGAGTTTACTGCAAGCCGTGATATCAGCACCTTTCCAGCCGACACATCCGACTTAGTTCGTAAAGGTAGATTTCTAGTTTAGCAGCTTTAACTTTGACAGACGTCGTTCTGGCTTACACTTTCTGCTTGTAAACAACTTTAACTTTGACATAGGTCGTTCTGACTTACACTTTCTACTTGTAATCAACTTTAACTTTGACAGACGTCGTTCTGGCTTACACTTTCTACTTATAAACAACTTTAACTTTGACATAGGTCGTTCTGGCTTACACTTTCTACTTGTAAACGGCTTTAACTTTGACATAGGTCGTTCTGGTTTACACTTTCTACTTGTAAACAGCTTTAACTTTGACATAGGTCGTTCTGGCTTACACTTTCTACTTGTAAACAGCTTTAACTTTGAAAGAGGTCGTTCTGGCTTACACTTTCTACTTGTAAACGGCGTTAACTTTGACATAGGTCGTTCTGGCTTACACTTTCTACTTGTAAACAGTTCTAACGTTGGCAGAGGTCGTTCTGGCTTACACTTTCTACTTGTAAACAGCTTTAACTTTGACCGAGGTCGTTCTGGCTTACACTTTCTACTTGTAAACAGTTCTAACGTTGGCAGAGGTCGTTCTGGCTTACACTTTCTACATGTAAACAGTTCTAACGTTGGCAGAGGTCGTTCTGGCTTACACTTTCGACTTGTAAACGGCTTTAACTTTGACAGAGGTCGTTCTGGCTTACTCTTTCTACTTGTGAACAGTTCTAACGTTGGCAGAGGTTGTTCTGGCTTACACTTTCTACTTGTAAACGGCTTTGACGTTGTCAGAGGTCGTTCTGGCTTACACTTTCTACTTGTAAACGGCTTTAACGTACGCAGTGTGCAGACTGGACCTCCTGTTTTTCGCCATTATCCGAGATGGCTAGGTATGGAATCTCGCTACCCGGATGTGGTGAAACTACGAAGGAACCAGACATTCAAAGCAAAAATTCACAACGTCACTCACCGTGTGTGGCGAGATTCAAACAATAGACCTTTCTGTTCAGAAGTCAACGTCTTACCTCTAAACCACGTCAGTCCGCTAGTAGATGGACTAATTTCTAGAACTATCAGTCTGCCTAGTGTCGATGACTCGATAAATAAACTTGTTTAAATAGTAATTTATGGTATCGTTTAGATTAATTGTTTCCCTTCCAGATATATCTTTTTAGTTTGAACTGAATTATCGGAATTAGAGTTGTAAACATCAGATTTCGAAAGAGCCGGAGAGAGCGTTTTTGGACAGCGAAAGGCAAAGGAAATGCGCGGTTGTGAGCGTTACTATAGCTCGTTCAGAAATTCGTGTCCACAGAGTTTATTAATTATCTCGGAACATGTTTGATGAATTTCTATAAATCCTTTTTTGTAAAATCTTATATTTTCACTGACCTTCACTCTGATTTTTTGCCCTACTGTCATGCAGTTAGGAAAGAATTTTGCTTATTTGATGTATATAAAAATATGATTTTCTTGCTTGTCCTAAATGTTAGTATTTTACAATACCCACATTTGTTGTAATCAACTCACCAATAAAAAAGGCAAATGTCACGTGCACACCACACAAACTTAGCACCGTTTCGCACTCTTAATTTGTAAGACCACGCCACTTCGATGGTTTTTTTTGTTTTTTTTTTGTGGTAATTTCATTTCCGGTTCCTTGTTAAATTGATCCAGAGGCGTATTTTGACAAAATATTTACTATTAATGAATATTCCTGTATTTGCGATAATTTGTAAGCTGTTGTGAAGTGACTACTTGATTTTTAAAACCATGAAGAGTTTAAAGTGTAAATTCATCACTATGCAAAAAGTAACTGTGTTATTGTGCATGCACTTTTGCAAGGAATCTAAAAGGGGTCGGTTATATTACGATATTAAAAAAAACCAGAAAACAGTACACGGGCAGCTCTAAATGTAGATAGAAAGTCTTTCAATCCATGGATAGGACAGAACTTTGACTCTGCAGAGGCGACGGTCAAGCAAGGAAGTTTACCTATCTCTATGACGAAGATATACAATTAAATGAAAAATGTTGCCCTATTCAATGAAATGGGGAGCCGCGATAGCTCAGTGGTTAGTGAACTGGACTACAAAGGACAAGGGATAGGGTTCGATCCCAACCGACGGCTTCCGGGTTCACCCAGCCTTAAATGGGTACCGGATTTTTTTCTGGGAAAGTAAAGCGGCATGGGGCGTAATACTGACCACATTACCCCAAAAATCATGTGCTGAAGGTCTGTAAAATATAGGGTCACTAACACCATATTCCCTATACGCCACTTGGCGTGACGGGGGTACTTTACTTTACTTACTTTATTCAATGTAATACGGAAATGCCTTTGGCTTGAATTGTTAGAAAATTAACATAATTTACAGTAAAATCTAATGTTTAGAGCACGCGATTTGATATTTTCCTAAAATTATAAAACGAAAAACGATTTGTGCAAAATTCAGACTACCTTTGTACTTCAATGTTATCAAATCTGAAGGTCAGTGAAAAAATAAGGTTTCATGAACAAGAATTACAGAAATTCATCAAACAGTTTCCGAGATAACTGATCAACTCTGTGGGCACGAATTTCTGAACGAACTATAGGAAGGCAAAAAGTTAAAGCGTATTAGTGGACATATTTCGTAATAAAATAATAGAATACTTTCTGGTGTGAAATATTCAACCAATGTTATTAAATTTTAATAAGTTGAGAGAGAGAGAAAAAAGACGCATTCTCAGCAGCAAAGGACAATGTATTATATTAGTACATGCTGACAGTAGAGAGAATTGACTTATTAATGACGCACAACTTATTTTTCAATCAAAGTCTACAAACGGTAGTGACTACCACACTGAAATAAATGGACGAATTTTCAAAGACTGGGTAGAGAACACTCTACTCCCCATTTTGGACAGAGCTTCATGCCAGGTAATGGACAAGGCATCCTATCATAGAACTGGAGGACAAAGTTCCTAATCTGTCAAGCACAAACGATCAAATCATCACATGGCTTAGAATAGAAAATGTTTCCTTTCACAACACCTAATTAAAGCCAGAGTTGTTGCAACTAGTTAGACAAAGAAGACAAAGTTATATCAAATTGATCAAATAATTGCAAAGTATGGCCACACATCTCTTCGCCTCCCACCTTATCATTTGCACCTCAACCCAGTAGAAATTGTGTGGGCTAAAGTCAAAGGGCAAGTTACTGCGCAGAACACGACGTTTAAAATGTGTGATGTAAAAGAATTGACGCGTCATGCCCTCTCAACGATAGACATTGAGTACTGGAGAAAATGTGACGACCATGTGCTCAGTGAAGAGGAACAATACTGGCAACGAGATGGATTGTAGTTTGTCCAACCGATCATCATCATCATCATCGTGTGCCTTCACCGCAACGAAGGTTGGCTACCATGGATCGCCATTCTACTCTGTTTCTTGCTTTGATGGTGCAGGCTGTCATAGATTGACTTGACCATCTTTTGATGTTACTCGTCCATGTTAATCTTGGTCTGCCTCTGCCTCTTTTACATTGTATTTTTCCTTCCAATATTACTTTTAGTAGGCTGTTGTGTCTTTTAACATGCCCCAAAAATGTCATTTGTCTTGTCTTAATTGTATTTAGTAGTTCTCTTTTTATTTTCAGTTGTTTTAAAACGTTATCGTTTGTTATCTTTTGTTTCCATCCAATTCTACCTATTCTTCTATAAATCCACATTTCAAAGGCTTCAATTTTCTGTTCTGTTTTCTTGTCTAATGTCTATGTTTCTGCACCATACAGGAATATTGAGAAGATGTAACATTTTGCCATTCTTAGTTTCTGCCCTGTTGATATTTGTTTTGTTGTTTGAACTCTAAAACTATTGGTAGTTTGGTCAATATAGATTCTTAGGGGGAGAAAAGTTATTCATTAGATTATAATACAACCTAGACTTTTCAACAAAATATGTATTGTGAATATAAATGTTACTTGCATAATTTTTGTTTAAAGAGCGTATGAAATCAGCACAATGTATATATAGTAAATAACTTTAACACAGATTTTGTTTTCTTGTGAACTTATCTGATTTTGTGTGTAAACAGGTCTTCACAAGTCAGCAACTTGCCCAAATGTCAGGCAGTATTTTCAATGCAGACAAATCTCTCGAAGCAAACAACAAGGTAGAGCAGTGGCTAATATTCTTCCTTTAAATTCATATGTTTTCAGATCTAGTATTTTTATTGAAAATGTGTAAAGAAATATCCGTGAACATTAGGAAGGTATCTGCCTGATCAACTGCAAGTAGTAGTTAACTGGTATAACCTTCTGTTCTGAGTTTAGCATTTTTACTTTATTATGTCCATGTCTTACTGCCGATGTACTGTGAATTGTTTACACAGAAAACAACAAGGACTTCCGGTTTGCGTGGAAGGCCAAGGGCGCCGTTTAGTTGAATCAGGCTCAGGACTAGCGGTATTTTTTCTACAGTGTGATTTCAAATGATTCTTTCTGGTCTGGATTTTTATTTCCGGAAACAGCGATGGCCCGGTCGCATTCACCTGACCACAAAGTCAACATGGTTTTAACGCCCGCGCGCTGAGATGGTGTTGCAGACAACTAGAGACAAATAATAATAAATGAATATTATTATAGAGGGAAACTTCCGAGGCGATAATCAGCGAATCAATTCAGAGGTTATGTGTTAGATAAGTGGCAGTGTTCCCTAGGGTTTGGCTTTTCGTGGCAAGGCGCTGTGCCACTGAGTACGGGTTCGATCCTGCTTTGGTGCATATGTTTTTCTATTGTTGATTATTTGTCATTTTTCCGAGTGCTGTAAACATACCTCTTCCTCTGAATTGATTTGCGGACAACTAGCCGTAGAGTGTAGTGAAGTGATACAGGTCCCGGCTTTGCCCTGGAACGCGATGCGTGATCTGCCTTCAACTGCAAATTTACCACCAGCTGAACTGCGGTCAGATCGAGTGTTTCACCGAAGTGTAGGCTTGAGCTCATTTGTTGGGACAGCGACTCTTGGGGCACGATCAGTTACAGGGATTTAGGCAGATTATGTTGCCCGTAAACTGGACTATAAAAGACAAGAGGTAGGGTGCGATCCCAACCGACGGCTAACGGTTCAAGCAGCCTTTAATGGGTACCGGATTTTGTTCTGGGAAAGTAAAGCGGCACGGGCGAATACCGACCACATTACCCCAAAAATCATGTGCCGAAGGTCTGTAAAATTTATGGTCACTAACATCATATTTGCTATACGCCACTTGGCGTGACGGGGGTACTTTACTTTTTTTTAAATGTTGCCCGTAACGGCCGTTACCGCTACCCAGAAGTGTTCATTTTGAGCTTCACACCGTTTTTACAGAACGCAACACGCTCAATAGAACAGTTTTAATGATCAGGATTAACACTTTGTTGGATGAGAAAAATTAACCTATGATTTCTTTATGACACTTCCCTCCCCTGACCTATTCGGTGGTAGAGACTATCCTCTTGGATAGTGGTATTAAACAGGAAGTCTCGTGTGCACTCGGGCACATTAAAGAACCCTGTGCATTGAAAATTTAAAAAGTAGGCCATAAATATGGTCGCTGCCCTAGAAAAATTGGCAGAAAAACCTACCCACTGTGGATCCCATGCCGTGCTACGGAGTTTGTGAAAGTGGGTCAGGATTCCCCTTGGATTTTCTCGAGATTCTCGATGGGAATAGCCTCAGATTTTCTCGATGGGAATATCGGAGCACTTATGGTTTAGTGCGCTGTGCAGTGACGATGATCCTAATAATAACAACAAACAATTAAAATATACACACAGACGTTTAAAACACAACTTTTTTCAAATGTTTTGGTGAAGTGGTCAATGCACTGGTCTGCTTACCAAGTGATCGGAGTTTAATTCCAAACTGATGTCAATTTTCCTTAACCCACCAACGCGGCTTTCAGCCGTAAATGGGTACCAGATTTTTTTTCTGGGAAAGTAAAGCGTCACGGGCGTAATACCGACCACATTACACCAAAAATCATGTGCTGAAGGTCTGTAAAATGTATGACCATTAACACCATATTCCCTATATGCCAGTTGGCGTGACGGGGCTCTTTACTTACCGACGCGGCTTTGTGTTCCCTCGTCTTCTAAAAATGAGAGCGGTTGATTCTGTTACATGTAAGAATGGCGGTATGGCGTGATACTGACCACTTCACATATTTACGTGTGACAGTCTCAGAAAAACTAGTACGACAGGAGAGTCCCAAACGCGACAAAGAGTGACGAGTGCCCTTCACTTACTTCAAAAGACGCTATCAAAACATCAATGTCTTAGTCACCAATGGTATATATTTGACATAGAGTGCGTCTGGGTAGATAGCAATTCTCTTCTTAATGTCTTTTATTATTTCATCTTGCCCATCACAGGTTGTTACAGACAAGCCAATGGCCGAACAGAACAGAAGTGTTTCAGACTCGAATTCATATATAATGCCGTTAGATGAGTTCCTTGAACTTATGTCTTCAGTTCTAGCCAAATCATATAATGGTGTGTGATTTAATCATTCTGCACAATACAAGTTTGTTATATTTTAAAAATTATTGAAATAAATAAAGTTCAAGAATCGGTAATAGTTTTAGACTTGTTGTTTGCTTTCACATATGTTTTATGTCTCCCATGTTTGATTTCTAGAATAAGCAAAAAGAAAAAAGGACATTTAGATATCTTAAGCAAAATACACACATGAAAAGAGGCAAAGCTCCAGGTCCTGACAATATAACAATCGAAGAGATCAATGCATTAGGAGAGCTGGGAGTACAAGTCATAACAAAATTACTCAATGACATATATAACACTGGACACATACCCGAAGATCTACTAAAATATATCTTTGTAGCCTTACCGAAGAAGTCAGGCGCCACTGATTGTGAAGACCATCGCACTATTAGTCTCATGAGCCATATGACTAAAATATTACTAAGAATAATCATGAGACGTGTAAGGAACAAAATAAAACCAGAAATAAGTGAGGAACAATGTGGATTTGTGGAAGGAAAGGGCACCAATAATGCGATATACATCTTAAGGACATTGATAGAAAGATCTATAGAGGTAAAAAAAAGATCTATATATGTGCTTTATAGACTACACGAAAGCATTTGACAAAGTAAAGCATGTGGAAATAATCAATATGCTGGAGAAATTAAACATTGATGGCAAGGATCTGCGAATCATAAAAAAAACATGTACTGGCAACAAACAGCAGCTATACGAATTAACAACCAAACAGGACAATTCCAATATATAAAACAAGGAGTCAGACAAGGCTGTGTTCTGTCACCGGATTTGTTTTCACTTTAAAGCGAATATATTATGAGATCAATAGTAGACAAAAAAGGAATTGAAGTCAACGGTCACAACATAAATAATTTGCGATATACGGATGACACAGTCTTAATAGCAGAGACAGAGAACGAACTACAAGAAATTATAGACATAATAGTAAAAGAAAGAAACAAGAAAGGTCTCAGTCTGAACAGCAAGAAAACAGAAGTAATGGTTATATCGAAGAAACAACCATCACCATCATGCAGCATAAAAATAAACGAGACAAATCTGAAACAAGTGCAACGTTTCAAATACTTGGGCACAATAATAACATCAGATGGGAGATGCACCACAGAAATAAAAAGCAGAATAGCTCAGGCCAAAATAGCATTTCAGAAAATGAAAAATATCTTATGCAACAAATCTATGTCAACAAAAATGAGAAAGAGAGTTCATCGGTGAACCATACAACCAATTCTGACCTATGGAAGCGAATCATGGACAGTAGACAAACAAATGAAAAGACGATTAGAGGATACAGAGATGGGATTTCTCAGAAGAATGTTGAAAGTTCCCTGTACAGCTAAAAAGACCAATGAGGAAGTTCTCAAAGAAGCCAACACAAAAAGGGAGCTCTTAAAAAACATCAGAAAGAAGCAATCAACATTTTTCGGGCACATCATGAGAAGAGGAAAGTTGGAATACTTGGTTACAACTGGCAAAATAAAAGGAAAGAGAGATCGCGGACGACAAAGAGAGAAAATACTGGATAGCTTGGTGTCATGGCATTAAAAACAGTCAACAACAGAACTGATACGATGCATTGTAGATATAAGATTGTTGAAGGACATGATCGCCTACGCCAACCGGTATGGCACATGATGATGAAGCAAAATACAACAGACACTGTTAAAGATACAATTAGAAAGAGATTATGAACTTCTATAATAGATCAATAAAAACGATAGGTCAGGATATTCTCCTGAAGAGCAAGAGAGAAATGAAGAGAGAAAGAGAGAGAAAAATACTGTGGTCTTGGAATCCTCCTAGTGACTCTAGTATTCCCTTTATCCATCTCTTTCTCGGTCTTCCTCTTAATCTGGCGTTTTCGTAGCGTTTGTTTATGGCTCTTTGAGTCATTGTTAGTTCTTTTTGTCTTGTTATGTGGCCGAACCAAGTTATCTGTTGTTTCTTTATGTACTCGATGGCTGGTTCAATTTCGAGTTTCTTCCTCAGATCAGTGTTTCTTACTCTGTCCCTTAAGCTGTTTCCTGTCATTCTTCTGACACATTTCATTTCGGTGGTCGTTATCTTTCTTATTGTTCTGGAGTCCAGCGTCCAATTCTGGCACTGGTAGCACAGAGTTGGTAGAAAAATTGATTTGTATATTGCCATTTTTGCTTCCGTAGTTATTGCTTTGTTGTTCAGTAGTGTTGATCCTTGGCATGCTTTGTTACACCTTATATCTATCGCTGTCTCTTGGTTATTGTCTTGTGTTAACGTGCTACTCAGATATTTAAAATTGTCTACTTGTTTCAGAGTTGTATCATCTATTATGATTTTTAGTTTTTCTTTCTTTCTCGCTATTGCCATTACTTCGGTTTTGTTTATGTTGATCTTCATGTTGTATTGTTTACAAGTGTTGTTTAGCCTGTTGATATGTTCTTGCAGGTCCTCAGTTGTTTCATGTATTAGAACTTGGTCGTCTGCATATAATACGCCTTTGGAACTTGACATGTCGCTTGTGCAATTACTGTGAATTGTGTTTCTGTTAATCCATCGTCAAAACAATTTCGGAAATTGTATGTACAACATATAAATGCGATTTCTTCTTATCAGTCCTACAAATGTACACATTATGAAAAGTTAATGCTATTTTAGCATATAAAACTATGCCAAATTACCATAATAATAATCTGCAACGCACTTTCCTGCATATTTGTGCCCAAATTGTCACCACGACTTCTCGGATGTACTATAATAGAGATAATATAGGTTAGTAGGTCACTGTAGGTCAGGAACAGTTGGAGCTAATAGCGCAAAGGGGACATGGAGTCAGTTAGGATTTAGACAAGTGGACTGGGGAGAAAGAGTTAACTTAATGAGAATTCACAAAGTTAATGAAACAAAGAGATTGAATTAAGATCACGCGTTAAGAAGTGAAAAAGGCTAATAAAGTGAGTGTTGACCATCTAGCAAGAGGGTACAGTCCAGCAGAGAACATAGATATAGAATAGGAGTGTGATATATTTGATAGAACCAAGATGGTTACTAATGAAAATAATGACTACATGAAGTTCTTCTGTTCACACATGACTGTAAGGGGCTTAGTTTGTTCACACAGGACTGTAAGGGGCTTAGTTTATTCACGCAGGACTGTAAGGGGCTTAGTTTATTCACACATGACTTTAAGGGGCTTAGTTTGTTCACACAAGACTGTAAGGGGCTTAGTTTGTTCACACAAGACTGTAAGGGGCTTAGTTTGTTCACACAAGACTGCAAGGGGCTTAGTTTGTTCACACAGGACTGTAAGGGCCTTAGTTTATTCACACATGACTGCAATGGGCTTAGTTTGTTCACACAGGACTGTAAGGGGCTAAGTTTGTTCACACAGGACTGTAAGGGGCTTAGTTTGTTCACACAAGACTGCAAGGGGCTTAGTTTGTTCACACATGACTGTAAGGGGCTTAGTTTGTTCACACAGGACTGAAAGGGGCTAAGTTTGTTCACACAGGACTTGAATGGGCTTAGTTTATTCACACAGGACTGTAAGGGGCTTAGTTTATTCACGCTGGACTGTAAGGGGCTAAGTTTGTTCACACAAGACTGTAAGGGGCTAAGTTTGTTCACACAGGACTGTAAGGGGCTTAGTTTGTTCACACAAGACTGTAAGGGGCTAAGTTTGTTCACACAGGACAGTAAGGGGCTTAGTTTGTTCACACAAGACAGTAAGGGGCTTAGTTTGCTCACACAGGATTGTATGGGGTTTAGTTTGTTCACACATGACTGTAAGGGGCTTAGTTTATTCACACAGGACTGTAAGGGGCTTAGTTTGTTCACACAGGACTGTAAGGGGCTTAGTTTATTCACACATGACTGTAAGGGGCTTAGTTTGTTCACACATGACTGTAAGGGGCTTAGCTTGTTCACACAAGACTGCAATGGGCTTAGCTTGTTCACACATGACTGTAAGGGGCTTAGTTTGTTCACACAGGAGTGTAAGGGCTTAGTTTGTTCACACATGGCTGTAAGGGGCTTAGCTTGTTCACACAGGACTGTAAGGGCTTAGTTTGTTCACACATGACTGTAAGGGGCTTAGGTAGCTGCAGTAGAAACTAGAGAAGAGAATAACTGCTGAGATCAATATATATGGCTGTGGTGTAATCCGTAGCATGGTTTGCTCTGTTGAATGTTTTATTGCCATGCATGTCGTTTTCAATAAATCACGCAGGCTGGGTCTGTCATAACGCGGGTTGTATCTAGACTAGTGACGTTCGTGGACATGATGGAGAATTGGTTTTCATTGGAATCTATTTGCTGAGTCTGATTTGATTACAAATATGAGTAGGTCAAGACGCCTAGGATAAAGAGAGGTTGGAACGATATATAGTGATATTGAGATAGAAAGAAAAGAGATGCAAAGATAACGTTTTACTTCTTTATTTCCTTGATTATAGACCGACACAATGAATAGTGGTTGATACACCTTGTATGGCAACAACAACGCTCTTTTAACATAGTGCGTCTCCCGGTCATTCATACAAGCTGCTCTATGTCTGGTCCACACTATTCGTATGTTTCTCTGCTGTGCTCTGCAATAGTTTCCTTAGGCTTTCTCTCAACATTTTCCCTGTGAATTGTAGATTGTAGATAGTAGATTGAATATATCAGGTAGTAGATTGTAAATTTTCGATTCTAGATTGTAGATAGTAGATTGCAGATTGTAGATAGATAGCAGCTAGTAGATTGTAGATCGTGTTTCCCTGTAGATTCCCTTAGAAGTGCAACGATCTGTTTTTTGAAGACGGATTACAGAAGTGGTAGGGTGGAAAGGGGAGAGGATGTTTTGCTTCTAATGCCGAACACAAGGACCGGAGGTACGTCATTCAGTTAACCTAGCTCTAAAATAATGGGCAACTGGGATTTAGATCGAGGGAGAGCGCACAGAACAGTGCAGTGAAGGTGTACCAAGGTTGGACTCACGAATGGCGTCAATGCTAACTTGTATGCTCGCTGTTTAGAACTCACTTTACTTGGCCAGCGTGAAAACAACCCTCATTCTGAGATTAGAAGGTTCGACCAAAACAGAGACTTGTGGCGATATACGCTGGTGCAAAGTCAGAAACTCCTTGGACGATAATAGCAGCGTATCGTCGAACATGGAGATTGTTTAAATTTATTTATAATGACCTATGTGCCATCATGTATATCTTGGTAGTAATATAGACCAAAAAGGTGAAACAATGAAAGAGATCAGAATCAGGATTAGAAAAGCAGCAACATATTTTTAAAATCTGGATAAAATATGGAAACAAAAACTAAGCAAGAAAACTAAACTTAGAATATTCAAGTCAACGTATTATTAACCCTCACCTACGCATATGAAAGATGGAAGATACTTGCTTAAGAAGAACACTCGGTGCACAATTAAATTAATTCAAGACTATTATTGAAATAAGAAAAGTGGCCATGCAACCAACGATCTCACCAACAATCAGGAAGAGAAAATTGGCTTGTGTCGAACATGTGTTGAGAAGAAACAACAAAAGCATTTCAAAACAAGCACTTCTATGGAAACGGCAGGACACAGGAAAAGAAAAAGACCTACAAGACACTAATAAGAACACTTATAAGAGAGACACAATTGGTAGACATTGATTCATTACATAAGATCAAACCTCTAGCCAAGAAGAGAGATTGTTGACAAGAATAATTACGAGCCCTATGGGACGTCTAACGGAGCTTGAAGGAACAAGAATCAAGAATGTGTCATCTTCGGACTAAGAGATATCTACTAACAGGAAAACAGGAAGGAAATAGACATACACTTTAACGTTCACCGCAGATAAAACGAAGCATTCGATTGCATTTAACTTGACACACACTCACACACACACACACTCACACATACAAAACACATGATCCAGGTACGTAGGTGTTGAACCAGGTGAAAGAATGTTCATAGAGCACCCTGTTATCGATTTAAAGCTCCATTGAGTCGATATGAATTGTCTGCAGCAGGAAAACGCCTTAAGTACTTAAATAAGAGAAATATTTGACTAGATACTCATATCTTTACATGTTTGAGTCGAAGGTAAAAATTAATTCACTGCGACAGAAAGATATTGCGCTCACATCGAAAACACCTGTATGGTACAATTGTGAGCAGTTATATGGTTTATATATTAGTCTTTAAATGATCGTCCATTAAAGAAGAGAGAATAGGTTAATAGTGAAACAGACTGATGATGAAACAGGTTGATGATGAAAATAGCTGATGATGAAACAGGTTGATAATGAAATACGTTGATGATGAAACAGGTTGATAATGAAATTCGTTGATGATGAAACTGGTTGATAATGAAATACGTTGATGATGAAACAAGTTAATGATGAAACTGGTTGATGATGAAACTGGTTGATAATGAAATACGTTGATGATGAAACAAGTTAATGATGAAACTGGTTGATGATGAAACAGGTTGATGATGAAAATGGTTGATGATGAAAATAGTTGATGATGAAACAGGTTGATGATGAAAATAGTTGATGATGAAACAGGTTGATGATAAAACTGGTTAAAGATGAAACAGGTTGGTGATGAAAATAGTTGATGATGAAACAGGTTGATGATGAAAATAGTTGATGATGAAACAGGTTGATGATGAAACTGGTTAAAGATGAAACAGGTTGGTGATGAAAATAGTTGATTATGAAACAGGTTGATGATGAAACAGGTTGATGATGAAAATAGTTGATGATGAAACAGGTTGATGATGAAACAGGTTGATGATGAAAATAGTTGATGATGAAACAGGTTGATGATGAAACAGGTTGATGATGAAAATAGTTGATGATAAAACAGGTTGATGATGAAACAGGTTGATGATGAAACTAGTTGATGATGAAACAGGTTGATGTTGAAAATAGTTGATGATGAAACAGGTTGATGATGAAACAGGTTGATGATGAAAATAGTTGATGATGAAACAGGTTGATGATAAAACAGGTTGATGTTGAAACTGGTTGATGATAAAACAGGTTGATGATGAAACAGGTTGATGATGAAAATAGTTGATGATGAAACAGGTTGATGATGAAAATAGTTGATGTTGAAACTGGTTGATGATAAAACAGGTTGATGATAAAACAGGTTGATGATGAAAATAGTTGATGATAAAACAGGTTGATGTTGAAACTGGTTGATGATAAAACAGGTTGATGATGAAACAGGTTGATGATGAAACAGGTTGATGATGAAACAGGTTGATGATGAAACTGGTTAAAGATGAAACAGGTTGGTGATGAAAATAGTTGATTATGAAACAGGTTGATGATGAAAATAGTTGATGATGAAAATAGTTGATGATGAAACAGGTTGATGATGAAAATAGTTGATGATGAAACAGGATGATGATGAAACAGTTTGATGATGAAAATAGTTGATGATGAAACAGGTTAATGATGAAACAGGATGATGATGAAACAGGTTGATGATGAAACAGGTTGATGATGAAAATAGTTGATGATGAAACAGGTTGATGTTGAATCAGGTTGATGATGAAAATAGTTGATGATGAAACCTGTCTGATGATGATTCAGGTTGATGATGAATATAGTTGATGATGAAACAGGTTGATGATGAATCAGGTTGATGATGAAACAGGTTAATGGCAAAGCAGATTGTTAATGAAACTGGCTGATGATGAAACTGGTTGAAAACGAAATTGGTTGATGACGAAACTGGTTGATGATGAAAATGGTTAATGATGAAACTGGTTGAAAACGAAATTGGTTGATAACGAAACTGGTTGATGATGAAACTGGTTGATGATGAAACTGGTTGATGACGAAACTGGTTAATGATGAAACTGGTTGATGAGGAAATTGGTTGATGATGAAACTGGTTGAACGATGAAAATTGTTGATGATGAAACAGGATGATGTTGAAACAGGTTGTTGATGAAACGGGTTGACGGCAAAGCAGGTTGATGATGAAACAGGATGATGTTGAAACAGGTTGATGATGAAACGGGTTGACGGCAAAGCAGGTTGATGATGAACTTGATTGATGACGAAACTGGTTTATGACAAAGCAGGTTGATGATGAAACATGTTGATGATGAAGAAAGTTGACGACAAAACAGGTTAATGACGAAATAGGTTGATAACTGTTCTTGAACCTGTGTGGTGGCTTATCTTATAAATTCTGTCCCTGCTGGTTCCAGTATAGTAATTGTATTTTCCATATAGTATATTCTTCAATATACAACATAAACAATTTGCGACATTCGGATGGCACAGTTTTAATAGCAGAGACAAAAAAAATGAACTTTAGGAAATGATAGACATAATGGTAAAAGAAAGAATCAAGAAAGGTCTCAGCCTGTATAGTAAGAAAACAGAAGTAATGGTCATGAAGATTTAATGATCACCATGATGCAGCATAGAAATAAACAGGACAAATCGGAAACAAGTGCAACCCGTGAAATACTTGGAAACTATAATAACATCATATATAAGATGCACCACCGAAATAAATAGAATTGCTCAGACCAAATTAACATTTCAGAAAATGGAAAGGTCTTATGTAATAAGTAAATGTTAATTGAAGTGAGAAAGAGAGTTCATTGGTGTCGTATAGAGCCAATTCTGACATACGGAAGCGAATCATGGACAGTAGTCAAACAAATGAAGGGATTATTAGATGTCACAGTGATAGGATTTCTCAGAAGAATGTTGAAAGTTCCCTGGACAGCTAAAAAGACCAAAGAGGACATTCTCAAAGAGGTCAACACAGACAGGGAGCTCCTAAAAACATCAGAAAGAAACAACATCGGGCACATCATGAGAAGAGGAAAGTTGGAATACTTTGTTACAGCTAGAAAAACACAGGGAAATAGAGGTAGCAGGCGACAAAGAGAGAAGAAACTAGATATCTTGGTGTCATGGCACTGAAAACAATCAATAGAATTGAGACGATTCACTGTGGAGAGAAAACGGTGGAAGGACATGATCGCCTACGCCAACTTGTATAACATACGATGATGATGATTTTATGCAACCATTCTTTTCAGTATAGTCATTAAACTAGGGAGCCGCGATAGCTCAGTGGTTAGTGAACTGGACTACAAAGAACAGGAGGTCGGGTTCGATCCTGATCGACGGCTTCTGGGTTCTCCCAGCCTTAAATGGGTACCGAATTTGTTCCTTGGGAAGTAAAGCGACAAGGACTTAATGTCGACCACATTTACCTCAAATTTGTTCCTTGGGAAGTAAAGCGACAAGGACTTAATGTCGACCACATTACCTCAAATTTGTTCCTTGGGAAGTAAAGCGACAAGGGCTTAATGTCGACCACATTACCTCAAATTTGTTCCTTGGGAAGTAAAGCGACAAGGACTTAATATCGATCACATTACCTCAAATTTGTTCCTTGGAAAGTAATGCGACAAGGACTTAATGTCGACCACATTACCTCAAAAATCATGTGCCGAAGGTCTATACAAATTCTGGTTGCTAACACACTATTCCCTATAAGCCGCGTGGTGTGACGGGGCTCTTTACTTTTATAGTCACTAAGCTGTTCCACAAGTATAGACGTCATCCTTTCTCCCTGTCAGTATAATCTTCACTATTAAAATGTAGCTATTAGTATAGTCTTAAACATTTTTTTTCTTTGTATATCGTTGTTAACCTTTCCTTCAAATATAAACATTTGTTTCCCCGCTGCAGCAGTGTCATCAACATACTTCAACTTACTTAAAGAGGAAACAAACATAGACGCACAAAGACATGCATACATCCCCGCACATTGAAGACAACACATCTGGCATATCTATCGTTTATTATAAAAAAAATACTCTCTATAATATTATTCTCTTACACGAGCCAGTTTTATAACTGCTGCGAGTAACATGACGCTAGCTAGTCATTAGCAGTTGGAAATTTTGCTTACCAACAGCTTTTCAAACATACCGTTTTTTCTTAATAAAAGAATTGTCTGTCCAACAGATTTACAGCTCTGCTCATACGTCTCATGAATGCATCACTTTAACTGTTGAAAAAATGTCTGAAAATCTAAAGGAAGATAAAGTACGCTAGGGTATAATACATTCCACCATCGTCCTTGTGGCTACCCGGGTTCTGACCACCATCAGGGGAGGAAAGAATAAAGCCACGGTCACCTGCCATGCATGTCGTGAAAGGCGACTAAGTAGTTTGGGGGTCAATGTCTTCGCCGGTTGTGCAGAGTTCGTGCATCTGTGCTTAAGCCTTCTTCAGAGTTTCGCTAGAGTGTGGCGGGTGTGCTTCATACTGGGGTGGGGCTCTCAGAGCTCCGCAGTTATCCAATGGAGATGATCTATCGACTGAACTAAATTAAACTAAACTAAGGCATCCATCAAAGAGAGCATCTGGGTCTATGCCGACTACGGCTCGAAAGGTCAATAGATAGATAGGTAGAAGGCATCCATCAAAATGCCAGAACCCTGCTTAAAACAACAAAAAATCTAATCATTGTTATTACGAGACTTCACTTTGTGGTATTTTAAATATTATATTTATGTGAACATTGTCAAGTTATACTCGTAAATGTATATTAATTAACCAAACTGTGACGGTTAAGATTTGTCATCGCTGTCATTATTTGTTAACAGGTGCGGAATACACTAGCACCCGCAGCTGTAAACCTGCTCTCTGTAGTGCACTGATTTGAAACAACCATGGCTTTTAGCTGCACTTACTTGAGGGACTAAACACGCCTAAGTATCTAGGACAACCTGTTACCTCCAACCTGAGCAAAGAATTTTTAGAGTTATTTCTCTCGAAACACTAGCTTCATATTTGCTGACAAGTAAAGCTACTTGAGAGCCGCGACAGCTCAGTGGTTAGTGAACTGGACTACAACGGACAAGAGGTCTGGTTCGATCCTGATCGACTGCTTCCGGGTTCACCCAGCCTTAAATGGGCAACGGATTTTTTTTTCTGGAAAAGTAAAGTGGCACGGGCGTAATACCGACCACATTACTCCAAACATAATGTACCGAAGTTCTATTTTTTTTTTAAAAGTATGGTCACTAGCACTATATTCCCTACACGTCGCTTAAAAGGCGTGACGGGACTCTTTACTTACTTACTAGAGCTACTTGGTTCAAACAAGTGTGGTCGAAATGTGTAATTTTTTTAATGTGAAAAATTGCATCCTATTTCTACGTAAGTAGTGAGAGTTTTGGGAGCCGCAATAGCTCAGTGGTTAGGGAACTGGACTACAAAGGACAAGAGGTTGGGTTCGATCCCAACCGACGGTTTCCGGGTTCACCCAGCCTTTAATGGGTTCCGGATTTTTTTCTGGGAAAGTAAAGCGGCACGGGCGTTATACCGACTACATTACCCCAAAAATCATGTGCCGAAGGTCTGAAAAATATATGGTCACTAACACCATATTCCCTATACGCCACTTGGCGTGACGGGGGTACTTTACTTTTACTAGTGAGAGTTTTGGCTAGAGACAGAGAGATCCGTTTTGATGATGAATGCAACGTTAAGCCAAGGCCTCGACGATAACGTCCGTGTGCCTGACTAATAGCCTTCAAGCCATTGGAACACTGCCACAAGTCCTACGCCACTCTGACGATAACGTTTACAATGTAGCTACCAACACAGCAGAACGATCCAGAACAACTTTCAACGATCTAAAGAATAACTATTTTTTACGACAATATCCTATCACTGGGGTCTGCATGACCGGAGAATAAAGGCAGGATGCCCCCACACTCGCCACGAGATGTTCATATCTGAATTTGTATTATACCTCTGATAGGAAAAAAAAAATGACAAATTCGGTTATTTAGTTGACTGTGTACTGTAATGCATTGTCTCTCATAGCAGGAGGCTGTGTCGAGAAGTACGGGTTCGATCTTATTTCAGGCTGTCTATTGTTCTTTGTTTTTTTTTCTGTTGTTGATTATTTGTTCATTTTTTGTTCCCGAGAGTAGTAAACATATCTCAACCCATGAAATGATACGTTGATCTGTCGCCTCGGAAAGTTTCCATTCATATTTATTTATTATTTGTTTCAGGAATTTGCGTTCTTCCGTTTTGGAGCACGAGTTATCGATTCAGCCATCCGCTCTCCCTATTTAAACTCATAAACGTCTCGTAATTAAAGTCCAGTAACTGTCTCGTAATTAAAGTCCAGTAACTGTCTCGTAATTAAAGTCCAGTAACTGTCTCGTAATTAAAGTCCAGTAACTGTCTCGTAATTAAAGTCCAGTAACTGTCTCGTAATTAAAGTCCAGTAACTGTCTCGTAATTAAAGTCCAGTAACTGTCTCGTAATTAAAGTCCAGTAACTGTCTCGTAATTAAAGTCCAGTAACTGTCTCGTAATTAAAGTCCAGTCACTGTCTCGTAATTAGGTAAAGGCAAAGGTAAAGTACGAGCTTGAACCGGTGTCTTCTTAGCACGCGAGTTTACACCCATATGTGCTCGGCCGCCTATCCAGAAATGTTCGAAGATTTCTGTATAGTGTCGCCTCAAGCATCGAACGTCGGTAGTCCAGTCGGGTGGTTTTCCCAACTAAGCTACCGAGGCCCCCTGTATCGTAATTAACTCGTAATTAAAGTCCAGTAACTGTCTCGTATCAGTTGATCTTATTTGTTTTCATCACATTTCACTCCATTTAGCTTTAATTGCTGTACCTGCATCCAAAATGTTCAATTAGACCGTACATTTTCACATAATTAACGTTAAAGAGGTCGGTTAGACCGTACATTTTAACATAATTAACGTTAAAGAGGTCGGTTTGATCCTGATCGACAACTTTCAAGTTCAACCAGCCTTAAATGGTTACCGGATTTTTCTGGGAAAGAAAGACAGCACTGGCGTAATACTGGCCATATTACCCAAAGTATAAAATGACGAAAGTCAATAAAAATGCTTGGACACTAACATCATGTTCCCTATACTCCACCACGTGACCGGGCTTTCTCTTTGCCATTATTCTGACGTCACTTAAAGAACGTCCTCGTTCCAAATATACATGAAAGGGGGTAGGGAGGGTGCTCTCTGCCCGGCATTGATTCCACTTTCTGGGGGTCTGCCGCGAGGTGTCTTTAGGGGCTAAAAGACAACTCCTGTAACTTTCAATTCTTTCATGCTTCCTCAGTTTTTGTATTTCAGATATGGACCAATATTTCATGTCACCCAAAAGAAGACCCACCTACTGCCATCACCGACGTGTGACCTATTCTCTGTTTTTATAATTGTATCGTCAGCCACTGTCACAACAACCAAGACCATGGCTCTGTTTTACTTCTGTCTGTTCCAGCCTATCGAACTGTCAACAAAATTATTATCGGCCCTCTTGCGTTAAAGAACTTGATTCAATAGAAAATAGCATGGACCCGTCACTTTAAAATTATATGAATCAACTATTAACTGTATTTATCTTTTTTCTATTTGCAATGTGTTGATATATTCTAGAATTCTTTATTTTAAAAGCAAACAGTATATCATTTTCTTTACACTGAACTGTTTAGACCAACTTATATATTGCATGCAGACAGTTCCCACAAGTTGTGTGATGTGCTCATTAAATGAGCTTATCATGAACATGTTCTCTTTCCTTGTGAACTATTTTGGTAATAAGACATGAGAACTAATAAGTGGCAGCTTTGTCTGTCTTGGCCTGTGAGTGGTTCGTCTCATCTTCAGATTCGTCGGTAGTGAGTTCGTCAGATGATCTAAAAAAAAAAAAAAAAGTAAAGAAAATAATTTTCTAAAAGTAGAATCAATCAATCGATCGATCGATTTTAGACCTATAGGTCGCGTTTAGATTACAGACAAGACCGCTCCAACTATTCAGACCGCCCCATCTACTCCCTCTAGTTTTTGACATTTTCTCAATTTCCTTACAATCAATGTCCAGGATAGTTTCCACGACTTCTCTTCTCCATTTACACCTGGACATTCCCTGTTGTCTCTTACCCTGGCTGTTCCATAAAAAAAAAAAAAGTAAAGTACCCCCCGTCACGCCAAGTGGCGTATAGGGAAATATGGTGTTAGTGACCCTATATTTTACAGACCTTCAGCACATGATTTTTGGGGTAATGTGGTCGGTATTACGCCCGTGCTGCTTTTACTTTCCCAGAAAAAATCCGGTACCCATTTAAGGCTGGGTGAACCCGGAGCCGTCGGTTGGGATCGAACCCTACCCCTTGTCCGTAGTAGTCCAGTTCACTAACCACTGAGCTATCGCGGCTCCTACTAATTTTTAGGGAATTAGTAAAACCCAGGTGTCCTCGCCAGGATTACGAACCCCGGCTGTTGCCGTGGTAAGCCAACCGGGCTGTTCCATAAGGTTGGCTAAAATACAGGATGTCTCACGCACTACAGAACTCGAGGTTTCATCAAATATTATTATCCTGTTTACACGCAATTGGTAGTAACTTCCAGTATATGTTATTAAGTCGTCACATTTCTTATAAAATGGAGGCAGGGCACCTAACAGCAGCAGAGTTGAGAGATGTCAGCTACCCTCAGCTGATGGCTTGCGCCAGGATCGGTGACCTAGAACCATCTAGACCCTGCTCCACCTCTTCGCGGTGCCTCTAGAAACAGACTAACCTGTCTAGTCTGGACAAGCGAGTAGGGATCGAAGAGGGAAGACAACCAGGTACTCAAAAATTACATGCTGAAGTCGGATGTGTTGGGCCGAAAGACACAAATACGACAGTTTTACTGCAACCTACAACGAAACGCATACTTAACGCCATTTAACGTCTTTTTAGAGTGGATGATGAAGAGGTGTATTCATTTAGACATCGGGCGAACGCAAGCAAGCAAGCATTTCTTACAAAAAGAAGCAAGTCCGCTTCAAACGTATTTGCAATATCTTTCTTAGTGGTTGAACCATTCAAGAAATTCAGAGTTCTGTAGCGAGTGAGACAAGCTATTGAATGCATGCACGTCTTTTATGATTGTATGCATATTATTTCTTGGTGAATTCTTCTTAATCAAAGGACTCATTTCGGCATTCTTGGTCTTTCCTTTAACTACATAAAATGTTGATATTAACAGCTGAATGTTGATTAGCAGCTGCAAAGCGGAAACGGAAGTCAATACAGGATGAACCAAAAGTAGGTGGACAGTAAATTATAAGATTTATTTTGAGATTACGGATACATTTATATTGACTAATACAATTACATTTAATAAACAATTGTTACATTACAATCATATTTCATTTTATGCAATAATACTAATAATTTTACACATAATACATAAATTTAGTTAATACTAATAATTGTATACATAATACATAAATTTAGTTAATACTAATAACTGTATACATAATACATAAATTTAGTTAATACTAATAATTGTATACATAATATATAAATTTAGTTAATACTAATAATTGTATACATAATATATAAATTTAGTTAATACTAATAATTGTATACATAATACATAAATTTAGTTAATACTAATAATTGTATACATAATACATAAATTTAGTTAATACTAATAATTGTATATACATAATACATAAATTTAGTTAATACTAATAATTGTATACATAATATATAAATTTAGTTAATACTAATAATTGTATACATAATACATAAATTTAGTTAATACTAATAATTGTATACATAATACATAAATTTAGTTAATACTAATAATTGTATATACATAATACATAAATTTAGTTAATACTAATAATTGTATACATAATACATAAATTTAGTTAATACTAATAATTGTATATACATAATACATAAATTTAGTTAATACTAATAATTGTATACATAATACATAAATTTAGTTAATACTAATAATTGTATACATAATATATAAATTTAGTTAATACTAATAATTGTATACATAATACATAAATTTAGTTAATACTAATAATTGTATACATAATATATAAATTTAGTTAATACTAATAATTGTATACATAATATATAAATTTAGTTAATACTAATAATTGTATACATAATACATAAATTTAGTTAATACTAATAATTGTATACATAATACATAAATTTAGTTAATACTAATAATTGTATACATAATACATAAATTTAGTTAATACTAATAATTGTATACATAATACATAAATTTAGTTATACAATTTAAAAAAAAAACTATAACACAAAAACCACAAAATAAATCTGATCATTTACAGTCCACTTTCATTTGGTTCCACTGTATACAGGACAAAACTGGAAACTATCAATATTAAATTATCCCAAAGATGTTAGCCACATGTTAGCCACATGTTAGCCACATGTTAGCCACATGTTAGCCACATGTTAGCCACATGTTAGCCACATGTTAGCCACTTTTGCTCCGACAGTAACTGTATCGTAACGTGTGGAGGGGACAATAAGGGCGATTGCCTGGGGCGCAATATTCATCATCATCATCATCATCAAGTACCGGGCCTACTGGCGTAGGTGATCATGTCTCTCCACAACTTTCGATCTCGGCAGCTATTTATCATTTCTGTTGTTGATCTTCTGCCAAGCCATTCTCTTAAACTGTCTGTTATTTTTTTCTCTTTGCTTCCCTCTATCTCTTCGTCCCTCAATTTTTCCAGTTGTTACAATATATTCCAGTTGTTCTCTTCTCATTACATGGCCAAAAAGTGATGATTGTTTCTTCCTAATATTGGAAATTAGCTCTCTTTTTGCTTTGACTTTTCTCAGAACATCTTCATTACTCTTCTTAGCTGTCCGTGGTACTCTCAACATTCTTCTGTAAAACCACATTTCTACAGACCCCAGTGATTTTCTTGTCTGTTGTCCTATTGTCCATGATTCGCATCCATATGTTAAGACTGGCTCTACATAACATTTAAGAACTCTTTTTCTTGTTTCTATTGTCAAAAATGGATTGCATAGTATCTTCCTCATTTTTTGGAAAGCTGCTTTTGCCTGAGCCATTCTGCATCTCACCTCTTTTGTACATCTTCCGTCTGAGGTTAACAAAGTTCCCAAATATTTAAATTCATTTACCTGTTTTAAAATTGTTCCACTTGTCTTTATTTTGCACTGAGGTGATGTCTTTTTCTTTGTTGTTACCATTACTTCTGTCTTTTTGCTATTAAGGCTGCGTCCTTTATTTTTTGCTTTCTTACACTATAATGTCCAACATTTCTTGTAACTCATTTTCACTCTTAGCTATTAAGACTGTATCATCAGCATACCTTAGATTATTTATATTATGACCTCCAATTGTTATTCCAGGCATGTCCCTTATGGATCTTAAAATAATCTCACTATAAATATTAAACAAATCTGGTGACAGCATACAGCCTTGTCTAACACCCTGTTTTATTTGTTGAAACATTCCCAATTGGTTTCCAGTTCATAGGGTATATTATATTCATAGGGGAACAATATTTAAAAAGAAATACTTAGTGACAGTTGTTGGTTTACAGTGCAGGTTCATCACTACGTGCCGTCTCTACATAGAAAATTAGATCCCTTTGAACACCATTTTACTCTCTCATGTCTTGATGGTGCATGTTGGCATAGTCCATCTGTTAATGTTATCAGTCCACTTTAGTCTTGGTCTGCCTATGCCTCGTCTACCTTGTAACTTCCCTTCCAAGATAACTTTTAGAATCGTGTTATGTCTCTTCACATGTCTACAAAATTTCAGTTGTCTTTTTCGAATTATGTTATGTTGCTCTTTTTTCATGTTCAGCATATTCAAAACTTCTTTGATTGTCTTCTATTCCTACCACCCAATTCTCCCTTTTTTTATATATAAATCTCATCTATAAATCTATAAATTTCAAAAGCCAAAATTTTGCGCTCTTTTTTTTTCTTATTTAATGTCTATGTTTCTGTCCCATTCGGGTATGTTAAATGAATATAACATTTTACAAATTCGTAGTTTTTGTTTGATGTTATCTGCTTTGAAACGGTTATATTCGCCATACAGTTAAATGTGTTTTTTGCCATTCCTTTCTGTTGTGTGGGTTAGAGCTGGCGAAATACTTGCCTTACTCCAGAGCTGGACACCCACACTTTCTATAGTAAAGAAAGACATCTTGTGTGTATGTACAGAAAACTCACTGATTTCTTAACAAAACGGTTTAGTGTATTGTACTTGGGTCAGGAAGGGTAACAATAAAACCGAAGAGGCTGTTGGATAAATACTATCAACAATTATATAATTGAAAGAAAATATAACGGACCACTCGTCTAGATAAAGAGTTGAATATTGTTAAGTAGGACGAAAGAATGGTAGAGAGGAATGAGAGTGGATATATAAAGAGAATGAGAGAGGGATTGAAAGAGGGGGTGAATGATTGAGAGAGAAAGACATTGAATGATCGAAAGATGAAGAAGAACGGAAGGGAGATAAAAATAAGAAAATGATAAAGAAGAGGAGAGGAGACAAAAATAAGGGAGAAATGTATTGGAAGATTTTTAGTGGATGGGAACGAGAGAGAAAGAGGAAATTGAAGCGAAATATAAGACATAAAGAGAGGGAAGACTAGATGAGAAGAGAAAAAAAGGGTGAGTAAGAGAAAAAGAGAGAAGAAGAAATTGAAAACAAGTGAGAAAAATAAAGGAAGATAAATAGTGGGAGAGAATGAAAGCGATGACGAAAAAAAAGAGATAAGATAGAAGAAAGAAGGAAACGGTGCGAGTGAAAGGATAGCGAGGGGAGAGACAATGTGAGTCAGAGAAAAAAAATTCAAGATAAATAATACGAAAGAACAAAACAAGAAGAGGAAAGTAATGGGAGACAAAAGAAGAGAGAAATAAAAGACAGAACGAGAGGAAGGGGAAAAAAGAGAGGTAGAGAGAGAGAGTGTGTGTGTGTGTGTCTCAGACTTACAGGGGGAACAAACTGTGCTGAGGTTCTGTAAGGCCAGCTTTCTCATCAGCCGACCCTAGCTTGCTGTATGTTTTCTTGTCGTTTTTGGTGGTTTTCTGCTGTTGCTGCTTGCTGCAATGAAATACCAAACAAGAGCGCGTCAGAATATATCACAGCGGGCTAGTGATAATAAAATTGTGCTTATTTCGTTTTTATTTGTTTTTATTATTACCATGTCTATTTTTATATGAAAATATATCTTATTATTGTGACAAGATAGAAAAGCTATTTGCTGTTATAAAATTGATGGCCCTATTCTTTGTTGTGGCTACAATTAAAGAAATATATTATTCATAACGGACTGGTTATTTTAGTTTTGTTGACTGTATTCAAAAGTCTTGTGCAACACATGAATCAATTGAAGCGAGACTGAGTGTTCAACAGTAATATATATAGCCAATTCTGACCTATGGAAGTCAATCGTGGAGATTTGGCAAACAAATAAAAAATATGATTAGAGGCCACAGATGGGATTTCTCAGAAGAATGTTGAGAGATCAATGAATTCTAAAAATACCAACGAGAAAATTCTGAAAGTGGCCGGTATGAAAAGGGAGCTTCTATAAAACATCCGAAAGAAACAATCAACATTTTTCGGGCACATCATGAGAAGAGGAAAGTTGGAATACTTAGTTGCAACTGGCAAAATAGATGGAAAAAGAGATCGCCAACGAGAAAGAGGGAAGATACTGGATAGTTTGGTGTCATGGCACGGAAAACAGTCAACAACAGAATTGATATGATGCACTGTGGATCGAAAAATGATACTATATACTGTGGGTGGAGAATTATGAAAGGACATGATCACCTACACCAACTGGTATGTTGATGATATACTTCAACCATTCTTTTCAATATAGTCTTCAATATTTCCTTCATATATAGTCATTAAACTAGAGAACTGCGATAGCTCAGTAGCTAGTGAACTGGACTACAAAGTGACAAGAAGTCGAGTTCGATCCTGAACGGCTTTTGGGTTCACCCAGCCTTAAATGGGTACAGAATTTTTTTCTGGGAAAGTAAAGCGGCAAAGACTTAATACCGACCACTCTTACCCCAAAAATAATGTACCGAAGGTCTATAAAAATTATGGTCACTAACACCATATTACCTGTAAGCCAAGTAGCGTGACGGGGCTCTTTACTTTACTTTTATAGTCATTGAACTGTTTCACAAGTACAGCAAGTATATAGTATTAAAATGCAAATATATTAATATTAATGGCTCTGTTCACTGAAGTAATTAAAATAAAATAAATCTGGTGACTATTAATTTGTAATATTGACAGCTGTTACGTTAATTCTTAATTTACGTTAGTCCTGACGTAATACGGTTGTTAATATTAATGATAATGGCAGTGGTTGTTATGTCATGATACTGATGATTACGCTATCGAGGTTTGGTATGATGATGATGATGACGATGACGACGATGATGATGATTATGGGGACTATGACGACGACAATGATGATGATGATGGGGACGATAATGATGATGATGGGGACGATGATGATGATGATGATGGGGACGATGATGATGATGATGACGATAATGACGATTATGACGATGACGACGACGATGATGATGATGACGATTATGACGACGATGATGATGATGATGACGATTATGATGATGATGATGACGATGACGATTACGACGATGACGATTAAGACGATGACGACGATTATGACGATGACGACGATTATGACGATGATGATGATTATGACGATGATAACGATGATGACGATTATGACGATGATGATGATGATGATGACGATTACGAACATGACGATTAAGACGATGACGATGATGATGACGATGATGACGATGACGACGATGATGATGATGATAATGATGATGACGATGATGACGATGACGGCGATTATGACGATGATGATGACGATCATGACGATGACGACGATTATGACGATGACGACGATGACGATGATGACGATGACGACGGTTATGACGATGACGACGATAATGACGATGATGATGACGATTATGACGATGATGACGATGATGATGATGATGACGATTATGACGATGATGACGATGACGATGATGATGATGACGATGATGACGGTGATGATGATGATGATGATGATAATGACGATTATGACGATGATGATGACGATTATGACGATGATGACGGTGATAATGATGATGGTGATGACGATTATGGCGATGATGATGACGATGATGACGATGATGACGGTGATGATGATGATGGTGATGACGATGATGACGATGATGATGATGATGACGATTATGACGATGATGACGATGACGATGATGATGATGACGATTATGACGATGATGACGGTGATGATGATGACGACGATGATGAAGATGATGATTATGACGATGATGATGACGATTATGACGATGATGACGATGATGATGATGATGATGACGATTATGACGATGATGACGATGACGATGATGATTATGACGATTATGACGATGATGACGGTGATGATGATGATGACGATGATGAAGATGATGATTATGATGATGATGATGACGATTATGACGATGATGATGATGACGACGATTATGACGATGACGACGATGATGATGACGATTATGACGATGATGACGATTATGACGATGATGATGATGACGACGATTATGACGATGACGACGATGATGATGACGATTATGACGATGATGACGATTATGACGATGATGATGATGATGATGACGATTATGACGATGATGACGATGGCGATTATGATGATGATGATGACGATTATGACGATGATGACGATGACGTTGATGATGATGATTATGATGACGATGATGACGATGACAACGATGATGATGATGATGATGATGACGACGACGATGATGATGATGATGACGACGATTATGACGATGATGACGGTGATGATGATGATGATGATGATGATGATGATGATGGTGATGACGATAATGATGATGATGATGATGATGATGATGATGATGATGATGATGATGATGATGATGATGATGATGATGATGATGATGATGATGATGATGATGATGATGATGATGATGACGACGATTACGATGGCGACGATGATGATGATGACGATTATGACGATGACGATGATAATGATGATGACGGTGACGATGATGATGATGATGACGATGATGACGATTATGACGATGATGACGATGACGACGATGATGATGATGATGATGATGGTGACTCTGTCAGCCAACTTGCCTGCTCCGCTTATTGACAACGATGTAGATAATGGACAAGACTATAAGCAAGAGCCCAATACCTCCCATGATGGCTCCGGCCAGAACAATATCCCGACGCCCTTGACGTTTCAGGAGGACAGAGATGATGTTTTGTTAATGTGCTGTTGTATTGCACTAGACTTTGGCTTATTAGCAAACATATACAGAATAACACTTTCTATCAATAATTACACAGAAATAGACACACGTATAGACACAAACATTAGTGTATAGCGGTGGCGTATTCTCTATGTTACCGCAACTACCGCTGGTAGCCTGGACAAATTAAGAAATACAAAAGGAAATGAAAATGTATTAGATTTTTTTCATAATTATATTACAAATTTTCGAATATTCTATTACACATTTCGTAGGCCTATATGATTTATTTGCTTTGATTTGCATTTATTAAAGCAAGGTTTTCCTATGGCTACTATAACGTTTGTGAATGAGACCGAAACTACTTAAAAAAGGTATTTGAAACCGCTAATCAGCAGCTGTACATTTCTCTTCTCTCCGGCTTAGAATTAATGACTTTGACATTCAAAAATATCGGTCAAAATTATACGGGCGAGAGCTACCTATACAAAATGCGGTTTCATGGGGTTTTAGCTCTAGCCAATCAGAAGCTTCACAAAGTGAAAGTGAAACTATGTCTTATTACCGGAACTTCCTAACCTATTTATAACTACGATATGCGCATCAGCATCTGTAGAAAGAACTTTTTTCTGCTCTCAAGAGAATCAAATCTTATTGTCGCTCAACTCAGACACAAGAACACATATCTGGTTTGGCAATAATGTCCATTGAGAAATCATTCCTTCAGAAACTTAGAAACTAACCCAACAGTACTTTCAATGACAGTCATCGAGAGATTTTCGTCCCAAACAAGACGGATAGAGTTTACATATAAATAAGTAAGTAATTTAAAATGTAGTGATGTCATTAGCAAATATTACTTCATGTTAGCCTACTGAATATAATGTAAGTCTTTATTTATTATGTCAGCGGTAGCCCCGACCCCAAAACCAGTATACGCCACTGGTGTATTGGTATGTATGTAATATTATTACATCATTGTTTTTGGCTACGCCGGACTTAATTCCCTTATTGGGCATTATTTGAAAGGCATCAACGTTTACCCCACCCACGCATTTTAGGCGCAGCTTTAAGATATGAAATGTTTGATATTTGTGTGAGTTGCTGATAACACAAGGAACTAAAGACAAGTAAACAGATACGATTATCTCATGACGGCGAGAGTATATAAGTTACATAACTTGTAAGCGAACCACCCAAATTTGGTTTGGACTTGCCTTTGAAGTTGAACTTTTTCATACAATTAAAGGAAGATGGCGGAAACGTGGAAACAAATATGGTGGTAGCCACGATTCCTCTAGACTATAAAAGAAACGGTAGTTACCATTTGCAAAAACAAAGGAGATGAGAAAGGACAGTCAGGACAGTGAGATTAGATTCAGAGGAGACCAGAGTAACATTAAATTCAGAAAGACATTTGCTGACTTTATTTGGGATCAGAGACTTGGAGAAACATTCAGTGATGTTTTAGTAAAGGATTATTCAGAAGATTTATTTCAAGGGAAGATGTTTAGTTATAGATAGACATTTGAGGTCTGAAAAGAGATCAGGGCTTAATAAGGAAATCAAGGTTAGAAATATACGAGGTTAGAAGTCATATTATCAGTGTGTAATTTTATGTGAAGTCCGAGAAGTTATGTTGATGTAATAACATAACCTGCGAGTGCCATTAACATCGGCGGTAGCCAAAACACGGAGACAGAACTTCTATTAATGATATCGATGTTTAAACGACATAGTAAACACTATGTGTAATGACTGACTTTTATGTGCAACAATGATATTTATTGAGATGACTTATGAAGTGTAACTAAAGAACTGTGGGAATAAATTTTTGAACGAGATCAAGACGATGTCTTGAGTCATCACATGATTTGTCGGACACAACTGCTGTTCAGAATAGGTTAGAGTTGCAGTTTCTGTGTTGTGAATTAATCATGTGGTGATGAGCACGTGGTCAACGGGGAATTGTCCACGCGACCAGGACTATTTGGACCTACATATTCTCTACACTTTGTGGATAATTATATAAACGTTGTAGTGTCAATAGTGCATGTTTATATTATCACGTGTATAGCTACATACATACATGCATATATATATATATATATATATATATATATATATATATATATATATATATATACGTGCATACGGACATACATACACACACACACATATATGCATACATACATACACACATATATGCATACATACACACATACATACATACATACACACATACATACACACATACACACATACATACACACATACACACATACATACACACATACACACATACATACATACACACATACACACATACACACATACACACATACACACATACACACATACACACATACATACATACATACATACATACATACATACATACATACATACATACATACATACATACATACATACATACATACATACATACATACATACATACATACATACATACATACATACATACATACATGCATACATGCATACATGCATACATGCATACATGCATACATGCATACATGCATACATGCATACATACATACATACATACATACATACATACATACATACATACATACATACATACATACATACATACATACATACATACATACATACATACACACACACATACACACATACACACATACACACATACACACATACACCCATACACACATACACACATACACACATACACACATACACACATACACACATACACACATACACACACACACACACACACATATTGATCAAGGAACAAAATTAAACATGTGTGTGTGTGTGTGTGTGTGTGTTTGATCAAGGAAGGCAGTAAATTATTACGTGTGTGTGCCCCACGTTCACTATTGTTTACTAAATACAATTTCACATGTGGAAATTCACCCTACAAAACCCAACTAGGTGTGTGAAGAACAAGCGAATTATCTGAACCACCACACTTTTGTTATCTATTGTAAACAATACTACTAGTACTACTAGCAGAAAATTCTAAAGACCTACAACAATTACTTAATGAAATAAACACGACAAGCAAAAAATATGGACTAGATATGAATATCAAAAAGACTAAAACTATGATCATAAACAAAGAAAATACTCAAAACCCACAAGTGGATATCAAAATTGAAGGAATAGACCTTGAGACAGTTCAGAACTACAACTACCTTGGACATACTATAACCAGTGATGGAAAATGTACAATTGAAATAAACAAAAGAATAGGAATGGCAAAAAGTAATTTTAATGTCATGAAGGACATACTAACATCAAAACAAATAACACCAGAGCTAAAACTAAGAATAGCAAAATGTTACATCTTCTCAATATTCCTATATGGTGCTGAAACATGGACATTAGACAAGAAAACAGAACAGAGAATTGAAGCCTTTGAAATGTGAATATATAGAAGAATAGGTAGAATTGGATGGAAGGAAAAGAAAACAAACGACAAAGTCTTAAAACAACTAAAAATGAAAAGAGAACTTCTGAACACAATTAGAACAAGACAAATGCGATTCTTAGGCCATGTTAAAAGACACAACAGCCTACTGAAAGTGATCCTGGAGGGGAAAATACAAGGTAAAAGAGGCAGAGGCAGACCAAGATTAACATGGACGAGTAACATCAAAAGATGGACAAATCAACCGATGACAACCTGCACCATCAAAGCAAGAGATAGAGCAAAATGGCGCTCCATGGTAGCCAACCTTCGTTGCGGAGACGGCACTCAATGATGATGATGATTGTAAACAACAGAGCACCTAGAAGTTTTGAGAAGTGAAATGATGACAACTGTGGCTGCAAAAAGTGAAGAGTTCCCATTTTAACCAAAATATGCTTAACCAATCATAACACAAATTCCACTTACCATGAATGCGAGCATGCCATGGGGTTGACCCAGAGAGAGGGATATCTATTTTGTCAGGTCCTTTGTCAATGATTTCTTGCATCATTCTCTCTGTTGTCTCTGTCGTGTTGACAAAGGCGGTCACATTTGCTGTGGTTGGTTCTTCAGTAGTTGTCCTTCTAGCTGTTCATAGGAAACATTGAAGAGGTAAGGTCAATGTTTAAGTTTGGCAATTTGTGGAGTGGAATTTAATAAATATATACAAGGTGCTTGTTACTTACCAGTAGGGCTCAGAGATCTACCTAAAATGCTCCGCTTACTACGTGGTGTTGGTTCATGCCTGAGAGGTAGTTATAAATTGACTAGCATCCAAAGAATCGAAAGCTTTTTTAAGTATAGACCAACTTGAGAAAACTGCCAACACTGGATGGGCGAAAGTCAGATATGGATATATTTTGGGGAAAGTAAAGCTTTATGATGATGGCCATTCCTTCAGATTGCAAAAATTGGGTCAGAGGTGCCAGAAAAGAAAAGAAAACTCAAAATTGGAGACATTAGAAAAGAGGAGGGGGAATTGTCAGAGAAAATTAGTGTGTGATACAAGGACTTCGACCTACAAACAAGCAGGTGTGTGATACAAGGACTTCGACCTACAAACAAGCAGGTGTGTGATACAAGGACTTCGACCTACAAACAAGCAGGTGTGTGATACAAGGACTTCGACCTACAAACACGCAGGTGAGTGATACAAGGACTTCGACCTACAAACACGCAGGTGAGTGATACAAGGACTTCGACCTACAAACACGCAGGTGAGTGATACAAGGACTTCGACCTACAAACAAGCAGGTGTGTGATACAAGGACTTCGAGCTACAAACAAGCAGGTGTGTGATACAAGGACTTCGACCTACAAACAAGCAGGTGTGTGATACAAGGACTTCGACCTACAAACACGCAGGTGAGTGATACAAGGACTTCGACCTACAAACAAGCAGGTGTGTGATACAAGGACTTCGACCTACAAACACGCAGGTGAGTGATACAAGGACTTCGACCTACAAACACGCAGGTGAGTGATACAAGGACTTCGACCTACAAACACGCAGGTGAGTGATACAAGGACTTCGACCTACAAACACGCAGGTGAGTGATACAAGGACTTCGACCAACAAACACGCAGGTCAGTGATACAAGGACTTCGACCTACAAACACGCAGGTGTGTGATACAAGGACTTCGACCTACAAACACGCAGGTGAGTGATACAAGGACTTCGACCTACACACAAGCAGGTGAGTGATACAAGGACTTCGACCTACAAACACGCAGGTGAGTGATACAAGGACTTCGACCTACAAACAAGCAGGTGTGTGATACAAGGACTTCGACCTACAAACACGCAGGTGAGTGATATAAGGACTTCGACCAACAAACAAGCAGGTGTGTGATACAAGGACTTCGACCTACAAACACGCAGGTGAGTGATACAAGGACTTCGACCAACAAACAAGCAGGTGTGTGATACAAGGACTTCGACCTACAAACAAGCAGGTGTGTGATACAAGGACTTCGACCTACAAACACGCGGGTGAGTGATACAAGGACTTCGACCTACAAACACGCAGGTGAGTGATACAAGGACTTCGACCTACAAACAAGCAGGTGTGTGATACAAGGACTTCGACCTACAAACACGCAGGTGAGTGATACAAGGACTTCGACCTACAAACAAGCAGGTGTGTGATACAAAGACTTCGAGCTACAAACAAGCAGGTGTGTGATACAAAGAATTCGAGCTACAAACAGGCAACTGTGTGATACAAAGAATTCGAGCTACAAACAAGCAGGTGTGTGATACAAAGAGTTCGAGCTACAAACAAGCAGGTGTGTGATACAAAGAATTCGAGCTACAAACAAGCAAGTGTGTGATACAAAGAGTTCGAGCTACAAACAAGCAGGTGTGTGATACAAAGAATTCGAGCTACAAACAAGCAAGTGTGTGATACAAAGAATTCGAGCTACAAACAGGCAAGTGTGTGATACAAAGAATTCGAGCTACAAACAAGCAGGTGTGTGATACAAAGAATTCGAGCTACAAACAGGCAAGTGTGTGATACAAAGAATTCGAGCTACAAACAGGCAACTGTGTGATACAAAGAATTCGAGCTACAAACAAGCAGGTGTGTGATACAAAGAATTCGAGCTACAAACAGGCAACTGTGTGATACAAAGAATTCGAGCTACAAACAAGCAGGTGTGTGATACAAAGAGTTCGAGCTACAAACAAGCAGGTGTGTGATACAAAGACTTCAAGCTACATACAAAGAAGAATGAAAGTAGTTTAACCAGCGAAATAATTATTAATATACTGGTCGAGAAGTAACGCAATTTTGCAAGAAGAAAGTATATGGCAAATAATAAACAAAATATGGAAGGTGACAACAATTTACAAGACAGTAGCAAAATCACTGACAAGAAATATTAGGACAAATAAAATAAAGGATAAATACATATATATCATCCTACATTTTCGATTATTTAACATTAATATGGACTGCTCTGCCAAAGTCAATCGCAGTTTTCACTTTAGAGATTGTGCATCATCTTTTCGTGCTCTGTTGGCTGCATTAATTAGAGTAATTGGGATTTTATGGGCGCAGCCATTGTTGTGTGTGTTACGTCATCACAATTGCTGATTGTATATTCCTAAAACGGCTGTACGCTAATAGTGAAAGGCGGAATGGAGTTTCGTATATTACATTGCAGCATCGGGGTCACTCTCGGAGGTTCATGTTAGTCAGGAGTGATTCATAATTTCACATATTCACATTGCAGCGAGATCTTACAGTCTGTTGTTTGATGTGCGACGGGGATAGTCCGATGACTAACTGTGTTTCAGATGTTCCGATTTGGAGTCAGGGTGATGTCCTAGCATCATCATGCGCTATACATTTTTTTTTAAATGACGATCATCATTTTCAGGAGGACGTGAACTTCCGGTCAATATGGTGGATAGACGGCAGGAACCATTAAAGGCTATGTCTGAAAAGTGTTCCTTGTTGCAGTTTCCTCATATTCCAAGTCCGGCTTGTTGCAGGAGTTACTGAATTAAGTGCTCTGTGCTCACTGTGAGCTGTGCATTTCATCCATTTTGATCGTGTTTCGATATTCCGATTGCTTACGATGAAGGATGATATCGTATGATGGAGAACAGATGGTTGTGTTCACTTTCTGTGCGGTTTCACCTTATGTCTTTTGGCGTGTGCTGAGAGTGCAATGATGGGGACTACAGCCTCCTTTCTTAGTTTGGGAGATGAAATAGTAATTCGGATGATTCCACTGGCACGTTCGGTTGAGCAATTATGGATTTTAATTCGTTTGCAGTGATACCGGGGCCTTCCATAACCATACCTTGTATATTGCAAAAGTGATTGATGCTTTGAAAAAATGTTATTTACAAAACGTAAGATTGTTTAATAATATTTATCTTTATTGAAATTGTAAAATATGATAGTGTCTTTTATACATATATATATATATATATATATATATATATATATATATATATATATATATATATATATATATATATATATATATATATATATGCCAAGTGGCGTGTAGGGAATATGGTGTTAGTGACCATAAATTTTATAGACCTTCGGTACATGATTTTTGGGGTAATGTGGTCGGTATTACGCCCGTGCCGCTTTACTATCCCAGAAAAAAATCCGGTACCCATTAAAGGCTGGGTGAACCGAGCCGTCGGTTGGGATCGAACCCTACCCCTTGTCCTTTGTAGTCCAGTTCACTAACCACTGAGCTATCGATGCTCATATATATATATGTGTGTGTGTGTGTGTGTGTGTGTGTATTTGTGTTCATTCGTTATGATCAATGTATTTATGTGTCTCTATATCTCTATACATATATATATGCAATAACTCATGCGATATTTTCATAATATAAAAAAAAATAAAATGTCAATTCCTGTTTTTTTTTTTTTTTTTTTTTTTTTTTTTTTTTTTTTTTTTTTTGCTTAAATGGGGTTACTGTACACAATCAAAATATCTTACATTAAATATTATTCAGGTACTACACAATTTTCTACAAAGATTAGAGGCCACAGAGATGGGATTTCTCAGAAGAATGTTGAAAGTTCCCTGGACAGCTAAAAAGACCAAGGAGGAAATTCTCAAAGAGGCCAACACAAAAGGGAACTCCTAAAAAACATCAGAAAGAAGCAATCAACATGTTTCGAGCACGTCATGAGAAGAAGAAAGTTGGAATATTTGGTTACAACTGGCAAAATAAAAGGAAAGAGAGATCGCGGACGACAAAGAGAGAAAATATTGGATAGCTTGGTTTCAAGGCAATGGAAAACATTCAACAATAGAACTAATACGATGCACTGTAGATAGAAGATTGTGGAAGGAAATTATTGCCTACGCCGACCGATATGGCACATGATTATGAAGATGATGAATGCAGATGTGATAGGAGCTTGTCTTGATGGAAAGTTAGGCGCTTCTGCGTGCCTCGCCACTTTACTGACGACTCCATCAGACCTCACAGCCATTTTATAATAACAATCTGATCGAAAATATAAAGGGTACTAACAAAAATAGTTACAGCTACCTTTGATGCAATTGAGTGTTTGTATAAAGTAAAAAGTAAATAGAATTAATTCACTGGGTGCTGTGTCCACATCGAAGGTTGGCTTGTATGGTGAGAAATTGTACTGTCGTCCTTGCGTGATAGTCCACCCAGCCATAGGTTCGTCACCTGTTTATCTTTGGACATTATCCCCCTACAATAGTCTTGATCTGCCTCTTCCTCGTCTACCGTGTACGTTCCTTTCCAAGATGACTTTCACTAGCGTGTTATCTTTATTTGATCCAAAAAATATAATTTACATTAACACAAAAAAATGACTAAACTTAGTTATGTAGAGCCACCTGGAGAAAAGCAAAATAACTTCTCTAGTTCGACAGGTAAGTACCACACAAAAATGGGGGAAAATGTGGGGTTATGAGCGAGTGCGTTAATTTTCCTCTAAATTTACATACTTACCTTTAGTTACAGGCATGGCAGCTACGTGCGCCCTCTGTGGGGGCCTTGGCTTGTAGGAAGGTTTTCTTGCATTCTTGTTCCTGTACTTTCCAGCCATGTCACCTTTTCTTTTCTCTATACTGACTAGTCCCTTCCTATTATTTGGCACCATTTGGCTATTTTTCACAATTGTATATTTAACTGGATGTATCCCATTTGTTTTATCTCCTATATTCGTTGCTGTTTTCTGTTTTCCGCTGTCATCATCATTTGACAAATTCTCATCGTTGCTCTTTGTTTCGTTGATATTGCGATTTTGAACTGCTTGATCTGTATGTTTAACGATCTCTCTCATCTTTTCTGTAAAATTAATAGGTCCTGGAGTTGTATGCGAGTTTCTGTCTAGCTTTTCCGGTCCTGTTTTTATTTCCTTGTTCGATGCATTGGCAACTGATCCACTTTTGCTGTTATTAATGTCTGTTTGTGATGCGGTCTTGCTAGCCACAACAGGTTTATTATTTCCGCTCGTAAAATGTCCCGTGCTTTCCTGCTCTAATTCGGGCGGGTACTCATTGTTTTGAGACCAAAGGTTGCCAGAGTTTTGAATAGTGTCTTCATTTATGATATTTGTTTTCTTTCGGTTCTTGAGAGGATGTATTTCTAACTGCAGTTGTTGAAGGATATCACTGTTTTCATCTATATTCTGATCACTGTTAGAAGTAGGTGATCTCAAGATACTATTGTGTTCTTGTGAATTTAAGTCGGTTGTACGTTCAGAATTATATCCGTCGATTGTGTTATCGCGAGAGGAAATGTTCTTTTCATTTGGGAATGCAGCATTGTTTACTTGCATTTGTTGAACTGCATTCTTTTGTGTTGCTGCAGCATGAGACATCTCCGTTTGATAGCCTGAAACGTCAGTATTGTCTTGAAGTTGTTCAACCAAACCAGCTCTGGCTTTATCACCTGCCAAATGTTCCTGATACTGGCTCATCCTGCTTGTTAGCAACTGCTTAGGCTGCTCTTTAGTGGATTTATTATCTGGCAATTTGTCGGGATACTTTGACATGGTTTTGTCATCTGGCATCTGTCCAGGATACATGGAAGCAGACCTGTCACCTGAAAATTGTCCACTATATTCCGTAGTGTCTTTTCTTTCTGGCAAGTTATCAGAATAGTCAAAGACAGCTTGTTCATCTGGTGAGCGATAATATTTACTGTTCTTTGTTCCCGTCCTGTCTTTTAAAATGAAATCTTCCAATAATTTTTCCGTTTTCGGAATAAGCATATCTGAGGAATAATCGCGCAGTAATTCGTCTTTGATGCCTCTGATTTGGTTATCAGCTTTGGCAAAATTGAAAGACAAGTCTCCGTTCTCGCTGGCATACTTAAGTCCATCTTGTGTGCTTGGGGATCTTGGTTCATGTCTGCTGTATAGAATACCCTTCCTCGT
Organism: Megaustenia siamemsis; assembly: GCA_032433765.1. Classification (NCBI taxonomy): domain Eukaryota; kingdom Metazoa; phylum Mollusca; class Gastropoda; order Stylommatophora; family Ariophantidae; genus Megaustenia; species Megaustenia siamemsis. The sequence continues at coordinate 40,679,565 of JAVIAB010000059.1, read as the reverse complement.
TTCTAAATCTGCAGGAAGGTTATCCTGAGATGGCTTGTATTTGATGCCAAAAGATCTTAGATTTTGTATGTCTTTCTCTATGTCTTCCAATGTTACCTCATTAATAGGCGTGAAAGAATTTTCTTTGTGGATTTTGCTCATTGTCTTGCTTCTTAAGCAACAGCAGCTGTAATCATTAATAATATTTACTTTAATAATAATAATATTGACAATAATAATAATGACTATCATAATAATTATATTTTTATTATAGGTATTATTAGAATATCGCTTTAGTTCTTCTATTTTTGTCAAAAATGTCGCTTTAGTTCTTCTATCTTCGTCAAGAATGTCGCTTTAGTTCTTCTATCTTCGTCAAGAATATCGCTTTAGTTCTTCTATCTTCGTCAAGAATGTCGCTTTAGTTCTTCTATCTTCGTCAAGAATATCGCTTTAGTTCTTCTCTCTTCGTCAAGAATATCGCTTTAGTTCTTCTATCTTCGTCAAGAATATCGCTTTAGTTCTTCTATCTTCGTCAAAAATGTCGCTTTAGTTCTTCTATCTTCGTCAAGAATGTCGCTTTAGTTCTTCTATCTTCGTCAAGAATATCGCTTTAGTTCTTCTCTCTTCGTCAAGAATATCGCTCTAGTTCTTCTATCTTCGTCAAGAATATCGCTTTAGTTCTTCTATCTTCGTCAAGAATATCGCTTTAGTTCTTCTATCTTCGTCAAGGATATCGCTTTAGTTCGTCTATCTTCGCAAGAATATCCCTTTAGTTCTTCTATCTTCGTCAAAAATATCGCTTTAGTTCGTCTATCTTCGTCAAGGATATCGCTTTAGTTCTTCTATCTTCGTCAAGGATATCGCTTTAGTTCTTCTATTTTCGTTAAGAATATCGCTTCAGTTCTTGTATCTTCGCAAGAATATCGCTTTAGTTCTTTTGACTTTGTCAAGAATATCGCTTTAGTTCTTTTGTCTTCGTCAAGAATATCGCTTTAGTTCTTCTATCTTCGTCAAAAATATCGCTTTAGTTCTTCTATTTTCGTTAAGAATATCGCTTTAGTTCTTCTATCTTCCCAAGAATATCGCTTTAGTTCTTTTGTCTTCGTCAAGAATATCGCTTTAGTTCTTTTGTCTTCGTCAAGAATATCGCTTTAGTTCTTTTGTCTTCGTCAAGAATATCGCTTTAGTTCTTCTATTTTCGTCAAGAATATCACTTTAGTTCTTCTATCGTCGTCAAGAATATCGCTTTAGTTCTTCTATTTTCGTTAAGAATAAAGCTTTAGTTCTTCTATCTTCGTCAAGAATAAAGCATTTGTTCTTCTATTTTAGTTAAGAATATCGCCTTAGTTCTTTTGTCTTCGTCAAGAATATCCCTTTAGGTCTTTTATCTTCGCAAGAATATCGCTTTAGTTCTTCTATCTTCGCAAGAATATCGCTTTAGTTCTTCTATCTTCGCAAGAATATCGCTTTAGTTCTTCTATCTTCGTCAAGAATATCGCTTTAGTTCTTCTATCTTCGTCAAGAATATCGCTTCAGTTATTCTATCTTCGTCAAGAATAAAGCTTTAGTTCTTCTATTTTCGTTAAGAATATCGCCTTAGTTCTTTTGTCTTCGTCAAGAATATCGCTTTAGTTCTTCTATCTTCGCAAGAATATCGCTTTAGTTCTTCTACCTTCGTGACAAATATCGCTTTAGTTCTTAAATCTTCGTCAACAATATCGCTTTAGTTCTTACATTTTCGTCAAGAATATCGCTTTAGTTCTTAAATATTCGTCAAGAATATCGCTTTAGTTCTGAAATCTTCGTCACGAATATTGCTTTAGTTCTTCTACCTTCGTGACGAATATTGCTTTAGTTCTTAAATCTTCGTGAAGAATATCGCTTCAGTTCTTAAATCTTCGTGAAGAATATCGCTTTAGTTCTTACATTTTCGTCAAGATTATCGCTTTAGTTCTTACATTTTTTTCAAGAATATCGCTTTAGTTCTTAAATCTTCGTCAAGAATATCGCTTTAGTTCTTACATTTTCGTCAAGGATATCGCTTTAGTTCTTAAATCTTTGTCAAGAATATCGCTTTAGTTCTTACATTTTCGTCAAGAATATCGCTTTAGCTCTTAAATCTACGTCAAGAATATCGCTTTAGTTCTTAAATCTTTTGTCAAGAATATCGCTTTAGTTCTTACATTTTCGTCAAGAATATCGCTTTAGCTCTTAAATCTTCGTCAAAAATATCGCTTTAGTTCTTAAATCTTCGTCAAGAATATCGCTTTAGCTCTTCTATCTCCGTAAGAACATCGCTGTTGTTCTTCTATTTTCGTCTACAAAAGCAGCTTTCCAAAAATGAGGAAGATACTATGCAATCCATTTTTGACAATGGAAACAAGAAAAAGATTTCTTAAATGTTATGTAGAACTATTCTTAACATATGGATGTCAATCATGGACAATGGGACAACAGACAAGAAAGTCACTGATGTCTGTAGAAATGGGGTTTTACAGAAGAATGTTGAGATTACCATGGACAGCTAAGAAGAGTAATGAAAACGTTCTGGAAGAGGTCAAAGCAAAGAGAGAGTTAATTTTCAATATTAGGAAAAAACAATAATAATTATTTGACTATGTAATGAGAAGAAAACCGCTGGAATATATTGTAACAACTAATAAAAATAATTGAAGGACGAACAGATAAAAGGAAGCAAAGAGAAAAGATTCCAGACAGCTTAAGAGAATGATTTGGCAGAAGGTCACCAACAGAAATGATAAATAACTGTCAAGACCGAAAGTTATGCAGAGACATGATCACCTACGCTGACAGGCCCGGTACTTTATGATGATGATCTTCGTCTAGAAGATGTTGCTGAACGTCATTTTTTCTCTTGTGTTCCATCAGTGAGTGTGACATTAAACAGAAGCCAAACTCAAGTGAGTGTGACATTAAACAGAAGCCAAACTCAAGTGAGTGTGACATTAAACAGAAGCCAAACTCAAGTGAGTGTGACATTAAACAGAAGCCAAACTCAAGTGAGTGTGACATTAAACAGAAGCCAAACTCAAGTGAGTGTGACATTAAACAGAAGCCAAACTCAAGTGAGTGTGATATTAAACAGAAGCCAAACTCAAGTGAGTGTGACATTAAACAGAAGCCAAACTCAAGTGAGTGTGATATTAAACAGAAGCCATACTCAAGTGAGTGTGATATTAAACAGAAGCCAAACTCAAGTGAGTGTGATATTAAACAGAAGCCAAACTCAAGTGAGTGTGATATTAAACAGAAGCCATACTCAAGTGAGTGTGATATTAAACAGAAGCCAAACTCAAGTGAGTGTGATATTAAACAGAAGCCAAACTCAAGTGAGTGTGATATTAAACAGAAGCCATACTCAAGTGAGTGTGACATTAAACAGAAGCCAAACTCAAGTGAGTGTGATATTAAACAGAAGCCATACTCAAGTGAGTGTGATATTAAACAGAAGCCAAACTCAAGTGAGTGTGACATTAAACAGAAGCCAAACTCAAGTGAGTGTGATATTAAACAGAAGCCATACTCAAGTGAGTGTGATATTAAACAGAAGCCAAACTCAAGTGAGTGTGATATTAAACAGAAGCCAAACTCAAGTGAGTGTGATATTAAACAGAAGCCAAACTCAAGTGAGTGTGACATTAAACAGAAGCCAAACTCAAGTGAGTGTGATATTAAACAGAAGCCAAACTCAAGTGAGTGTGATATTAAACAGAAGCCAAACTCAAGTGAGTGTGATATTAAACAGAAGCCAAACTCAAGTGAGTGTGATATTAAACAGAAGCCAAATTCATGTGAGTGTGATATTAAACAGAAGCCAAACTCAAGTGAGTGTGATATTAAACAGAAGCCAAACTCAAGTGAGTGTGATATTAAACAGAAGCCAAACTCAAGTGAGTGTGATATTAAACAGAAGCCAAACTCAAGTGAGTGTGATATTAAACAGAAGCCAAACTCAGCGCCAATAAAACAAGGATCAATCAAGCAACAGATTATGAATAGATTATGGAAATGGAAATACTAAGAAAACGATATATCGGCATAGTAAAACAGACACTGTCACGGAAACCTTAAGGGAAAAGAAAGCCAGGAAGATCTAGTATTACATAGAGAAGAAAGTCGCGCAAGCCCTTAAGAAAATTGACACAGACTGGAGAAAAAGAGAGAAAATGTTCAAGAATTGGGATGGATGGAGAGTGAGACCTTGTCTTGGCCTATGCACCAATAAGGGATCTAAAGGGCTTTGATATTTTCAATCTCAGTCCCAACAAATAGGGCTTAATTTAACCTAACACAGAAGAATTGAAATAAAGGAGCAAATATTGCAAGGTAAAGGTAAAGTACGAGACTTGAACCAGGCATTTAAGCACGCCAGTTTCCACCCATATGTGCTCGGCCGCCTATCCAGAAAAATGTTTAGTGAAATTATTATTAGTATTACTGAAATGTTCGGAGACTTATGGATAGTGTCGCTTCAAGCATCGAAACTCACGATGCGAGGCGACATCCCTCACCTTCCCAGGGTAATACCCTGGTACCCATTTCTGCCAGCGGCTGGGTCGACCGTGGGGGTATTTTTTTTTTCAACCCAATTCACACGGCTCCCAACGGGGATCGAACAAGGGTTGTCCGAACGTCGGTAGTCCAGTCGGGTGGTTTTCCCAACTAGGCTACCGAGGCCCCCAAATATTGCGACTTCTCTGTAAATTATTATTTCATTTTCATGTCAGAGGTCAAAGCAAAGAAATGCGTATAAATGCGAAACTGCAGTAAAGCTGATTGTAAAGGAGAAATGAAAAAAAAATTGTTTTTAAATTATATGGTTAAAGCTTTACGTAATTATTGGAAGACACAAACTTTAAACGACGTTTCGGATCAATAGGCCTTCAGCAGGAACAACGAACACACAGATATGTAAATAAACTAAATTAGCCCTACATAGTAGTAAAAAGTAAAGAGCCCCCGTCACGCCAAGTGGCGTATAGGGAATATGGTGTTAGTGACCATAAATTTTACAGACCTTCGGCGCATGATTTTTGGGTAATGTGGTCGGTATTACACCCGTGCCACTTTACTTTCCCAGAGAAAAATTCAGTACCCATTTAAGGCTGGGTGGACCCGGAAGCCGTCGGTTGGGATCGGACCCTACCACGTGTCCTTTGTAGTCCAGTTCACTAACCACTGAGATATCGCGGCTCTAAATGAGCCCTACATTGTTAACTAATAATGAAGCATGTAAAACAAGATAATTTCGGACTAGAATGAGAAATAAAAATGTCTTTCCTGCGTGTTGTGCTTTCGTCCAACTACACCGGGTATATTGCGCGGACTAGCCCTCGTCCATTTTCTTCTGACCACAGCACAATAAACAGGGAAGACATTTTCATTCCTCATCCTAGTTCAAAGTTATTTTAATTTAGATACTTCATTATTAGTTAGCTATGTAGGGCTAATTTTATTTACTTACATATCTGTGTGTTGCTTGTTGTTCCTGCTGAAGGCTTATTGAGCCGAAACGTCAATCAAATTTGTATCGTCCATTAATTAAGTAAAGCTTTAACCGTACCATTTTTTCCCTGTTTCAAAAATTTCTCCTATTTCATTTTTTCTTCTTCTTCTTCGTTCGCCTAACTACCTCCCCTTTTCCCAGACCACCCTTAATGGGATGTTAGGTGGGCGCCGATTTGTTGTGTTGTGATTTACAGCAAGCTGTGGTAGGTGCCCCTTTCGCCGAACACATTTGACTAGGAACGGCATTTTTGTGTACCGGATTGCTGTCTCTCTTCCATCCCTACTGGTTTGATCAGACTCGTTAGTCTGTTATCAGAGCCACTGCTGTTGGTGTCCTACGATCAGAAAATACAATATTTTAGCTTTCTGGTAAAGTGACCAATCGTCCCGATTTTTCACTGTTTATTTGTTCAACCTTTGTCCCGGATTTGTTACTGTCCCGAATTTGTTCCGACTTTGGCCGATTTTTTAGCTTTTGTCCCGGATTTGTTAAAATACATTAGGGACACAAAACGTTTACCAATTTTGCCAATATGGTAAACGTCTCTTCGACTTAAAAATATACATTATTCCGTTGTTGTGTAGAAAAATATTAAAGTTGAAGAAATACATCTGGAGACAGTTAAGAGCTACAACTACCTGGGACACACTATAACCATTGATGGAAAATGTACAACTGAAATAAACAAAAGAATTGGTATGGCAAAAGGTAATTTTAATGTCAAGAAAAATATACTAGCATCAAAACAAATAACACCAGGGTTAAAATTAAGAATAACAAAATGTTACATCTTCTCAATATTCCTGTATGGTGCAGAAACGGTGACATTAGACAAGAAAACAGAACATAAAATTGAAGCCTTTGAAATGTGGATTTATAGAAGAATAGGTAGAATTGTGTGGAAAGAAAAGAAAACAGGAGATGAAGTTTTAAAACAACTAAAAATGAAAAGATAACTACTAAACAAAATTAGAACAAGACAAATGAAATTTTTGGGGCATGTTAAAAGACACAACAGCCTAATAAAAGTAATATTGGAAGGGAAAATACAAGGTAATAGAGGCAGACCAAGACTAACATGGACGAGTAATATCAAAAGATGGACAAATCAACCTATGACAATCTGCACCATCAAAGCAAGAGACAGAATGGAATGGCGCTCCATGGTAGTCAACCTTCGATGTGGAGACGGCACTCAATGATGATGATGATGATGATGATGATGATGATGATGATGATGATGATGATGATGATGATGATGATGATGATGATGATGATGATGATGATGATGTGTAGAAAATGTTTAAAAAGTTGAACTGGCTGTTCATTTGGCGAAATAGTAACAGTAAAATGCGCTCCGAGTTTTAAATCTTTTATACTGAAACTGAAACTCAATAACGTTTAATTCAATAACTCCTTAAAACGTTTTGTAAGCCTATATTGTTTGGTGTTTTAATTAGTTTTAAAATATATGTATTATTGACTTGAAAAAGACGGAAGAAATTTCATTTTATTGATGGAAAATTTAAGTCAAAGTAATCCGTCCCGGATTAGGGTTCCAAAAATATGGTCACCTTATTTCTAGACCAACACATACTGCATTGTCTTGTCATTGGTACACCAGTGTTCCCTTCCTATGCTGTTTTTGCTATCACTCACAAGTAGCGGTGAAGTAGGTACATTATCAGTTGTTTCGCTGACATTGATATCAACAGTTATCTATGAGTCGCCAACACTAGCCCATCTCATGTGCTGCGTCCGTGTCCCATTTGAAAATAAGCAAGATTTAGTATATCACTTGTAGGATGGTTATTCTTCTTTCTATGGGCTGTTAATGGTGACCCAACAAGCCACCATCATGAAACATATAATTGTACTGAATAGAGATTTCCACTATTAGATCTCATATTATTTATATTCAAGAGAAGATGGCCAAATGTTGACTATGTGATTCGAAGAGATAAGAGAATGTCAAAACATGCCCTCAAAAGTGAATCAGAGGGTTTAAAAATAAAAAGATGCCAACCTAGAGAAATACTAAAACGAACACTGAGGTGAAAAGCAACAACAGTAGACATTAGCTTCTTTTGAGAGGCTAGCACGAACAGGGTCGTATGGCGAGATATACCTGTGCAGGATCTGATACTTGATAACAAAGGTCGTCAAAAATAGGGAGTCTACAATTGCCTTCGAGACGGCAATTGACGGATAGATAGAATTGAGTTATTGAGTTATTTGGGTCATCATCATTGTACTCCGAACATGTCCATAGGTGCTCAGATCCCCTCCTGAGCAAGTCCCGCAGTGTCCAGCGACTGACGACTCTAGTTCTATGTTGGTTGATAAATCTTCTTACACGCCCACTAATTTCTCATTTCTGGCTGTGCCCATCTTAACTCTCATTTCCATCATCCGAAGAAGTGACGTGGGGCTGTGTTTGTCGAAGTCCTGTGCTCTTCCCACATCTCGGAGGGCTTTGATGATGTCCGCCCGATCCATTGGTTGCCCGTCCTCAACGATAGCGCAGCTAGCCAACCTGTCCACTCTTTCATTTCCCCGTACTCCCGCATGTCCAGGGACAAAGACAAAGGTGACCTTATGTATTTTGGACTTCTGCAATGACTCTACCCATTGCATGCGTACAGAGCCTGCCTCCAATTTTTTTATCATGCTCATCGAATCACTCAGTATAGATAGAATATACCGCTCTACTTCTAGATTTATCTAGATCACAAAGAAACATAGATTTATTCGATCCGCATTAATTAATCAGGTCTAGATGCTTACTCTTTTTCAGTCATAACAGTCTTAACAGTCAACATTTGTGTGTGCATGTCTGTGTTAGTCACCTCTAGTGACTCAGGCAGATGGTACAGTCTTAATCGCTAAGAGTGAAAATGAGTTACAAGAAATGTTGGACATTATAGTGAAGGAAAGCAAAAATAAAGTACGCAACCTTAAAAGCAAAAAAACAGAGGTAATGGTAACAAGAAAGAAAAAGACATCACCTCAGTGCAAAATAAAGACAAGTGGAACAATATTAAAACAGGTAAATGAATTTAAATATTTGGGAACTTTGTTAACCTCAGACGGAAGATGTACAACAGAGGTGAGATGCAGAATGGCTCAGGCAAAAGCAGCTTTCCAAAAAAAATGAGGAAGATACTATGCAATCCATTTTGACAATAGAAACAAGAAAAAATAGTTCTTAAATGTTATATAGAGCCAGTCTTAACATATGGGTGCGAATCATGGACAATAGGACAACAGACAAGAAAATCACTGGAGTCTATAGAAATGTGGTTTTACAGAAGAATGTTGAGAGTACCATGGACAGCTAAGAAGAGTAACGAAGATGTTCTGAGAGAGGTCAAAGCAAAAAGAGAGCTAATTTCCAATATTAGGAAGAGACAATCATCATTTTTTGGCTATGTAATGAGAAGAGAACAACTGGAATATATTGTAACAACTGGGAAAATTGAGGGACAAAGAGATAGAGGGAATCAAAAAGAAAAAATAACAGACAGCTTAAGAGAATGGCTTGGCAGAAGGTCAACAACAGAAATGATAAATAGCTGCCGAGATCGAAAGTTGTGGAGAGACATGATCACCTACGCCAGCAGGCCCGGTACTTGATGATGATGAGAGCTGCTTGCACAGAACAGAGACAAATGGCGAGATTTGATAAAATATCTTTAAAAGAATTGAAAACTGCTAGAACAAAAATTCAGGTAACAGAAGGAATATCTTGGTCTACGCCCTATGGGCCGGCTACGGCTCGAGAGGTCAATAGATAGATAGATTAATTAATCAAATGTATTCAAATCATAACATATAATATTTACGTCGCTCAAGTGGGTTTCAAATCCAATAGTTCCAAGTACAATGCTCCGGTTCCAAAGAAATAGAATGGAGCCTGTACCAAGAACCAGATTTTGTGACGTTTTTAACAGACAACAGAGGCTGTGCTTTGTCGTGCTGCATTGTAGTGCTGCAATAATTGGCGCAACAATAGATCATATCATCATCATCAAGTTCCATGGCTGCTGGCGTAGGTGATCATGTCTCTCCACAACTTTCGATCTCGACAGTTATTTATCATTTCTGTTGTTGACCTTTTGGCAAGCCATTCTCTTAAGCTGTCTGGTATCTGTTCTCTTTGCTTCTTTCTATCTCATCGTCCCTCAATTTTCCAAGGTGTCACAATATATTCCAGGTGTTCCCTTCTAATTACATGGCCAAACAATGATGATTGTTTCTTCCTAATATTCGACATTAGCTCTCTCTTTGCTTTGACATGTTTCAGAACGTTTTCATTACTCTTCTTCGTTGTCCATGGTATTCTCAACATTGTTCTGTAAAACCACATTTCTAGTCTTCAGTGATTTTTTGTATGTTGTCCATGATTCACATCCATATGTTAAGATTGGCTCAACATAACATTTAAGAACTCTTGTTCTTGTTTCTATTGTCAAAAATAAATTGTACAGTATCTTCCTCATTTTTTTATTTTTATTTGGAAAGCTGCTTTTGCCTGAGCCATTCTGCATTTCACTTTTCTTGTACATCTACCATCTGAAGTTAACATTGTTCCCAGATATTTAAATTCATTTACATGTTTTAATATTGTTCCACTTGTTTTTATTGTGCATTGCGATTATGTCTTCTTCTTTGTTGCTACCATTACTTCATATTTACATTATGGAAAAGTCATCTCAGCATTCTTGATCAGTCCAGTACCGTTAGAAGGCACATATGGCTCTTAGAGTCTCCCACCAATTGTCTCTATTCTGGACGAGCATATAGAGCGAGTCTATGCCCGCCAATCTTGCCTCTTTTATTAGAGTTGTTTTCAGTGCTTCTTGATGTAGTCCTCTTTTCCTCTGACCTGATGTTTCCCATTTGAGAGCTGCTTTGTAATTCTCTGGTCGTTTCTTCTAAACACATGCCCGACATATGTCCATCTTCTTTTGTAAATAGTAGACGAGATAAATAGTTGCATGACCATCTCTCTTATTTCAGGATTAGTCTTGAATTAATTCCATTTCTCTCTCTCTCTCTCTCTCTCTCTCTCTCTCTCTCTCTGCGATCAAGACTCCATCAGAGTAGGATTCGAGACTCTCTCATGAAGTCAGCTGTCTGTTTAAGCGAACCGATTGCCCCATATAGTTTTTCTTCCAGGGAGGTGGGCGTGGACCACATTGCTCTTCTCAGGTCTGTGTACTGGGGGCAATCCTGTAGAACATGTTTTGTAGTCATATTGTCCAGTGTACAGTGGCATAGGCTGGTTGTACCTATTTTGAATTTGGTGAACATGTGATTCCTCATTCTATTGTGGCCAGTGCGTAGGCGAAGTATGATGACTTGATCCCTCCTTGATAGTTGGTGGTATCCGTCACTCTCGTTATGCTTTGGGTGTTCTCATGGAACTCATTTTTCATGGTACTGACCTTTGAGGATGGATTTGGCTTCATCATAACTGAGCGGATGGTTTTCTTGTGGTAATCCCCCTCCCTCTTTAGCTAATTTGTCTGCGCGTTCGTTCCCGTGTATATTACAGTGTGATGGTATCCACTAAATGACGACTCTCTGGAAGTTATTACATAGTTGGTCCAGAGTTGTTCTCAAGTCATCTAGTTCATTGTTCTTGGGGCTTTTTAGAGCTGATAGTACTGACAGTGCATCAGTCAGAATCACCAATTTATTGTGCATGTTATTTTTGTGTTGAGTAGCCAGTGTTGCAGCATCTCTGATGGCCTCATAATTCTATTTAATGCAAAGTATCTTTCTTAGGCATTTGTCTTCAAATGCGTTGAGTTTATTATTTATTTTTCTTCACACCAGTAAAATAATTAAATTATCATTGCAGACATTAACGACAATATTAATATAGACGGTATTTCAGGAGAACGAAATATAGATTGCAAATATTCTTCCACGTCGGTGGACTGGGACTGCAAATCGGTGCTAACAAAAACCTCTATATTGACTAGCAGCGCTGTCGTTGAGGACGGGCAACCGATGGATCGGGCGGACATCATCAATGCACTCCGAGATGTGGGAAGAGCACGGGACTTCGACAAAAACAGATCAACGTCGCTTCTTCGGATGATGGAAATGGGAGTTAAGATGGGCACAGCCAGAAATGAGAAATTAGTGGGCGTGTAAGAAGATTTATCAACCAACATAGAACTAGAGTCGTCAGTCGCTGGACATTGCGAGACTTGCTGAGGAAGGGCTCTGAGCACCTATGGACATGTTCGGAGTGCAATGATGATGACCCGAAAATAACTCAATAACTCTATATTGAGCTCTACTTTGAACCTATTTCAGGTCAGATTGGTGAGTAACAATAGTCACGGCTGATGCACAAGCTGTGTCATGTTTTAAAACTGAAGAAAAAAAATTGCTCTTCAGTATTTGGAGACAAAATAATAATAAATGAATATTATTATAGAGGGAAACTTCCGAGGCGATAATTCAGCGAATCAATTCAGAGGAAGAGGTATGTTTACAGCACTCGGAAAAAAATGACAAATAATCAACAACAGAAAAACAAAGAACAATATATGGACCGAAGCAGAATCGAATCAGTACTCAGTGGCACACCGCCTTGCCACGTAAAGTCAAACGCTAGGGAAGACAGCAAATTCAGCTCACTAAAAATTAGCTATCATTGGCAATGTCTTTCACGCAGGTGTTCTCATGACTATAGCATAGGGTTACGAACACAACTAGGGAATAAATTCGATCCTGCTTCAGACTATACATTGTTCTTTTCTTTTTTTTTTTTTTACCTGTTGTTGATTATTTATCATTTTTGTTTTCCAGGTGCTGTAAACATACCTCTTCCTCTGAATTGATTCGCTGAATTATCGCCTCGGAAGTTTCCCTCTATAATATTATTCATTTATTATTATCTGTCTTCTTCACAACAATGCCCTTCAGTATTTCCTGTCTACTATTGCGACAGCCCCTTGACGCCTGAACTAATTTACTTGTAATATAGGGTGACCATTTTTTCCCCCATTGTTTCCGGGGACATTTGTCATATTTTTTACATTTCAGAGGATGATTTTTTTTGCTTATTTCTGAGACTGTCCCACAAAATTGGGGACGAACGATATATATATATATATATATATATATATATATATATATATGTGTGTGTGTGTGTGTGTGTGTGTGTGTGTTTGTCTGTGTGTGTGTACATATATATATTTATTTATGTATTTACACGACTGCACTGTACTGTCATTACACTCGGACTGATTTGAAAATTGACCGGGAAAGATACTTTGGTGGGAGATGTCCGGAAAGACAGGGGTGGGAGAGTGTCTGCTTTTTTTAAAAATTAAACCCGTCCCAATAGAAGTGAGTGGTGGGAATAGAAGTGACGTAGCACCGCGCTTCAAGAGTTCAAAGAGCTATCTCCGACACAACGCGTCCAAGTCTTCTCTTTTATCTTCTTGCTAATGCCGCTCAGTCTGGGATAAAGAAACACAACTCAGTAACGTCCTGAGTCCTAGTGATTACTTTAAAAGAGGGCCGATTCCGTGTATGAACATTTATTTATTCACTGAAATCGGGGACAAATTTCTTTCGGGGACAACTTCTACATTCCGGGGACTATCCCCGGAAATCGGGGACGAATGGTAACCCTATTGTAATAGCACTTCGTTTACATCAGACGGGTATAATTCCCATTACAACTGTTAGATGGCGCACCAGTTCTTCCATTACGATCTCCATAACGTGTCTTCTTCTTTCCTTCCTCATCTGCCTTCCAGCGTCGAGGGGAGATATAATTTTGAGGTCTTTTGCTCTTCTTTTCGCCTCTGCTGCTGTTATGTTTCCTAGTGCTTCAAATATTCAATCGATTCATCTTTTTTGTGGTCGACCCTTGAGTCTGGTGTTCTCACAACGTTTGCTGAAGGCTCGTTGTGTTGTGTTTTGATCGTTCTGCCTTGTCACGTGGCCAAACCATTTTATCTGTAGTTTCCTTATATATTCTATGGCGGGGTCTATTCCTATCTTTTTTTTCTCGGTTCTTAATTTCTGATCTTATCTCTCAGACTGTTTCCTGTCATTCGTCAAATACAATTTATCTCAGTAGAGGTTATTTTTCTTATTGTTCTTGCATCTAGGGTCCAGGTCAGGCATTGATAACACAACGTTGGGATGAAGATTGTATTGTATAGTGCTCGTTTTGCCTCCAGAGTTATTTCCTTGTTGGACAATAGTGGTAATAACTGCCCAACGATTTGACAAGCTTTGTTGCATCTTGATTCTATCTCTGCTGTTTGAGAATTATCGTTTGTCATTAGACTTCCTAGGTATTTGAATTCCTCTACTTGTTTTAGTTGCCTGCATTCTATAGTTAGGGAGCCGCGATAGCCCAGTGGTCAGTGAACTGGACTACAAAGGACAAGGGTTAGGGTTCGATCCCAACCGACGGCTTCCGGGTTCACCCAGCCTTAAATGGGCACCGTTTTTTTTTCTAGGAAAGTAAAGCGGCACGGGCGTAATACCGACCACATTACCCCAAAAATTATGTGCCGCAGGTCTGTAAAATGTATGGTCACTAACACCATATTCCCTATACGGCACTTGGCGTGATGGGGGCTCTATACTTTTTTTTTTTTTTTTTTGTACATCTATAGTTATGTTGATGTTTATTTTTGGCGACATTCATGACTTCTGTTTTGTTGATTTTCACGTTGTATTTTGTGCCTGAGATGTTGAGTTTAAGTGTTCTTGTAAGTCTGCTATTGTTTCATGTATTAGTGCATGATGGTCTGAAAATAAAAGCTCGTTGATCTCCTCTGTCTCTGATGGGTTGGCTAACTTGCATATATATAGTCCATTTATGAAATAAACAGTAGGGGGGATAGTACGCACACCTGTCTTACACCTGATCTAACTTCGAATTGGTCTGTGTAGCCTGCTGCTGTTCTGACCCTGCAGCAGCTGCTGTTGATGTAGAGACTTTTAATTAGATTGGTTAGATGTTGGCTTACTCCGTATGTTGTTAGTATCTCCCACAGTTGTTCTCTGTTTACCCTGTCGAATGCTTTTTCCTGGTCAGTGAAGGCTATTGTAAGCCGGTACGTATCGAATACGCATTAACCGGCATTGACGTATACTCGCCACTGCGCCTACATTTAGGCTGGAATCGGGTTGAGACGATTTCTCGACAAAGGGACAATGGACATTAACTATAGGCGAAACGTACATTATAAAGTGCTTAACATCAAGCTACTATAACTATACCTTTTGATCCAAAGTATAAATTGTCAGTATTGAAATCTTTAGATACGGAATTATCTGATCACTTCGATCCCCACTTGTTGGTCTGACTGGTGGGCTATTTTCCGGAGCTACATCTTGCGGTAGAATAAACCTTGTTCAGAAATGGTCTACTCATCTTGACATCAGCCAGCTATAAGTTGCTGACCACTTCCTGCTCATGCCTTATCAGTCACCTTTAGCCCCACTGACAAATGTAAAGATGCAATCATAATTTGTATCTCGACATTCTTCTTCAACAGCCCACTTTACTGCAATCCTTAACTGTCGTTTGCGATCTGCCAACTTTAATATCTCTAGCGAAGTCCATGAATTTTGCATGAATATCATTGTTCCTATTTTTTCCACATCGGCAGTCATGTTCTCAGGTGTCCTCCACCATACAGGCAGATGCTCTCTGATTTCAGATGTGCTCTTACTTTCGTATGATCGAGTTTTGAGTAGATTCCCCACCCCCTCCCCCACTTATTAATATTGCCTGAACAACGCCATATTTGGCAGACTCTTTTCCAACCGCCGAAGGTTCTTTAATGCGCGCAGAATAACTTAACGGAGAGGGATAGGGTTCGGATCTCACTACCCAGAGAGCAGGAAGAGGGTAAAAGTGTGAAAAAAAAAATTAAGGATTTGAGTGTTTCTTTTAAATTGCCATCGCTTGTGGTGTGGGAATCGAACCCGGGAAATCAGTGGTGTACCTCATCCCATCGTGCCGGCAGTCGCACTATGCTGTGGGGCATGCTGAGGAGGGAATCTGAGCACCTATGGACATGTTCAGAATGCAGTGATTACCGACAATAACTAGTCTTCCCATCTCCACCTTGCCCCTTTCATAGTTCCATGCAGAATGGTCTTCGCTAGTCCAGACGATCAAGATACGTGACCGAAACATTTAAGGTTTAACCACAATAGTCAAAAGGTCAAGTGATTTCTTGTATCATTTTCCAATAGTACACTTATAATCCTTGTTCTGGCGAACAACAAAAGATGTGATCATTGTTAACCCGGGCTGCGACCAATCCAGTATAGAATCAATCTGTCATTTGTGTCTAACGTGGTTCAATCCTCTCCAGGATGGTAGTGACTATAATAGTCGGAGTTTGCAATTGGGTTATCATAGACCAGGGGTAGGTAACCTTTTGTTTTCTGAGTGCCAGATCTGAAAACTATGAAGACGCGGAGGGCCAGATACCATCACCTAATGAAGCCATTATATCAATTACTTAATTTGCGTTCACAAACGATTGTGTAATGTAAACATCCTATTAAGGATGTAGAGTGGAGAACTGAAAAAAAAGTGGAATGAAAGGGGGAGTATAGGTGAGACAGTAACAAAAAAAAGGGGGGGGGGGTAAAGGGGGTGCGATGTGGTGGATGGAACAAATTCAACAATAAATTATAAATAGAAAGTTTACCTAGTTAGAGTTTGTGCGTTATGTATTACTATTTTTTTTTAGCTCAGAGAATGAAGCGTATATTAATTTTGAAATCAAGCACAAGGGCCGGTCCTGTCCTATGGGCCGTAGGTTGTCCACCTATAGCATAGACAAAACAGAAGTCATGGTTTTGGCAAGAGGAAACAAATTTTTATCGAGAAAAAAATTAATAAAACAAGTGACAGACTTCAAACCTATTTATTGCTTTAAAAGAAAAATCCAACATAAAACATTAAAGAGAATGACTAGAAAATGATTATGAGAAATAATGCCTAAGTACAGACATAAAAAAATTCTAGTTTGATTAAAGCATAACCTTATACATTGGCTGGTATCCCACAGAGATTTCTCATTTGTAGACATCATTCTGTAAATAGATGCATCATAAATTTTTACAGTAAAAATAAAACCTTACTCTTGTGTGCAGATCAAGAAGATAATATCATGAAAAGAAATTAGACAAGCAATTGAGCAGCATGAGAAAGCGCAAACCATATAGAGCAGTTTCAGAACAGCATGAGAGAGTACAAACAGTACAGAGCAATTTCAGAACAGTATGAGAGAGTACAAACAGTACAGAGCAGTTTCAGAACAGCATGAGAGAGTACAAACAGTACAGAGCAGATTCAGAACAGCATGAGAGAGTACAAACAGTACAGAGCAGTTTCAGAACAGCATGAGAGAGTACAAACAGTACAAAGTAATTTCAAAACAGCACGAGAGAGTACACACAATATAGAGCAGTTTCAGAACAAAATAAAAGAGTACAAACAATACAAAGCAATTTCAGAACAGCATGAGAGAGTACAAACAGTACAGAGCAGTTTCATAACATCATGAATGATTACAAACAATATAGAACAGTTTCAGAACAGCACGAGAGAGTACAAACAGTACAGAGCAATTCCAGAACAGCATGGGAGAGTACACACAATATAGGGCAGTTTCAGAACAACATGAGAATGTACAAACAACACAGAGCAGTTTCAGAACAACATGAGAGTGTACAAACAATACAGAGCAGTTTCAGAACAACATGAGAGTGTACAAATAATACAGAGCAGTTTCAGAACAACATGAGAGTGTACAAACAATACAGAGCAGTTTCATAACAACAATCATCATCATGTGCCATACCGGTTGTCATAGGTGATCATGTCCCTCCACAATCTTCTATCTACAGTGCATCCTATAAGTTCTGTTGTTGACTGTTTTTCATGCCATGACACCAAGCTATCCAGTATTTTCTCTCTTTGTCACCCGCAATCTCTCTTTCCTTTTATTTTGCCAGTTGTAACCAAGTATTCCAACTTTCCTCTTCTCATGATGTGCCCAAAAAATGTTGATTGCTTCTTTCTGATGTTTTTTAAGAGCTCCCTTTTTGTGTTGGTCTCTTTAGCTGTCCAGGGAACTTTCAACATTCTTCTGAGAAATCCCATCTCTGTGGCCTCTAATCGTCTTTTCATTTGTTTGTTTACTGTCCATGATTCACTTCCATAGGTCAGAATTGGTTCTATATAGCACCGATGAACTCTCTTTCTCATTTTTATTGACATATATTTGTTGCATAAGATATTTTCATTTTCTGAAATGCCATTTTGGCCTGAGCTATTCTGCTTTTTATTTCTATGGTGCATCTCCCATCTGATGTTATTATTGTGCCCAAGTATTTGAAACATTGCACTTGTTTCAGATTTGTCTCATTTATTTTTATGCTGCATGGTGGTGGTCATTGTTTCTTTGATATAACCATTACTTCTGTTTTATTACTATTCAGACTGCGACCTTTCTTGTTGCTTTCTTTTACTATTATGTCTATCATTTCTTGTAATTCATTCTCTGTCTCTGCTATTAAGACTGTGTCATCCGCATATCGCAAATTATTTATGTTGTGACCGTTGACTTCAATTCCTTTAGAACAACAATAGAGAGTACAAACAATACAGAGCAGTTTCAGAACAACATGAAAGTGTACAAGCAATACAGAGCAATTTCAGAACAACATGAGAGTGTACAAACAATACAGAGCAATTTCGGAACAACATGAGAGTGTACAAGCAATACAGAACAGTTTCAGAACAACATGAGAGTGTACAAACAATACAGAACAGTTTCAGGACAACATGAGAGTGTACAAACAATACAGAACAGTTTCAGAACAACATGAGAGTGTACAAACAATACAGAGCAGTTTCAGAACAACATGAGAGTGTACAAACAATACAGAGCAGTTTCAGAACAACATAAGAGTGTACAAACAATACAGAACAGTTTCAGGACAACATGAGAGTGTACAAACAATACAGAGCAGTTTCAGAACAACATGAGAGTGTACACGCAATACAGAGCAGTTTCAGAACAACAAAAGAGTGTACAAACAATACAGAGCAATTTCAGAACAAAATAAGAGTGTACAAACAATACAGAGCAGTTTCAGAACAACAATAGAGTGTACAAACAATACAGAGCAATTTCGGAACAACATGAGAGTGTACACGCAATACAGAGCAGTTTCAGAATAACATGAGAGTGTACAAACAATACAGAGCAGTTTCAGAACAAAATAAGAGTGTACAAACAATACAGAGCAATTTCGGAACAACATGAGAGTGTACACGCAATACAGAGCAGTTTCAGAACAACAATAGAGTGTACAAACAATACAGAGCAGTTTCAGAACAAAATAAGAGTGTACAAACAATACAGAGCAGTTTCAGAACAAAATAAGAGTGTACAAACAATACAGAGCAGTTTCAGAACAAAATAAGAGTGTACAAACAATACAGAGCAGTTTCAGAACAAAATAAGAGTGTACAAACAATGCAGAGCAGTTTCAGAACAAAATAAGAGTGTACAAACAATATAGAGCAGTTTCAGAACAACATGAAAGTGTACAAACAATATAGAGCAGTTTCAGAACAACATGAAAGTGTACAAACAATGCAGAGCAGTTTCAGAACAACATGAGAGTGTACAAACAATGCAGAGCAGTTTCAGAACAACATGAGAGTGTACAGACAATACAGAGCAGTTTCAGAACAACATGAAAGTGTACAAGCAATACAGAACAGTTTTAGAACAGCATGGGAGAGTACACACAATATAGAGCAGTTTCAGAACAACATGAGAGTGTACAAACAATATAGAGCAGTTTCAGAACAACATGAGAGGGTACAAGCAATACAGAGCAGTTTCAGAACAGCATGAAAGTGTACACGCAATACAGAGCAGTTTCAGAACAACAAAAGAGTGTACAAACAATACAGAGCAATTTCAGAACAAAATAAGAGTGTACAAACAATACAGAGCAATTTCGGAACAACATGAGAGTGTACACGCAATACAGAGCAGTTTCAGAACAACAATAGAGTGTACAAACAATACAGAGCAGTTTCAGAACAAAATAAGAGTGTACAAACAATACAGAGCAGTTTCAGAACAAAATAAGAGTGTACAAACAATACAGAGCAGTTTCAGAACAAAATAAGAGTGTACAAACAATACAGAGCAGTTTCAGAACAAAATAAGAGTGTACAAACAATGCAGAGCAGTTTCAGAACAAAATAAGAGTGTACAAACAATATAGAGCAGTTTCAGAACAACATGAAAGTGTACAAACAATATAGAGCAGTTTCAGAACAACATGAAAGTGTACAAACAATGCAGAGCAGTTTCAGAACAACATGAGAGTGTACAAACAATGCAGAGCAGTTTCAGAACAACATGAGAGTGTACAGACAATACAGAGCAGTTTCAGAACAACATGAAAGTGTACAAGCAATACAGAACAGTTTTAGAACAGCATGGGAGAGTACACACAATATAGAGCAGTTTCAGAACAACATGAGAGTGTACAAACAATATAGAGCAGTTTCAGAACAACATGAGAGGGTACAAGCAATACAGAGCAGTTTCAGAACAGCATGAAAGTGTACACGCAATACAGAGCAGTTTCAGAACAACAAAGAGTGTACAAACAATACAGAGCAATTTCAGAACAAAATAAGAGTGTACAAACAATACAGAGCAATTTCGGAACAACATGAGAGTGTACACGCAATACAGAGCAGTTTCAGAACAACAATAGAGTGTACAAACAATACAGAGCAGTTTCAGAACAAAATAAGAGTGTACAAACAATACAGAGCAGTTTCAGAACAAAATAAGAGTGTACAAACAATACAGAGCAGTTTCAGAACAAAATAAGAGTGTACAAACAATACAGAGCAGTTTCAGAACAAAATAAGAGTGTACAAACAATGCAGAGCAGTTTCAGAACAAAATAAGAGTGTACAAACAATATAGAGCAGTTTCAGAACAACATGAAAGTGTACAAACAATATAGAGCAGTTTCAGAACAACATGAAAGTGTACAAACAATGCAGAGCAGTTTCAGAACAACATGAGAGTGTACAAACAATGCAGAGCAGTTTCAGAACAACATGAAAGTGTACAAGCAATACAGAGCAGTTTCAGAACAACATGAGAATGTACACGCAATACAGAGCAATTCCAGAACAGCATGGGAGAGTACACACAATATAGAGCAGTTTCAGAACAACATGAGAGTGTACAAACAATATAGAGCAGTTTCAGAACAACATGAGAGGGTACAAGCAATACAGAGCAGTTTCAGAACAGCATGAAAGTGTACAAGCAATACAGAGCAGTTTCAGAACAACATGAGAGTGTACAAACAATACAGGGCAGTTTCAGAACAACATGAGAGTGTACAAACAATACAGAACAGTTTCAGAACAGCATGAAAGTGTACAAGCAATACAGAGCAGTTTCAGAACAACATGAGAGTGTACACGCAATACAGAGCAGTTTCAGAACAACAAAAGAGTGTACAAACAATACAGAGCAATTTCAGAACAAAATAAGAGTGTACAAACAATACAGAGCAGTTTCAGAACAACAATAGAGTGTACAAACAATACAGAGCAATTTCGGAACAACATGAGAGTGTACACGCAATACAGAGCAGTTTCAGAACAACAATAGAGTGTACAAACAATACAGAGCAGTTTCAGAACAAAATAAGAGTGTACAAACAATACAGAGCAATTTCGGAACAACATGAGAGTGTACACGCAATACAGAGCAGTTTCAGAACAACAATAGAGTGTACAAACAATACAGAGCAGTTTCAGAACAACATGAGAGTGTACAAACAATACAGAGCAGTTTCAGAACAACATGAGAGTGTACACGCAATACAGAGCAGTTTCAGAACAACAATAGAGTGTACAAACAATACAGAGCAGTTTCAGAACAAAATAAGAGTGTACAAACAATACAGAGCAATTTCGGAACAACATGAGAGTGTACACGCAATACAGAGCAGTTTCAGAACAACAATAGAGTGTACAAACAATACAGAGCAGTTTCAGAACAAAATAAGAGTGTAAAAACAATACAGAGCAGTTTCAATGTAGCATGAGTGAGTGCAAACAATACAGAGCAGTTTTACTGCAGCATGAGTGAGTGCAAACAATACAGAGCAGTTTCAGAACAACAATAGAGTGTACAAACAATACAGAGCAGTTTCACTGCAGCATGAGTGAGTGTAAACAATACAGAACCGCATGAGATGCAACATTATACGGCGTGGGATAGATTAAATTACCTAATGAGAGATAAAGATATAGAGTATGGGTCAGATAGCTTAGTCAGTACCCATTTCTCAACATATAACATGGAAATTTTCTAGCTGTTATAGGAAAAGGTGTAAGGATGGTAACATGACTTGACCCGTCAACATGTCCAGGAATTAGGTTGACAAACAAACTCAGGGCAGGTCAAGTTGACCAGAGAGATGTTATTCATAAGAGTCATGGTAGCATTGTTTTGGAACAAGTTAGTAAGGTCAAGTAGGCTCAAGATGGCGCCTTGTTTAGGCAATTTTAACACAATTCATATATAGTTTAGACCTCGCAGATTTTAAATGACTGCATATGGCCTGCACAAAAAGTAAGCAATAAATTATAGAATTAAGACTGGAGTATTTAGCCTCAAGCACAAGATTTTGATAGTTAGCTAACTTAGAGAAAAAGAGGAGCAGTGCGAGGCAATATCAGAGAAGTTAATTAGTAAAGGAAGAGCAAAAGTTAGTTAACAGCAGTTAGTTGAGAAGTAGACAGAGCAAGAACAGAATAAGTAGAACTAGAAACAGAGAAAAAGTCTAATATAAATAAGTCAGGGGGTATAAACATAGTTTATTAGTGAAATGTTCCAAGTTATATTCAGAAGTTTTGTGCTCCAAACAACAAACACTAAGTAGATCATTTACAATCAAAGTGTAACGTAAGACAGTTGTGAATGTAAGAGATAGAATTATATATATCACAGAAAATAAGTACTGGGAGACAAACTCAATAAATAACGTTGTTAGCCTCTGAACTCGTCTCAAATAAAGAACATGATTGGTAATTCTAGTACTGCCACTAATCATCACATGCCAAGAGATTGATTCAATATACTTGAATGAACCTGATTTGCTTAGTCCATGATTGTTGAATATGTCAAGACTTTGTTAAAATGCTGTGCATGTTTATATGTGTGATCTGTGTCGGATCAAAACAGTTGAAGTATAGCATTATGAAGAGCTATAAATAAGAAGTGAAATATATAAAACTCTGGAACAGAGTGAATGCAATCAATGCAGAGAAGCATGATTGAGTGTAAACAATAGAGAGCAATTTCAGAACAGGATGAAAGAGTGCAAATAATAGAGAGAAATTTCAGAACAGCATGAAAGGGTGCAAATAATACAGCGCAGCATGAAAGAGTGCAAACAATAGAGAGCAATTTCAGAATAAGATGAAAGAGTGCAAACATTACAGCGCAGCATGAAAGAGTGCAAACAATAGAGAGAAATTTCAGAACAACATGAAAGGGTACAAATAATACCGAAGCAGCATGAAAGAGTGCAAACAATAGAGAGCAATTTCAGAACAACATGAAAGGGTGCAAATAATACCGAAGCAGCATGAAAGAGTGCAAACAATAGAGAGCAATTTCAGAACAACATGAAAGGGTGCAAATAATACCGAAGCAGCATGAAAGAGTGCAAACAATAGAGAGCAATTTCAGAACAGCATGAAAGAGTGCAAACAATAGAGAGCAATTTCAGAACAGGATGAAAGAGTGCAAATAATAGAGAGCAATTTCAGAACAGGATGAAAGAGTGCAAACAATAAAGAGCAATTTAAGAACAGTGGAATGAGTGCAAATAACACAGAGCAGCATGAGTGGGTACAAACAATACAGAACAATTTCAGAACAGCATGAGAGGAGAGTGCAAACATTACAGAACAGCATGAGAGAATACAAACAATACAGAGCAATTCCCCATCAAAATTGTGGATTAAAATGTACACCAAAATAACAAGAAAAACCAGACTAATTCTAGAACACATTACTGACTTGCACTCCTAGAGAAGTAGGGAATGTATCAATGAAATATTTACAGTGTAGAAAATTGCCCAAAAAATGAGAGAGTACACTCAGTCTTAACATGGCCTTTAAGGACCTACAAACGGCAATTAGAAGGGCAACTATGGGAGACAGAAAAAAATACAGAAAAATCAGAAGTCAACATGTTAACAAAAGCAGTTGCAATGTAAGAACAGGATATTTTGAGGTTACAGAACACTGAGGTTACGAATGAAGTCAGGCTGCTGGGTTATGATACATTCTCTCTCCACACTGCTCATTACATACATAGACTACATAATCAGAACAACTGATACAAAAGAAACAAACTCCTATTTGATGATGACCAGCAAGCATTAATCTGGAAAAATAAATGCTGTAAGAAAGTATGAACAAATGAGACTGTAAATAAATTAAACGTTCCGTCTATACATTACTAGGTGTACGGGGAATACGGTGCTATTGACCACTTCACATTTTGTCAGGGTGATCTGGTTGGTATCATAAAAGGTTGTCTTTACTTCCACAAAAATCTCTGGTACCAAATTTGAGAGGTTGTGTCAACGAAAAATAAAAATGATTCCTTCTGAGAACTGAACCTGGACCCCTCCAACCAGAAGTGAGTGCACTAACCACTCAGAGAAGAGGCTTCAAATTAGACTATAAAGGCAGACAACTTGGCATAAAAATTACCTTTGACTAAGATTGAGTTAATTAATATCTCCAGAGAAAGGCCGAATGTCACAACAAACAAAGGATGAAGATGGCGTTAAATACCTAGGCAGTCTTGCAACACATGACTTCAAACAAGCAGTAGAAAGAAACATGAAAGATTAAAGGCCAACAAAGTTATTTGACACAATCTTCATCTCAGTGTGTTATCAATGTCAACTTGGATACTATAATAACCAATTATATAAATACCACAGAAATGAAATGTGTTAATTTGTTGAGAGCCAGCCTGAAAGACAAAATCAGAAGTGGAGAGCTAAGAAGCCAGTGATCGCCCCATCAGTAGAAAATTAAACAGACAAGAAGTTAAAAGTAACACAATTGAAATATCTCAACACAATCAATGCAGCTATCAACAAACACAATGAAAACAATTGACCAAGACATCCCTGATAGGATAGATTTATACCTTCTGTTTGATTGACAGAAACAAATATTTTCAATTTCAGTCCCAGGTGTATCTTTGTTCAGGTAGGTTATGGTGTGTAATAGACAGTGCCAAGGCAAATATTTATTTGTTTTTCATCTATTTTAGGATACCTCTTTTCTGCCTCATTTGCCTTTCAGAGTCAAAGGGAGATACTGTTTGCTCTTCTGTTGGTCTGTCCCACTGTTACGTTTTCTAGTTTTTCAAACATTCCACAATGCATCATTTTAATGGTCTGATGCTCTCATTGTTTTTGTTGAAGGCTCGTTTTGTTAAAATGTTGATCTTTTTGTCTTATAATATAGGTAAACTATTGTGTTTCTTTAAGTACTCAATGCTATGAATTATCACAGTATTTCCATGATCTTGTCCTTCTATGCTGTTTCATGTCAGAAACATATTTTGGTGGGTTGTTTTTTGTTCTTCTTATTGTTCTAAAAACTAGCATTCAGGTCTAATACGGCAGCACAATCATGAAATGAAGAGTGCTTGTTCTGCCTCTAAGGGTTATTTTTTTGTTGTTAGACAATAGTGGGTGACATATTTATGATATGTCTGATTTAGGATACACAGATCACTCACTATAGCCACAACTTTTCATCATTAAGTGCCATCTCCGCATCGAAGGTTGGCTACCATTCTATTCTGTCTCTTGCTTTTATGGTGCAGGCTATCGTAGGTTGACATGTCCATCTTTTTATGTTACTTGTCCATGTTAGTCATGGTTTTCTCTGCCACTTTTACATTGTACTTTCCCTTTTTTCCAAGAATACTTTTAGCAGACTGCTGTGTCTTTTGCTAAAAATCTCCAAATGTCTTGTTTGAATTGTGTTTAGTAGTTCTGTTTTCATTCCATCCAATTTAACCAATTCTTCTATATATCCACATTTCAAAGGCTTCAATTTTCTGTTCTGTTTTCTTGTCTAATGTCCATGCTTCTGCACCATACAGGAATATTGAGAAAACATACAATTTTGCTATTCTTAGTTTTAGCCCTGGTGTTATTTGTTTTGATGTTAGTATATTTTTCATGGAATTAAAATCACTTCTTGTCATACCTATTCTTTTGTTTATTTAAGTTTTACATTTCCCATCACTGGTTATAGTATGTGCAAGTTATTTGTAGCTCTGAACTGTCTCCAGGTCTATTTATTCAACTTTGATATCCACTTATAGGTTTTGAGTATTATCTTTGTTTATGATCATAGTTTGTCTTTTTTATATTCATATCTAATCCACATTTTTGCTTGTTATGTTTATTTCATTAAGTAATTGTATATCTTTAGAAGTTTCTGCTAGTAATAGTATCATCAGCATATCTTAGGTTATTGATTATCTTTCCATTAATGTTTATCTTAGGTTATTGATTATCTTTCCATTAATGTTTACGTCTGGCATCTCTATGATGTTTTTAAAGATGTGTTCAGTGTGTAGATTGAACAAGCTTAGTGATAGGATGCATCCCTATATTGATTTTTATATCAATAGAGTGTAGGGTTCTCTTGGTTATATTTTATTATTGCTGTTAGCTCCTAGAATAAATTACATATTAATCGTATGTTTGTGTCATCTAGATGTATAACTATTGGACAGTCTATAAGTTGTTTATCATGAATTCTATCAAAAGCTCTGGTGTAGTCTATGAAGCAGGCATATATTGGTTTATTTACACCAGTTTTACATAAATTATATCAAGTCTTGCACCTAAGAAGAGTTAGCATTCATGTCCCTTATGTTACAACAATGTCAAACCACATGCTTTTCAAATGTATTAAACATGACTGATTCTTCTAAACTGACATGTTAATGTGTTACTGGGATTGTTACTGTATATCATATTTGACATTCTTATAAATTATTTCGTTCCCTGTGATAAGTTCTGATTAAAAATTTATGAGCTTTGACATGTTTATATTTAATCAAAAGAACTATATTATGAAATGTTTTTTAAACTCATCACAGCTGTTACAAGATATTTGTAGAGACAACAGCAAATAAACAAAAGACAAATATTATGCAGTGGGCTTTACTTGAAGCAGCTCAAATACAAAGATAATTCAAGCAACATCAAGTGACTGATAAAGCTATCAGGAGTCTGTTAAACTGTCACAAATCATAAAACCAAGATTATCTCACTCAAACACTAATACATTTTGAACAATTCCCATACAATAAATTCAAGCAAACAAATTGCACTTTTTGAAAACTTCAGCAGTTACCATTAATATGCAATAATTTCATTTCTTGACATCACAATTCTTTGTAAACAGCTGAAACACAGAGACTCTCCCAATGCACACAATACATAGCTATAGCAAAATTTAATTTGTACGCCAGTTATTTAATTTCGGACACCTGCATTTCAAAACGATAGCAACTGGTAGTGACAGTGCATGATTATATATGTCCCCAAGTTGTACTTTCCAGAGATTTCTGTCTCAATATACACTGACTCAATGAAGGAATTTTTAAGTTAAGAAATAAATATTTAAGAAAATGGTGACAACAAATACAGAAGAAGTTAAGGATGCCTTGCACAACATGAAAATAGGATAGTCATATGGACTTGATGATATAACCAAAGATGATATAACCAAATAGGAGATGACAAAGCTGTTATTTTACATCTACAATATATACTGGATGATTCACTAAGACTATATTCATAGAGCTACTTAAGAAACTGGCAGTCATAGAATGTGAGGGTCATCATACAAATACTGTAGCCTTGAGAGTCACATGACCAAAATATTACTTGGAATTATAATTCGTTGATTGAGAAAAATGAAACCAGATATGTTATGAACAATGTGGATTTGTTGAAGGTAAAAGGCACAAATGCCATATACATTATAAAAACATTAATAGAAAGCCACAAAAGTCAACACATATCTGTATTTATCTTATGCTTTATAGACTACAGCAAGGCATCTGACAAAGTAAAGCATCAAGAAATAATGAATATTTTAGAAAATGTAATGTTTGTAGCAGAGACTGGAGAATTATATAGGATATGAACTGCCAACAAAAAGCCTCCATAAGAAATGGTGACCCATTGAGGAGGACATTTTAACAGATAAAACAAGGTGTATGTCAGTGTTGTGTACTATCACCAGATTAATTTATATATATATAGTGAGATCCATAAAGGAGATACCAGGAATATCATTCGGTGGTCATAATATAAACATCCTGAGGTATATTGTTTGTCTTAATTGGTAAATGTGAAAAGGAGCAACAGAGAAGGAAAGCAAAAATAAAGGCCTTAGCCTCAACAACAAAAAGACAAGTAATGGTTACAATAAAGAAAAGGACTTGACATGAACAATTAAAGTAAATGGTACAGTATTAAAACAGGTCAAGGAAATAAAAAAAAAAATCAAGGAACTAAGTTAACTTCAGATGGAGGATAAAAGTGCAAACTGTTGGGTCACAGAGAAACAAAATATTTGGCACCACAGACAATTTTTGATTATTAAAGACCAGAGTATGAGTAAACACTAAAATTACTAAATATCTTAATGGCCACTAATGTTGAGAAGATGGGAATCAATGCAGTACTGGACCAAAGACAAAAAGCCCACTGATTGCTCCATAATTGAGCAGCCTAGTGATTTGTCAAATTTAAATATTCATAATTATAAAATATGTGTAAGCTTAAATGTGAATAACCTCAAAAGAAATAAAAGTTTATTATTTTATTTCTGTAACTTATAATTATAAAATTTTATATACGTATTTATATATTGTTTTAATTTCACATGTGAATGGTGGCAAACTTTGAAATGCAGATACTAAGAAAAAATATTTTTATGCAGAACATTTTCAATTTTCCATTTAATAAGTAGTAATTGCATGGTAATTGTACTGAAAGTAATAAATGATAGTGATGTAATCAATTAAAGAAAATGCTGAATTCTTCAACCCAATGTTTTACCATAGACTTTCACATTTATGAACATTCTTCTTGGAACACTTCTGAATTGTGGAATGGTATTGCCAAAGGTTAAGTTTAAATTGTTCCTTATATGCTGGACACCTGTAAAAGATGATCAGCAGTTGTGTACACCAATAAAACTGATCCCTCCACTATTTAAAACAGTTATTGCTTTTTACACAAGGTTTTTACTTTTTTTCTGGGGACATAAATATCTATTGATCTTGTGACTATGTCTCCTGTGGTCATTAGACTTAATAACCAGCATATTCTTAGTCCTTTCATACCAGAAGTATGTTGTTTTAAGACACTATCTCAGCATCAACGACAAACTTCCGAACTTCATAATACATCATATTCGCTGTTATAATATAACATAAATTCATCAAATTATTCAAAAAGTAAAATACTTGATTCAGAGCTTTGGAATAACAACCTATGTAATTTTAAACCCATTTTTAAAAAAAATTATAAATAAGAACCACAAACTGTATGCTAGGAAACTGTAGGGCAAACAAGACACTGCAAATAATTGTATGCATTTCTTTAAGGGGTTTAATTAACTGTCCATGTTTAATTAGAAAAGAGTTAATTACAAATGCATAACTGTGTTCTTTGCATGAAAAACAACATAACATTTTGTCTTGTAATCAGTTTGCACAAATTCTATGTCCTTGTTAAATAAACTATATAGATTCTAACCAATTTAGGGAATGTTTAATATCTGCAATCCTCGTATCCACTGGTCCTTTTTATCATATAATCTTGTTGTTTTTTTGTTTTTTTTTGGAAATCTCAGACTGTGAAAACATCAAGCTTTGGCCCTGAGCTACTTTCCTTTCCATGCTATCGTTTATGGTTGCTTCATGCTCACTTGGTGCTATCATTTCAGATTGGAGTGTAGAAGCTTCAGGTCTTTGTCACCGTCTGCTTGTAGATATTAGAGCTGTGATATGGTAAGTTCAGACCTGTCAAAAACAGCGAGTGCTGGATGCATGAAACAATTTACGGTATCCTTGCATCTCTGAAAAGTGTTCAGCTGCAAGGCCATTGTGGAGCTAAAAAAGTCAGGAATTAGCTATTATGTGCTGGAATCATTGTCTCAGAACTGACTTACAGTATGTACAGTTATATCCCTCTTTTACTTTACAGTCCATTTTATCTGCTTTGAGTTCGCTTTCATGTCTCATATCCTGACTATTGTAAAACAAAGATATAACAAAATGTATTCCAATTTTCCTTCGATGTCTTTCTCAATAAATTAATTAACCTATCTCTTGTATGACTCCTCTTCCACTCATTGCAAGAATTTAAAAACAAATGCACTCTCCGTTGGTGTCTTCTAGTCTATCCAATGCAAACTCAAGTTATTTGTGTCAATTTTGGAAGCCAAGCATATGTAAAATTGATTTTTAAAAACTTAAATTCTCTCAGTCATAGAGAGCCATTGATATAAGTACTTTTAACTACATGCACACAGAAAAATATGGTATGTGTGTGTGTGTTGCGAATTCTTAAATGTAAAATGTGCTGGCACCAAAATTATGCACTGTTGAATACAAGTTTTTACTTTCTAGTAATATACAAAATTCTATGGGTCATTAGAAATGTTATCACTGAAAAGGACAAAAAGTGCAATAGACAACTACGCTTCAATAATCCTGGTGTGATGGTCAGGCAGATGTGCAGGATAAAATGTGAGAAGAGGCCATAAAATATTGCCTAATTAAAATGATTAAAATATTTCACACAATCTTTGGAACAGTGGTAAATGTATTGGTCCAATATTTGCATTTAAGCGTGCAATGTACTAAATACACAAATGTAAAAACTGGTATTTGTAAAATTTGTAAGTATTTCATTACACAAATGAAGATTACATGAGTAAATATTTTGATGTTTAATGGAATTGTCAACAACTACTACTATAACTGTTCATCCTCCCTCTCAAGAAAACAACATATATGTAAATGATCTAAATGAATGTAAAGCATTCGTATTTTTTTTCTTACTACAGATCTTTCAATAATAGAAGTTATGTGACTTGAATTATGGATCAAACTTGTGTATACTGAAACATGGCTTCACACAAATCTTAAATAAATAACAATGAAGGTTAAAAATTGCATTTGGCTAAGCGACGACATAAGTAGCATTAACAGTTTGATTTTTATTCAACTTGGGCCTGCACAAATGATATTTTGAACTCCTTCATATAAGATTGTCATGTTATTTTAGATAAAGAATATTAAAAACTCAGCCTTGTATAATTGGCCGGTCAAAAAAAAAAGAAAAGAGAGATACAGAATAAATTTTAAAAAGAAGAGACCAGTGGTTCCATGTTTTGTGTACATTAACTCACATTTCAGCTCTTGGGGTAGAAATTGACTTTTCCACAGCAAATATCAGTTTACATTTGGTTAAATAAGTGATATTCTATAATGAACAAATAGTACATTAAATTTTCATAAAATGGTCTGTGATGGCCAAAAGATTAGCATGCATATGTAAATAATCAGTGTATGTCAAGATGCTCATGGACAATAGGATGGGGACCACTGAAACAGATCTAACATTTGACAATGTGTTTTACTTAATTTGCAAAGGGGTCTTTAAAGGCAGCTTCTGTTACAATATCAATGGACCCACAAAATCGGCAAGATTCACAAAAGCATATTGCATGGCCAATTACCAATGTAGTCTCAGTTAAAAACAAGATTCCACCCGTAACATTAACAATTAAGTCACAATACTGATATTAACATGATTGCAGTAGTACAAGGAACGCATAGCCATGATCCATGGGATTTGCAAGAGTAACTGTAAATTATTGTTGTATCTCTTGGTTGTAATGATCAGATGGTACATAAAAGAAGTCTTCATAACAAATGTACTGGTACTAAGGGAAGTTATAATTTCATGCCCACAATTCAGCTTGAGTAAATATCATCAGCTGAGATAAGAACATTCAGTACTCCCCCAATAAAATTCAGACTTCCTGTGGCCAGCACCTGAATATGATCTGCCTCTGCAAGGTAGGGGGGAATAGTCTGTGAGACTGAGTTGGGATCTAACACTTGTACATTGTCATCTCTACCTTGTCCAGCCCATGCCAGTGCCTCTGTTATGCAGGGGAATATGAGGGATGGCTTTGTGCACATGTCAACTGAAGACAGCGGCTGCAGGCTGGGGTTATTCTGGAGCAGCTCGTTGAGGTTATCTACCTCTCCCAGGAGGTTGGCATTCACAATAAGACTTGGTTTGATGACATAATTGAGCATGTCCCCACAAACAGCAGGAAGGTCACCACTTGGCAACAGTCTATCTGTGAGTTCAGCTTCCTCACAGTTCTCTACAGACATTCTATCACTAACAATGGACATCATGTCACTGCGGTCAGATTCAGACACAATAGAAGACTTTTCACTCTCCCCATCACTACTCTTGTCTCCTGTCTGTGCCACAGGTTGGTCAATTCCATTAACAGGCCATCCAGCCTTCAGAAGACGAAGATTATTTCTTTCTCGCTCTGTGGTAGCCATTAATTTTTCCCAAGCCAGCTGGTTCCTAACTACAGTCTCATTCTCGACTTTAGGATCCAACTTCTTCAGCTGTAGGTCTAGAGAGGAAATAAAGAGTTCTTACATCAAATATTTTATGATTATATGCACACAAAAAATATAAACAAAAGCTATTGTATATCATCACTTAATGATTGCAGCTTTATAGTAAATAAAAGAAAACCTCTTACAATCAGCATGATCTTCAGAAAATGGCCGTAAGCCAGAAGCCTTGTTTACATTTAAATTCATAACTTAATGTTCTTTCTAATCCTTGAAAAAAAAAAAGGTCAAACACAATATTACGCGGCATCAACTCTAAGGTTAATAAATTATATCAAAGGACTAGAAAACTGAGGTTAGTGAATTGGACAACAAAGAATAAGAGGTAGGGTTTGATCCCAACCGATGGCTTCCTGTTCTATCTATTGTCCTTTCGAACCGGAGACGGCACATAGGGCAGAACCACAATCTTAAAAACAGAAACCCTGCGTGCCAAAATGTCACATATTGCAGAGATCACTGCTTCCAAAATCTATGGCTCTGTTTCCATAACAATACTTTTTACAATGACAGCTTGTCAAGCCATCGATCAATCTCCTTAGTCGCCTCTTACGACATGCCTGGAAGATCACAGTGTCACTATTCTTTACTTCCCTCATGAGGCCCCGGTAACACGCAGGGAACTTCCTGTTCACCCAGCCTTTAATGGGTACCGGTTTTTTTTCTGGGTAAGTAAAGCAGCACAGGCATAATACTGACCACATTACCCCAAAAATCATGTGCTGAAGGTCTGTAAAATGTATGGTCACTAATACCATATTCCCTATACACCACTTTGCGTGACAGGGGTCTTCTTCTTCTTCTACCTTTTTAGCTCCCAGTGGAGCATAGGTCTTCAACAAACACTTTCCAAGTCGTTGTGTCTCTTGCCATTCTTTTAAGATCATTCCATGTCTTCCCCATCATCTTCATCTCTGCTTCTATCTGTCTTCTCCAAGAATTCCTTGGTCTTCTTCTTTGTCTTTTCCCCTGGGGATTCCAAAAAGGACCTGTTGTGTAATACTCTCAGTTGGCTTCCGTAGTGTGTGTCCTATCCAGCGCCATCATCTTCACTGTATCTCTTTATCCACTGGTGTTTGACTGGTACATTTCTACAATTCTATGTTAGTGATTTTGTCCTGCCATTTCCATCCTTTTATCCTGCGTAAGCATCCATTAATGAAAGTCTATCTTCGTGATTGTCAATTTTGTTGTTCTCCATGTTTCACAGCCATATAATAGGACCGCCTTAACATTTGAGTTGAAAATTTTTATTTTTGTATTTAACCTAATTTCTTTGGATTTCCATGTTTCCCAGTGCAATGAAAGCTCCTCTTGCTTTTGATATCCTTATTTTGGTATCATTTTCTGTTCCTCCCTCTTTATCTATATTACTGCCCAGATATATGTAAGATTGTACATCTTATAGAGGTAATTCTCCGTTTTATTTGGTTATTGCCAACTGTTTTAATTCTCATAATGGTCTTATCTCTATGAATCTTCAGTCCTAGCTGTTGTGATATCTCATCAAGTATGCTCATTTTATCCTGCATCTGTTGATGGCTCTGTGATAGGAGAGCTATGTCATCAGCAAAGTCTAAATCATCAAATTGTTTGGTCAGTGACCACTGGATTCCATTTCTGTTGCTACAGGCCCCGGTAGCGCACGGGCGGTGACAGGGGTACTTCACTCTTTTTACTTTAACTAGAAAACTAATGCTGTGATAAATACAAGCATTAACAAATTTGGCAGTGATAGTATAGATTTTGAAGTATATGGCTTAATAATCAGTGAACTATAGTTTGTTTCAGATTGTTTGCCTCCCTAATTCCAGTAATATCTCGAAAACCGTCTGATAGAATACCATGATTTTTTGCATGCGACCTTAGATTTTCAATGACGTAACGAATTTATCATTTAAATTATCGTATGTGTTACCGTTTCCTCAAAGCGGCAACTTCCTTTGATCTCCTTCATATTTGTATTTATTTTGACACAAAAAACAGAATGTACGGTAAATGAAGATCTTTTACACTTTTTAGAGGAAAAGGCGTAACGTTTATTTTTATATAAGGGACATTATTACTTTATAATAAGAGAGTAAGTAAGTAAGTGTTCCTGTCATGCCTGAAGGTGTATAGGGGAATAAACCGCCACAATTGCACTTTTTCACAACATGCTACCCATTTGGATTGGGCTCTTTTAATTATACAACTAATATTGAATCAAATCAAAATAGGCCGAACATTCACCGAATAGAAATTATTTATTTTAAGAACACAGAATACATCGTCAACTCACTAAAAAAAACAGTTCCTGAAGTGGTCCGTATCCAGAGTTTCCAACTCCAACAAAGTCACTTCAGTAAGTTCAAACAAATGAGTTTTATTCAGAATCTGCCGAATCTAATAGACGTATTACCATTTTTGGTTGAATAACCCACAGACCATCGTTTCTCCAATACTTATCTTCCTCAACCATAACATGGTCTTCACAACTAGCCCAATAATCTTTGTCTATGTTTGAAATAGCAACATTGGTAAGCTCTTTAACATCAGATAATTTGAAAGTTTTATTTTCGGATGCTACTTGCCCTTTGATCTTTGCCCAAACTAATTCAATAGGATTTAGGTGTGAGTGATATGGAGGCAGCCTCAAACATCTATGACCATGTTCTTCAATTAATTTATCTATTTGAAATATCTTTGGCCGTTGTATCTGTTTTACAAGTGAAAGTAATTCAGGCTTGAGATACATATCGTTAAATGGTATTTGTTCCCATGTCAGCCATGTCTTTATTTCAGCTTTAGTGCTTGATGATGTTGGAACTTTATCTTCTTGTGCCACTTTGTTATGGTAAGATGCATTATCCATGATCAAACAAGATGGTCGATCTAATAAAGGCAAAAGAGTGTCTTTAATCCAATCTCTGAACATATGACTGTTCATCTCTGAATGATAATCCTGGTTATCAGTTGACTTTGCAATAAAAACAAGTTCAGCATTCTCCACCAGGCCATTATTTTTGCTCCCAGCATGTGCCACTATAAGGCGCTTTCCTTTGCTGCTAGGTACATACCTTTTAATAGTCCCATCTAATGACTGCCATTCTTTTTCATTTGTGTGGTGGGCATTAATCCATGTTTCGTCCAAGTACACAATGTCATAATCTTCATTACGCATTTGTCTAACTTCACGTAAATATTTGCTTCTTGCAGCTACTAAATGAGGTTTCTCGCAAATGATGTTTCTTCCACAAGAATATTTTCTAAAAGTGAAGCCTAAACTCCGCACACTTCTCCATAGTGTAGTTTTTGATACATCAATACTGGTGTTCTTTTTAAGCCAAATCTTAAGTTTCCTTATGGTAACTTCTTCCCCTAAGTCAAACATTTTACAAATCTCTCTGCGGACAAGTTCTCTGTCAAAACTGTCTAACAAATGTTTTCTTCCTCGACTTCTTTCTTTCCTTGAACATTCACATTGAACATTTTTCACTGATCTATGAAACGACCGTTTACTTAAACCTAACACGTGCATCGTTCTCTTTTCAGGATTTGATATGCTGTGATATAGACTCCCTCGTTTTGCCTCTCTACAAAATATAAATATAATTTCTTTGTAATATTTTGTTCAGTAACAAATTTCAACTTTAAACTCATTGTTAAGGGCACAACTCACAAAACACGCCTATGTAAATAATTTGATTTTGTATTTTTGGTGACGTTATACTAATGACGTGATACAAAAAGTTGACAATTTTAATCCAGTAAGTGCAAAACCAGAATTGCGCACCGAATATAAGAGAAATTTGCTACACATATGTGCAAATATTGACAAAAATCTGACATTTGCAATTCAATAGTGTAAACCGGTGCCTTTACCCACCAACATATAAAGGAAATTCCCAAATGAAGATGTTTAAATCATTCTTGAAGTGATATGGAAGGGGTAAATACTCTTAAATTTTGATTCAAATGTGCCCAAGTTTAATCATACTTTTATCCTCCTGGTAAGCAAGCGCACAAGAAAAACCAGCAGTTTGTTTGCAATGAATTTATTTTTTCTATTACGTTATGAGATTCAGTAGGTTACATGCAAAATATCAGCACTGTAGCACAAATGGTTGCTGAGCTGTGGTTTTTTGAAGTGAGGCAAAAAATCTGAAGCGAACTATAGTATTGTACACTTATTGTGATTCAGAACAATGATTTATATAAAAGTTCTATACTACAACTTCATTTTTTTTTGTCTTGCATTCGATCATGACTACTACTCTTTAGGAGGATGAAAACTTGGCAATGATGTGTTGTGGTCTACAGCAAGCTGTGATATTTTCAGCTAAACACATCCAACTCCATAGCAGATTTTTTTAGTACAAGATTTCTCTCTATAAACCTATTCATTTGGCCAGACTGATTGTTGCTGTCACAGGTAGTTAGCTGTGAGTTGCTGACCACATATAACCCAAGTGCTGGAGAGTTGTGTTAGCCTTCCGCAGTAATAATGCTGCAATAAACTGACTGATAAATTGGCAAAGCATGAGTAAATATCTCAAGAGAATAAAAAGTATCACTTACAATGAGATGAGATGATCTGTTTATGAAATATAAATTACAGAAATATGGACACATATAAAATCAAGCAATAGAACTGCTCGCATATGCCACCTTTATACCCCTAATGAAAGTCCAGAGGAACTGAATTTTGCATATCACTTTTTTCTATTCATCACACCAGCAGCCATGTGCTCAGGTGTCTGTAGCAGATATTCTTCAACTTCAAAGGCACTCTCATTTTTATTGTTGAGAATTTTAATATTTTGGGTAGATTTTTTACCGATTAATTTTGCCAGGAGCAGCTGCTATTTTTGGCCTATTCTCTTCTAATTCAAAATGTCAAGGGTTCTTAAAGTGTGCACAATGCACAAATAACCTATTTTTTTTTAGCAGGCTAGACATCAGATCTCACTACCCTGTGACAAGGAGAGGGGTAAAGCCACGAAGAAACCAGATTCTATTTTTTTTTTTTTTTTTTTTGGAAAATTATCCACTGCCTCTGGCAGGAAATCGAACCTGCGGGGTCTTCGTGTTCAGAGGTCAATGTCTTACCTCCAGACCACCCCACCCCCTCCCCCAAAGAAATAACATTCACAGTAAACCATATTCCCCCATACCAGGTCGGTTTCTTGAAGCAATCCCCGAAACCACAAAAGGACAAAATACAGCAGCATCAAACTCACAGTCCTGTGAATTAAAGAAAACATGAGATATGCTATTAGTCATTCACGTACAATAATTTTTTAAAGAGGATATAATTACATTTAATTTATAAGTACGTTCCAAAGATTCTGGAACCAAACTTTTTACATTATCTGGCAAACAGACAACTCTACTGGAATGCAACAAATGAATTATGGGCAAGGCCATCATACAAATGATCATGAAGTTTATTTGAAATTGACCCACAAGAGATGATCACCTAATCCGGTCTCGACAACTCTTGCCTGGACTTGCCAGCCTTTTTATTTTTCCCAGAATAATATACGGAGAAATCCAGTTATTGTTATTTTCTCCAATTTCCTGTCCATTTTACTTCACTGAGACCCAAAATATCAAAGTTATATCTTTTCATCTCTTTATTCACCTGAACTGTCCTGCCTGTTTCATACATTGTTCTCACATTCCATGTTGTAATTCTTAGTTACATGGGGGTGATCAAGGACTTTGTCAGGACAGTGACTTCCATCTCTGTCCATCATTTCTGCCCGAGTCCACATTTGCTCCTCACGTCTGAACACCTGGTCTTTAAAACCTCTACCATAGTTTCATGCAGTCGTTAATGTCAAATACAGAATTCCCTCCAACAAAGTCTGACAGGAATGTTTGTCAAGACCACGACTTCTGGAAAAATTACACCTGGGCTATATAATTTATATTATGATCCGCTTAAGCTGCGACATTTAATCTCTCGTATTAATATTTTAAATCTAGATGTTTATACAGTGGTACAGTTGACAAATTTCTGTGAGTAAAAGCAAAAGTAATAATTTTTTTAGCGCTTCAATTTTGTGATATTTGTATCTGGAGTAGGACTACGTTTTTGTGCTCGCTGCGCTGGTGTTCATAAGTGATTTTAATAATATCTTATGACCTGATGACCTGCTTAATTCATGACATTTAAATCTCTCATATTAACATTCTAAATTTATATTTGTTTACAGAACTATACAATTTAATCATTTTGGTGTGTAAAAGTCATAATTTTTTTTAAATAGTTTTAATTTTGTTAAATTTGCATTTGAAGTTGAGATATATTTTTGCACTTGTGGCACCAGTAAAATTTAAAGTCACAAACACTTGGCTTTTAGGTGGCAATTGTTATTTTAGCAAATTTGCAAGATGAATTAAAACAATGGGCACAGCAATGTCTGTGACATTATATAAACAATAATTGTTTGTATAATGGGATTGCAGGTAAATCTAATGAAAGCTGTTTAGACAGCAGTCCTGAAAGTAGGTTAGAAACACCAACATTTGTGTCAGGAGATGGCGCTCATTTGGGTCATATTAGGACCTAATTTGTGTCAATGTGACTTAGCCCTGTCAGGACACACACAAATAGAAAGGCCTGAAAGGAGACATATAATTATTTACACAGATGAGTCTGTTCTTCGACACATGCAGAGATTATGGGCTTTCGTGGTTCA
This sequence comes from Megaustenia siamemsis, assembly GCA_032433765.1. Taxonomy (NCBI): domain Eukaryota; kingdom Metazoa; phylum Mollusca; class Gastropoda; order Stylommatophora; family Ariophantidae; genus Megaustenia; species Megaustenia siamemsis. Next base: position 40,640,463 of record JAVIAB010000059.1, on the reverse strand, counting down.
GGCCAGTACTGGAGACAGTTTTTTCCAGTGTCTGCAAGTTGTTGAATTGTGAACAGCATGGCAGCAGCTTGTTATTTATGTGACTCAATGAGTATGCCTAAGAAAATATAAGTTTCAAATTAGCTTAACGTATATCTATATCTAGACTTTCAATATACCTTGAGAGGATAAACCAGTACTTCAGGGTCTCTTTCTGGAGCAGTGAAGAATATCAAAACTCTTACCACTTTACCACTGTAAAAGTTACATCAATATTAACAAATTATTAAATGACAACGGTAAAACTTTTGTTTACACTTAATTGGCTGACATTATGTATTAATGGTTTCATTTTAGTAGCAGATTTTTCATGAAATCTCTAAGCAAGACATCACAAAAGATATGTAAACATTGAATATATGTTCAAATATTTAAAAAATTAATAAATAAAAGCATATCATTCATAGCACCACCACAACAGTCCGTTTATTTAAAAAAATCAACTTATAGGGCTCTTTCTCTGGTTCCATTTTCTACAATCCTTCACCAAGTAAACCTTCAAACTTTCACACCATCTGGGATTTTTAACCTAAACTGTTGGACAATCTAACTAGGTTACAGAGTGGTTATGTAATTTCAATTTACATATTTATTCATTCACAGTCAAGAGGCAATGGACATCTTGTCCCACCATAACCCTTGATTTAGTGCCCTTTTGAACAGTTCAACCATTTATAATTTCCCATACCATACCAACAAACCTTTCTCTTTCTACCTCTATCTTTTTGATCTACTTGTTCTGTTGTTAAGTATTCAAACCCACCGTTTCACCATAAATAACCCACAAATCTGGACTAAATCTTCTTGATTGTTATAACTTTCATTTCATTAAAATTTAGATGTATAATTTCTATACCAAAAAAAAAAAATAGCAAAGGTATGACACCATAGCAGTGTGAGTGTGGCTCTTCGAAGTAAGCTACTAAAAACATGTTAGTGTAATATTAATTAAAGACACTTCATCCTACCCTAATTCATTCCGTTCCTGATCTGCAGCTTCAGTAAACCAAGAAGAACACATCTGCATAGATATAAGCAAAGTAGCCTAAATAATCATTCAAATTTCCAAACAGAAATAATTATCAATATATGAGGAAGAGTATTTATTTTGCAATGATCCATAGATTTCACGCTCGGCAAATAAGAGACTAATTAGAATATGCTCTGTGACCACAAGAACTAACTCATTACCTCCATGCTCTCTTACTGCAAGAACTAATTCAATTCATTACCTCTATGCTCTCTTACCGCAAGAACTAATTCATTACCATCATGCTCTCTGACCTCATGAACTAATATATTACCTCCATGCTCTCCTTTGTGTGAGCACCATCCAAATAGTAAGTCACACCTTTTCTGTATATGGTTTGTGCTCTTCCTGGCCACTTGCATGTCGACACCCCTGTCAATCACAGAAATTAAAATAAACAAACTAAATAATCAACTTTACTAATATCAACAATTCATTTTTAAGGTCACAGAATTAGTGACGGCACTGAAAATCAGAAGTATAATGGATAGTAGTTTATCAACTAAATGAATTATGTAACAAATAGTGAAGTGAATTCTTGAGTGCACCTAATATGTTAAACATGCAGCCTATGAATTTCGTACTTGGACCGTGCTATTAATTTTAAAAATTGTACATAGAATCTGTCATAAGACCCTGCAAAGATCTCTTGAAACACTGTGAAGGATGAAAACTTAAGTTATTGAGTTATTTGCTGGTCATCATCATTGCACTCCGAACATATCCATAGGTGCTCAGATCCCCTCCTCAGAAATTCCCGCAGAAACTTCCGGGGAATATGGCGCCCTGTTCGCTGGCTTCTTCAGAGGACTCACAGATAAGTGCTTATTTCCAGTGAACTTTTCTGTTTATTTGTTTGTTTTTATTGATATTTGAAAGGATCATGTTGGTCTATGTGCACATCAATGATACTATGACGACAGTAAGTATTCAGATGCAGCCCAAGCGACAACATCGAAGAAGGAAAACTTAAGTATTATGGTCAGGCATCCAAATTGGCAAAAACCATTTGCAAAGAATAGTGATTGGGTAAAGAACATGACAATAGAGGAAAATATCAGAATGCGGTTTACAAGAATAGACAGACTGAATTTGGCAAGTCAGAGCTGTAAAATGGTTAGTTCTAGACTATAAAATGATAGTTATTCAGAACTTAGCCTTTGAAAATGAATACCAGCAATTTTCTCAAGTAGGAACAGCCTGGCATGATATTGACCAACCTCAAAAATCATAAATGTTAAGGGCATGGAAATATATAGGGACTAAAAACATTCCTTCATACTCCAATGGACTCCTGATTTTATTAGATCAACAAGTAGCAGCAAACACACAGGAATGCAGGAAATTGGATACAGTCATCAATTTGCACAACAGACATCATGGGTTAGGAAGAAATAATGTATGTGGTTACAACAATGGGAAAGTATAAAAAAAAAAAATAAACTAAAATGTCTACACAAAAGCAAACTGCAATTCCAAAATCGAATGTATTAGAACCACAATCCAGATGATATACAACAGCAATCGATTTAGGACTAAAACTAAAAGAAGTTAAATTATTCTCTGACTGCTAGCAATCACCTCTTATTGTGGCCTCATCCAGGCTTGTACAGCTGAGCCTAGGGATGTCATCTACAGCTGTGTCTTCTTGTACGGCCATCATCTCATCTGATAATTGAAACAACTAATAAGGATATCTATTGTAAAGTACAATATGTGAAATATTCATTTTTCAAACTGTTTATACGACAATAAGGTCAAGATAATCAAATAAGACACCATGTGTTCAATATAATGATTTTACTGTCCAGAAAGTGTTTAAAAATATACAATAGGTAATGCAGTATGTAACAGACAGAAAATGTATGTGAAAAGTGTGTGTATGTGTGTCTCTTAGGCAAAAGAATTGCATCATAAGCAACACGAAGTAACCAACATTCTAACTTATGATGACAAACAAGAGTCTATACAAAATAATACAGACAATAAATCAGCTGGGAATATGGATGTAGCTTCACAGATCATTAAATCTATAGTACAATGGAGAGTAAATTGTTTAATGTCAGCACACAAATGTCAGAACACTGATAGAAAGACCTATAGAAATAAAGAAAGATATATATATGTGATTTATAGACTACACAAAAGCATGTGACAAAGTAAAGCTTGTGGAAATAATCAATATGCTGGAGAAATTAAACATTGATGGCAAGAATCTGAAAATCAAAAAAGATGTATTGTCAACAAACAGCAGCCAAACAGGACAGTCACAATATATAGATCAAGGAGTCAGACAAGGCTCCTTTCTGATGCTGGATTTGTTCTCACTTCAGAACGAAAATATTATAAGATCAATAGTAAACAAAAAGGAATTTAAGTCAACTGTCAAAACATAATTTGCTATATGCGGATGACACAGTCTTAATAGCAGAGAAGGAGAAAGAAGTACAAGAAATGATAGTAACATAAAGCAACAAGATAGATCTCAATCTGAATAGTAAGAAAACAGAAGTAATGGCCACATCGAAGAAACAGTCATCACCATCATGTAGCATAAAAATAAACAGGACAAATCTTAAACAAGTGCAACACGTCAAATACTTGGGCACAATAATAATGTCAGATAGAAGATTCATCACAGAAATAAAATCAGAAAAGCTCAGGCCAAAATGGCAATTTTAGAAAATGAAAAACGTCTTAAGCAACAAGTCTATGTCAACAGAAGTGAGAAAAGGAGTTCATAAGTGCTATATAGAGCCAATTCTGACCCTACAGATGCGAATTATGGACAGTACATAAAATATGAAAGACAATTACTGGCCACAGAGATGGGATTTATCAGAAGAATGTTGAAAATTCCCTGGACAGCTAAAAAAAATAAAAAAGACCAATGAGGAAATCCTCTAAGAGGCCAGCACAAAAAGGGAGCTCCTAAAAAAACAGAAAGAAACAGTCAACATTTTTTGGGCACATCATGAGAAGAGGAAAGTTGGAATACTTGGTTACAACTGGCAAAACACAGAGAAAGAGAGATTACGGACGACAAAGAGAGAAAATACTAGATAGCTTGGTATCATAGCATGGAAAACAATAAACAACAGAATTTACATGATGCACTGTGCATAGAAAATTGTGGAAGGACATGATCATCTACGCCAACCGGTATAACTAATGATGATGATTCACATTGGTTCATGCATGTCTAAGACATCTACTCTATCATTTCTATCTTTATGCGTTTCTCTTGATGAGCAACATTTTCTACACCTAGAAGTTGTCATGGTATTCAAGAATTGATATATTTTCACACTGTTTTACACCACACCTTCACTGTGTCAGAGTAAGTCAACATGCGTATTTACTCATTGCCATTGTATTCAGAAAGCACACTAAAGAAAAAGGCATGTGTTTGGTTAATGGTTCTCATTTAAAAATGAAAACAAGCTATCAAAAAGGCCTTATAGTTACCTTTAATAGGTAATAAAAAATAAATTTCACTTACTTTTGTACTGGTATGCTTTCCATATGTTGAACAATTGAATAGCTAGTGCTGCATTATGCATCTGCTTATCTCCTGCAATGCTCAGGTTGAAGTTGTACTTTCTTAACAATTCTTCTGATAGGGGATTCACTATGTACAAAGGAGACTGGTAGAGAAAGAAGATAGACAAGATTATAATAGAACATTAGTTAATCCAAAAAAAAAACAAACAAATTATATACACACACACAACACACATACACAAGGAGTGTTAAAATAAAACCCATCTCAGTGGCTTTATTACAAACGTGTGTGTAAGGCACATCAGCAGGTGTGGCAGAATTAAATACAGCAACTGTATGAAGCAATAAGTAAACACTCATCAGTGTTCTTAAAAAAAGTCGCCATAGGCATTGAGACATGCATCTCACTGTCTAGTTAGATGGTGGAAGCCGACCAAGAAAAATGAGTTTGGTTACACAATGAACCATTTTGTCACCAATGCCATGATGTCTGCATTGGGGTTAATCATTGTCCCTTTAGAGATATTTTTAATGAACAAATGAAAGTCATATGGTAACAGATCAGGACTATAGGTTGCAAAAAGTATGCTGTGTCTATCACTATTGACTTGATAGCTGTATGCAGGTTTTGTAGTGTATGGTACTGATGTTCACACCATCCTCTGAAGTCAGCCAATAGAAGCCACTCATGGTAAAAAAAAAATGTAAATGGATTCAAAAATCATACTGGTCAAATTACCAACAGTCTGCAGCAAAACTAATGAATACTACGTGGGAAATGAACATACAACTATATATTGTTGTGAGCTTATTACGTCAAATATGACATCATCGTGTCTCCTACATGTATGTGTCCACTTGGCACAACATGTGTGGGTTTGATTTGAACACACCTCATATTCTTACTGTCACTATGACGCAAAATGACAGATGAGGTATCTTCTTGACTCTCCAACTATGGATGACAGGATCAAGATCTAGAAAGCACGAGCATACCTGAAGTTGAGTGCAGATAGAGTGCATACATTGCACCACGAGCTTAACACAGAGAAAGGTGTCAGGTTAAAAATAGGCAAATCATGGGTCACCAAGCAGAAGATGTCATCAAACAGATCTGTGGGATTACCAATATCAATGCTGGCAAGGAGTGAATACCGGTGCTTATGTCATTCAAGGGGACCTTCTCATGTGTTGTCACACGCGACAGGAAATGTAGGGAACAGAACTTAGTCATTGTCAATGCGGTGGTCAACTGATTCATCTGGGATAACACCGATGTGAAAGATGCAGTCATCTATACAGACAGATCTAAAATATATGACACAAAAGGAGAGCATTGGCATTTACAGCACGCTTGGCAGGCAGAATAGTCAGTGGTGCATACGTTATGACCACAAGTAGCATGACGATGGAGGTAATGGCTGTGACCAGGGCATTTATCTGGTTAGAGTCACAAGACTACACTCACGCCTGTATACTGAGTGATTCGATGAGCATGATAAGAAAAGTGGAGGCGGGCTCTGTACGTATGCAAGAAGTAAAAAATATGTAAGGTCACCTTTGTCTGCATCTCTGGACATGCAGGGGTACAAGGAAATGAAAGAGCGGATAGGTTGGCTAGCTGCGCTGTCGTTGAAGACGGTCAAGTTTATTGGTCAACCAATGGATCAGGTGGACATCAACAATGCCCTCCGAGATGTGGGAAGGGCACAGGACTTCGACAACCATGCGTCCTCACTCCTTTGAATGAAAGATATGGGTGTTACGATAGTCACAGCCAGAAACAAGAAACTTAGTGGGTGTATAAGAAGACTTATTAACCAACACAGAACTGGAGTCATCAGTCGCTGGACACTACAGAAAATGCTGAGGAGGGGATCTGAGCATCTATGGACATGTTCGGAGTGCAGTGATGATGACCCACAAATAACTCATTAACACCTCTTATGACTTCTTTCTTTTATCCTGTACTGCATTTTGCCGATAGACATCGCAGGCTTGAGCCAGTGATATATTGTATCAAGTGCACTTTCTGTACACAGTAAAAGTAAAATACCCCCGTCACGCCAAGTGGCGTATAGGGAATATGGTGTTAGTGACCATAAATTTTACAGACCTTCGGCACATGATTTTTAGGGTAATGTGGTCGGTATTACGCCTGTGCCGCTTCACTTTCCCAGAAAAAAATCCAATACCCATTAAAGGCTGGGTGAACCTGGAAGCCGTCGGTTGGGATCGAACCCTACCCCTTGTAATCCAGTTCACTAACCACTGAGCTATCGCGGCTCTACTTTCTGTACATAGTGATATTGTATTGTTTTATTATGTCGTAAATTCCCTCGATCCATCTACATTTCTGTCTACCTCCAACAAAATGGAACAACCTCATATGTACATGCATATAAAAGAAATTTTAAAGACATATGACTGACATTCATACACACGTTCCCATTATGCTATATTTTTTGTGTCACAGCGATTGTTGTAATATATTTTGTAGAAAATAAGCTAATAAATATATCACAGAATATAAAGAAACATTTGGTTCTACTGAGAATATTTTTTTTAATGTAATTTTAATGTCTTCAAAGGAGGGGTTTCATTGGGTAGGATGAAAGAGTAAAAAAGAGGGAAAAGAAGAAATCAGTAGACAGTGGTGACTTAGGGGAATAAGAGCAGTATAGGTAATAAAGATAAAGAAAGGAGGAAGAAATATAGGATGGAAGAAAGAATGGAAGAGGAAACCAGTGATTAAAGGAAAGAGTTAACAAGAGTTTAACTCTCTCGGATGGAGAGTGCCAAAATAAATTATGAGTCCGTTCTCCAAAGCGAACAAACTGTGGGTATCTGTGAAACAAGAGATGATGCCAAAAAGCCAGAAGTCCTGGGAGGTATGGTGGCCTGGAGATCTGAAACAGGAGTGCTAGGATATCGTTCGATGTTAAGCAGGTGTTCAAGGTCCCTATCCCCTAAATGTCTGCCAGTTTGGCCAAATACATGTCTTTAGACAGCGATATCATCAGACAGTATTTGTCTAAAGTGTTCATGCTTGTATATTTTTCTTGTCTCTCTACTAGTTTAGCTGTTCAATACAATTTTGTGTTTACTTTACACATTCTAAATTACAAACTGTATCACAGTCCTGTCCCCTTTTTTTAGGAGGGAAGAGAGACAAGAGAAAGGAAGAGAATATTCAAATGAGAAAGAATAACCTAGTGTTGTGAATATTACATAAGCTATTACCAGTTGTTGAACATGATTGAAATACCTGTGTTTCTTTTGCCCTTTTGAGTATGACCTGCATAGCTGAGGTACATTGAGGTGCTGTGATTGCTGGACAATGTTTCTAAGCAAAGAAAATGAAAAAAATATGTGCATGTTCTGTGTTCATAAAAAACAAGCTTGCTACAACAAAAATAAATCATTTGACTTAAGTAGCAAGATGCCCTCAATAATTTTACTCATAATTACTTGGAAGCACAAAAAAATACAATAACAAAAGAATACCAGACACATCATACAGTTATTTTTCACAATACAATGTTCCCCCTGATCAAATGATTTATAGATCTGTGTTTGTGTTAGACAACAGATCAATACTAAATATAGGCTAATTCAAAAGTGCCTGTAAAATAGAGACAACGAAGCTAGGATATTTTGTAATATTGGGAGTTCCAAAGCTGTGAAAATGTTAACAAGACTTCATATTTGTGTATTACCATATTCTTTGTTCAAATCCATTTTCTTTAATCATTTTGTTTATGGATTTTGTTACATTGTTTCTTATGTGTTTTCAGAGTTTCATGACAACTTTCATAAAGTACACAGCCAGACAAGAGGTTTATTACAGACTGGTATTGGGTATGTGCTAAGGTATAAAATACACACTAATATGCCCAGTTGGTCAACACTGGAAAATAGTAAGGCATGTGAAAAAACATACAGATGGGGGATGATAAAACATACAGATTCATACCCTGAATGCTGTGATGTTAACAGATGAATGAAAGTGGTCTAGCATTTTACACTCATGCATCATTACTTTCAGTGAAAACATTTAGCAAACCAGTATAATTTGCATGACTATTCCATATTCACATTTCATCTTTCTAATATACTAAATTCATTAACTTAAGTGCTACATCTTACTTCCCTGATGCACGCATTTGCTATCAGTCACAGAACAAGATAATATAAATGGAGCTTATGACTATACTAAATGAATGTGGTAATTAAATACCAATTCTGTGTCCTAAAAAAGTAGTAGATATCACTATAGTAAGTAGCAAATGATTAGGTGATTTCATTACTAATCTCAGGATTAAAAAAAAAAAAACCACATCAAGATGACAAATCCCATGTTAAAATGTCCTACATTGGCTCGAGCCAGTTTTATGCCCCATCAAAAAGTATAATTCTTATGCTCTCACCTGTTAGGGGAGCTCAGATTCAATTCTAAAAATATGCAACTTTTTAAATTTTTTTTTAAAAACTTGCATGGCTTTAGAGCTCACCTTGTACCTGAAAATGGGTACCAAAGATATTCTGTAAGAAGAGTAGGGTACCACGGTCTGATACTGACCACATGGAAAAATATGGGCACTAACATAAGTGCTACCTATATGCACCAAAATGTGTGACCAGAACACTTACTTTTAATATCTGCCAAGATTGAACTATTTCAGTTCCCAGAGGATGTAGATCTATACAGATCTATACCTATGTTTCATAAATTATACCAAAGCATTTGACAAAGTAAAGCACAATGAAATAATCAAAATTTAGAATGCATAAACGTAGACAGCAAAGATCTAAGAATAATAAAGAACATGTACTGGCAACAAACAGCCGCCAAAAGAACTGGAAATAAATTTGGAATGTTTCAACAAATAAAACAGGGTGCTTGGCAAGGTTGTGTGCTGTCACCAGATTTATTTAATATATATATATATATTGAGATTATTTTAAGAGCCATAAGGGACATGCCTAGAATAACCATTGGAGGTCATAATATGAATAATCTAATGTTTGCTAATAATACAGTCTTAATCACTAAGAGTTAAAATGAGCTACAAGAAATGTTAGACATTATAGTGAAGGAAAGCAACATTAAAGGACTCGGCCTTAATAGCAAAAAACAAACAGAAGTAATGGTAGCAACAAAAAGAAAGTTATCACTGCAATGCACAACAAAGACAAGTGGAAGAATATTAAAATGGGTAAATTAATTTAAATATCTGGGAACAATGTTAAATATCATATGGTAGATGTACAACAGAGGTGAGATGCAGAATGACTCAGGCATGCACAGCTTTCCCAAAAATTTGGAAGCTACGGTGGAATCCATTTTTGACAATAAAGACAAGAAAAAGAGTTCTTAAATGTTATGTAGAGTCAGTCTTTAACATATGCATGTGAATCATGGACAACAGGATAGCAGACAAGAAAATCACTGGAGGCTGTAGAAATGTGGTTTTACAGAAGAATGTTGAGAATATCATGGACAGCTAAGAAGAGTAATGAAAACGCTGTAAATGGCCAAAGCAAAAAGAGAGCTAATTTCCAATATTAGGAAGAAACAATCATCATTCTTTGGCCATGTAATGAGAAGGTAACAGATGGAATGTATTATGACAACTGGGAAAAATTGAAGGATAAAGAGATAGATGGAAGCAAAGAGAAAAGATATCAGACAGCTTAAGAGAATGTCTTGGCAGAAGGTTAACAACAGAAATGATAAACTGTCGAGATCAAAAGTTGTGGAGAGACATTAACACCTAAGCCACCAATGTTTGGTACTTGATGAAGCTGTAGGATGTAGGAACCAGCTACTCTCTATATCACACAAGCATTAATTTGTTTTAGTGCTGGACTTGGAATTCTGTATATTTGTTAAGTGCAAGTACTGGAAACTGGAGGTATATTTCTAAACCCTCAAGTGGTTGAAGAGTTAATTCATGGCTGTAAAAATTCTTTATAACAGCAACTAACCAAGGTCACTTTATGTCTTTGTAAAATGTATCTCACTGTAATATCCTCCACGTTATTAAACTCGTTTAATGTACAATTAAAATAATTGTATCAGCTATGCACATAAGTGTCATTATACCACTAATCTTGACAATAACGTGATGTAGTTAGCACAGCTTGAACAGAGCAATAGTTAAGTGCACAAGGAAGTTCATTAAAAACATGTCACTGATAGATGTGTTTTAGATTTGGTGTGAAAATATAAAGATCTGATATAAATATTAATTAAAGAATAATGGAAAGGTAATTTCATTTTGTAATAGCCACACACGATTTCCTTTTGAGTTGTGTACATAATGATATAACAGTTGTTCAGCGATGTTAATTATGGTTATTTTCTGCATAATAAATTGGCCTGAAATATTCAATTAAGGATGTTTTGTTCGGTCTTCTAATATGCTTTGAACACCACAACAAATTTACAATTCAGGGGATTTAAAAAAACAAAAAAAAATATGCAATGATAAAAATAACAAAAATGATGGACTTGGAACTATACACACCTTGAATATCCCTGATTTCTGCCAAGCAATAGACTCTATTGTGTCTCCTAGATCATCCGTGTGCTCCAGACCTAAAGATGTGATAGCACAGGCGATGGGATTGCGTATGAAGTTTGTGCTGTCTGTCAAACCACCAATACCAACTTCCATGATGGCAATGTCCACACCTTCATTAAGAAATACATGAAGAGACAAAACCACATGGAAAGCAAAGTATGCGGGCATGCTCTTTCCTTCCTCCATTGGGACACCGATCTGAAAAGTGTGTTAATACTGAATTAAAAGTAAAACTAAATACAAATTGTCAACAAAAAACTCAATATAAAACAAAAATAGATTCAAGTCTGAACTAAAATATATCCAGAATCAACATACCTAGCTAGAGTGTACACAGATTTTTTTTAACATTATTAGGCGATCGAAAGATGTGAAATAGACAATGAGTCAATTCATTTAATAAACATCAGATGAATGTGATAGGTACCCCTGGACTTTCTCTTTTTATATATTTTTTAAAAAAACTCAATAAAACACACATCCCATTTTTGGAGATCTGCCTGGGGGTGTTATGTTGTCCTTTGGGAATTGAGCAATAAAGACTGCATTAACACATGCAATGTGCCAGCATTATTTCACCCTATATAAAAATGTTTAGTTAGACCTGTATCAGGATACAGACGTGTCCACAGCCCCCTCTGCAAGGAGCAATCTATGTTATTGTTATCTAGTCGTCATATATTATTGCATCATCCACCTTCTCATTGGCACCCTGATTTCTGAAACACATGTTGGTGTGGCTCATGACATAATAAAATTGAAAGCCCTGGAAGTTCGTAGTCATAAAAGTGAATTAAAGAGTTAAGAGCTGGATTATAACGCAGATATGACAGTTATACCGTTGAACATGAATACAAGTGACATCATGAAAATGTATCAGTTAAGAATAACTTGAGGTATAAAACATGTTTATTGCATACCAAATATTAACCATAGTTCTGTCATAAAGCTTATGCTATCTTCTTGGCATTCCATTTTCAGCTTGACAAAGCATTCTTTTATTGCTATAATATTTAAAGAAGTCTTCTTAAATGACTCTGTTCTCAGTCACGGATATATAAATGGTACTGTGCCACAATATTTTAAGGTTGAAAAGGTTTCATTCTGACTCTGGTTGCTTTGCTAATAAATGTCATTTCAAGCAGTCAGCAATTAAATCATTACAAGTCCTAAACTGTGAATAAGCTTCTCAACTGACTACAAATTATACTTACAGCCGTGTAAAATCATTAATTGATCACTGTATAAATTACGCATTGTCCTATATAATAACTCAAAGTGGAAACTTCATCACTGGCTTCTAACTAAATTCTTCAGAATTGAAATCATATATCTAATACTTATTCACTTAATCCATCTCTCCAACACATTTGTTTTCTATCACTGCAGATCTGGAATTCAATGCTTGTTCACTACCTAGTTTTCTAAATTCTCTCTTCTCAACTCATTTACTATTTTCCTGTGCGACCTTCACCCTACTTTTCATGTTTATTCACCTGTCTTACAGCATGAATTTTCTGTTTTTGCTCATTTACTGTAACTTAGCTATTGCTCTTCATTTTTACTCTTGACTTCTTTGTTACAAATATTCTATGTACTATAAATCTTCTTTTTTTATTCATTATCTTTATTGTAAACTTCTTATTCTGTGCTTTCCTTAATGTAACATCTTTCCTTTTAACATGTAGGATGGACAGTATGGGATTGAACGTTACCATGTTCCAACAAACCGTCTGTGCCCACTGGTCCAAAGTGTTTTGACTTGATTGATGGACAGGGGTGGTTCCTAAGGATATACGCATCATGGCGATCACCTTTTCCTCACTGATGGTCGGTTGTCTGAAATTTGTTCTGTTTGGTGAGGATCTATCACATTATTCGGTGCTTGTTTTCTTGGTTTCCAGTTAATGGCTGTAGACCCAGATTCATCTATTCACAATTTTTACATGAAAGCCTCCACTTTTCAGCACCAGAACACTGTAGAAGTTTATCGAAGGCATCAACATATCAATCTTTCAGTTCTCCAGCCAGCCGGCATGATACACACCTTGTAGAACTTTATTGCACTCGAGAACATCATGGACAATACTGTGTGCTGACCTAAAACTCATACCCAAACAGACAACTTTTTCATTCACTGTTACCTACCAATGTCGTCTCGCATCTGAGTTTTGATGCTTGAAGCGACATTATCCAAAAGTCTTTGAACACTTCTGGATAGGCAGCCAAGCACATATGGGTGGAAACTTGTGTGCTAAGATGCCGATTCAAGCCTCGTGCTTTACCTTTACCAATTTGCATTAACCATGCTGCCACTGCTAAAATGGCCTCTGGCATTACTACTGGGTGCTTGACATGGTTGAGGACAGTATTTTACAGAACTAACAGCATTTCAAAACTTTAAAATCCATTCATACAGTTGTTGCAGTGACAAACATACATCACCATACTGCATTTTCATTCTGCGATAAATTTAATGAGTTTAATCTATTTATAACTTCAAAATCTAAAACGCTGCTCCTTTCTGGTGCTTGTTGCTAATGGAGGTGCCATGTTTACACTTCTACATTACACTCATGATTCATTCCAGCTTGGTGCTGTCACCTACCAGTTACTCTTTAGACCATGACTAAAATGTCACCATTACCCAAGAAAACTGCAACTGCACACCGTTTCTGAATTTCAGCTACAGTCTTAATTTGAAACATCCTTCTATGAGGATCACATAGCAATAAGTAAAAGTATTATTTGCCATCTAATTTTTAGTGAGAGAGTGTGTGTGTTTGTGAGAGAGAGAGAGAGAGAGAGAGAGAGAGAGAGAGAGAGAGAGAGAGAGAGAGAGAGAACATTAATAACATAGTGATAATGTGCTGAGGTGGCAATATATTAAGCATAAGTTTGAATGCTACTTGATGTCAAACTAAAATAGAAATACATAGTCCATAGAGTTGGGGAAATGTAATGACAGCAATGAAGAGCACTGGCTCCCCAGCTCTAAGTGTTGTGGTCTAGTGCTATGAAATGTCATCCAGCTCCCATAAGACAGTTTTTGGTTTAATTAAACATTAAAATTGTATTCAACAACTTCTGAACTAACCTTCTCCATTGTTTTGTTCTTTCAAGTTATGTCAAAATTATAATATATTCAAAATTAATTTCTTTAATAACAACAATTATTTTCTCAAAGGTTCTTTCTACTTTACTGAATGAGTACTAACACGAATCTGCCAAATAAAGAATATGATATCAGTTGGTGGATACTTACCTCTTCAGTCTCCTTAAGCTTGTTGTAGACCTTCCAAAAATAATAGCAGTATTTCTCTTTGCTGAGAGGCTTTCCATTAATACGGATTCTCTCTCGAACTTCCACAAGATGAGGTGATGTGAAAAGGCCTGTACGATATCCATGTTGACGGAAGATATTCTCTGTAAAAGCACTTGTAGAGCCCTTTCCCTTTGTTCCTGTTATGTGAATCATACATAGCTTGTCTACTTCTTCGTCCTGGTTAAGGAGAAAATGACATTAACAAATGAGTAGTATTTTATATAAATATTAAATTATATGTTTACAACCTACAATTAAGCTAAGTGAAGCTTAATGATGCACACATGAAACAGAAACTGCTGATGTCATCTTTGCATTAAAACAGAAGGTAAATATTGTACATAATGCAGTGAAGTATACAAATAAAATAAGAATATATATTACAATATATATAAACATATTAATCAACGGCCCAGAAAGCGAAAACAGCAAAGTGTGTGGCACACATGAGGCATATTCAGAACACGAAAGACGAATATGGCAGACCATTGTGAAAGAGATTGGAGCCTCATCATGTAACAGTCCAAAGAAAGCCAAGGAGAGAAATTCTAACTACTGTTTTAGGAACGAACTAAAAATAGCCACATGGAATGTTAGAACCTTATATCAACAAGGAAAACTAGAAAATCTAATGGTAGAAGCAGAGAGATTAAACATAGATATTTTAGGCATATCAGAAACAAGATGGAAGGAAAGTGGATACATACAAGACGATAAATATACATTTATATACTCAGGCAACAATACAGAACACCAAGAGGGGTAGGCATACTAATAAAATGAGAACTACAAAAATATATAAATACTCAAGTGACATACAATGATAGGATTATATTAATAAAAATGAAGGCAAAGCCATTTGACATAGCAATAATACAGACAAACGCACCTACTCAAAACTATACAGATGAACAAATAGAAGCATACTATGATGATCTAAATACAGTTATGAAGCAAGTGAAATCTTCAGACATCTTGATTGTAATGGGTGACGTACGCAAAAGTGGGAAAAGGCAGATATAAGACCATTATAGGAAAGCATGGGTTAGGAAAAAGAAATGACAGAGGAGAAATACTAATTCTGCAACAGCAATAGATACAACAGCTTTAAATCAGAAAGATGTGAAAGAAACTTATACTGTACAAGTAAAGAACACATATCAGAGGCTGCTAGAAGGGATTGAGCAGTACAGAAGAGAAAATCCTGAAGAAAAAGTCACAACCAAATGGCAATGCATAAAAACAACATACAAGAATTCTGCATCACCTTACCCAAAAAAGGAAAGTAACAAAAAACAAAAATGGATAACTGACAACATTTTAGAAAAAATGAAAGAGAGAAGACAAGCGAAAAACACTGCCAAATACAAGGAAATTGATAATGAAATACGAAAAATGTGCAAAAAGGCAAAAGAAGACTGGCTCAACCAAAGATGTCTAGAAATCAAAACTATGGAAAGTAAACAAAATTTAAGAGGAATGCACACAGAAATAAAAAGAATGACTAATAAAGACAAAAAAAGCAGCAGGAAACGGATGTATTGCAAACAAAGAGGGAAGAATGCTAACAGACAACAAAGATATAATCGATAGATGGCAGGAATACGTAACAGAATTATTTCATGACGAAAGGGAAAAAAAAAAACCATTTATAAAATGTACATCCAGCTATAAAATCCTGAAATCTGAAGTAGAAAAAGCTATAAAAACAATGAAAAAGGGAAAAGCAGCAGGACCTGACAATATACAGATAGAGATGATACAGGCACTAGAAGATTTTGGCATTGAAGTGATCACATACATATGCAATGACATATACCGTACAGTATACATACCAAAGGAACTAAAAACATAAACTTTTATATCTATCTATCTATCTATTGTCCTTTCGAGCCGAAGACGGCACATAGGGCAGAGCCACAATCTCAAAATCAGAAACCTTGCGTGCCAAAGCGGCACATATTGCAGAGATCACTGCTCTAAAATATATGGCGCTGTTTCCATAACAATACTTTTTACAATGACAGCTTGTCAAGCCATCGATCAACCTCCTTAGTCGCCTCATACGACATGCCTGGAAGGTCACAGTGTCACTATTCTTTACTTCCCTCATAATGAGGCCCCGGTAACACACGGGGGAAACTTTTATAGCATTGCCTAAAAAGAATGGTGCAGTTGAATGCAGCGATTTTAGAACAATAAGCCTAATGAGCCAGGTAACAAAAACTTTACTAAAAGTTATACAAGGAAGGATTCAGAATAAAATTAATAATGCACTAGATGAGCAGCAATTCGGATTCAAGAAAAACAGTGCGACAAAAGAAGCCATATTCAGGATGAGCACATTAATCGAAAAGTATATAGAAGTAAACAAACCAATATATGCCTGCTTCATAGACTACACCAAAGCATTTGATAGAATACACCATGAGCAACTTATAGACTGCCTAAAAGATATAAATCTGGATGACACTGGCATACGACTATTATGTAATTTGTATTAGGAGCAAACAGCAATAATAAAATATAACAAGGAGAACTCTACACCCATTGATATAAAAAGAGAAGTAAGACAAGGATGCATCCTATCACCAAGCTTGTTCAATTTATACACTGAGCAAATCTTTAAAAACATCAATGAGATGCCAGGCCTTAACATTAATGGGAAGATAATCAATAACCTAAGATATGCAGATGATACTATTCTACTAGCAGAAAATCCTAAAGATCTACAACAATTACTTAATGTGATAAACATGACAGGCAAAAAATATGGACTAGATATGAATATAAAAAATACAAAATACGATCATAAACAAAGAAAATTCTCATGACCTACAATTAAATATCAAAGTTGAAGGAATACATCTAGAGACAGTCCAGAACTGCAACTACCTGGGACATACTATAATCAGTGATGGAAAATGTACAACTGAAATAAATAAAAGAATAGGAATGGCAAAAAGTAATTTCAATGCCGTGAAAAATATACTAACATCAAAACAAATAACACCAGGGCTGAAACTAAGAATAGCAAAATGTTACATCTTCTCAATATTCCTGTATGGTGCAGAAACATGGACATTAGACCAGAAAACAGAACAGAAAATTGAAGCCTTTAAAATGTGGATTTATAGAAGAATAGGTAGAATTGGATGGAAAGAAAAGAAAAACAAAGAAGTTTTAAAACAACTAAAAATGAAAAAAGAACTACTAAACACAATTAGAGCAAGACAAATGAAATTTTTTGGTCATGTTAAAAGACACAACAGTCTAATAAAAGTAATATTAGAAGGGAAAATACAAGGTAAAAGAGGCAGACCAAGACTAACATGGACGAGTAACATCAAAAGATGGACAAGTCAGCCTACAAGTCAGTCTGCACCATCAAAGCAAGAGACACAGTGTGGAATGGCGCTCCATGGTAGCCAACCTTCGATGCGTAGTGGGCACTCAATGATGATGATATATAAACAGAATATATCATGAAAACAATTTTTTTAAATTGAACCATACACAACATTTGTACATAAAAAGAGACCCTAGATGAAGTAAACAAACAGCAATTATGGAAAATATTACAACATGGGTAAATGACTATCTAACCAGCCTACTATGCAAAGGCATACACTGAAATATATCATGTAAAGTTAAAACAAATGTTAGCTAAAGAGAGATATTTATGATCACATCAGGCATGTGGCAAGTCTGATGCCACCCATTACATATATAAGCTTGCTTATGCAAACACAAAATGTAAGCTCAATTTCTGATGACCAGCAAGCTAACAGTAACAATGCAAAAAATTAATTACTTCCCCAAAGAGTTGAATGATGGATGGAAAGATCAAAACAAAGTTTAAACATGAGATGAGAGGCAACAAGTAATGACCATAATAAGTGAGACGTAAAGTGATAGCAGCCTGTATGCCAACTTTATACATCAATATAAAACATGGGCATTAACAGCCTAAGGGTAACAGATATATCTTAACTGAGATTTCTACTTCTTCCTCACTTTTAGCTTCGTATGCTTAGCAAACCACACAGAAAAACAAGTCATCTCTTATGGATTTAGTTATTGTAGGTCATATGTACCATATGGCTTGGCTGCAAACTGTCTTGTGGTCAGAAATCAGTTATTAGATCTCTATACAGTTCACATGTTTCAAGGAGGTGTTCTGGAGTTGACATAAACACTGTGAGGATTTAGTCCTTTACATTCTATGCAGGTGGGAATTCAGTCTAAAGTTCCTTGATCAATCAGAAGATTGTTGTCTGTTGTGCCGTTTAGGAATTTACTGTTTGATCTAGCCCGCCATGCATTTCTATATATTCTTTGGATAATGGGTTTGCCCCTTTCATCGAAATGTGAAAAAGAAATTGTTCATAGTGGGTATCTGCTTTTGATTATCTGCCTCTTCATTTTCCGCTGTACCAACCATGATGGGCAGGGACCCATTCCAGTGTCATTTTACTTGTGGTGGTTGGCTGGCTCTGCTCTTTCACTGCCCTTCTCGTTAGATTTTCTCATTTGCTTTGGGCAGCTTGTAGGCCTGATTGACCTCATTTGCTGCTCATTGTTATAAAAGATGCTCAGCATTCAATCTAAAAATAGTTCTAAGCAATCTTCCATTCCCAGCTTCAATAGTATGCGTCTCATTCTATAAACTCACATTACATATGGGCAATAACACTTTATTGACACACCACACAAATTGAATGAATGAGTATGAACATTCATGTTGTACAAAATCAATTTCAAGTTTTGCCGGTTTGAAATGTTGCGTGGTTCCATAAATGACAAAAGAGGTCAGCGTGTATAAGTTATCATTTCTACTAACCAGACACAGACACATAAGAAGTCTATCATTTGTAGACTGGAATGATTATCTACAACCCATGTCAATAATTCGCAATAAATTCTTATGATGGAGGCTGGTTCCAGCGTAAAAATTAGTGCCAGAGAAATAGATGATATTAACAAGAAAATATATGAATGGTTGGGGAAATGGCAGGAGGAGGGGGAGGAGGTAGTGAGTGGGAGGAAAGAAAAATATAATCCATGCGTGTGGGTTAAAGGTGCTAGACGCCAGCAAACGCGTGTATATAGCGCGTGGCATCATCTAATACCAGCCACGACCAGTTCCGTGAATCGATACGTCGGGCGCAAAGAGAACACACTAGCACCGGGTAAGATATTACACGCGTTATCACCGGACGGCACGTCTCAAAGTCTAGTAGACAATTGTTTATGGATAGATTAATTACTGAAAAAAATGTACATTTTATGGACGGAGGGGGTGGTGGTGGTTAACTAAGCACATGGAGCATTACCAAGAATCTAATTGACATGAATAATCGCCTTCATTACAACTGATGTCAGTGAGAATTGTTTTTTTTTTTTTAATCCGTAACTAACAGCTGAGTTACTTGGACAAATCAGCATATGACAACCTGCACCATCAAAGCAAGAGACAGAGCAGAATGGCGCTCCATGGTAGCCAACCTTCGTTGCGGAGATGGCACCCGATGATGAACTCACAGCTACTCAGTGAAGGTATCGAATGAAGCATGTTTGAGATTCCGCGAAAGAAAACAAGTTCTACTTCCAGAAACATTTCAGAAAAGAGGGGAGGGGGAGGGAGGGAGGTGCCAAACTGGAATAAGTGAACACGTGTAATGTTGACTAACACGAGGCACTCACATGACGCAATAACATAAGACTTTTTTTATCGCCTAGTAAATAGCGCATGGCGACCATGTAATGTAATGTGTACAAGCAATACTCTGGGAGGGCAATAAGGGCTCGGGGAGAATATACGTTCTCATATATCATAACGTTACTTTCAAAAGCATAAAACAAGTGTCCAGAACGATAGAGGAAGGAGTAATATCAATTGTATAGATTTAGAAACTATTTGTGGCAGAACTATTAATAGTTTGTGGTTTGCTGATGACATCGATGGTTTAGCAGGAACAGAATTAACTGACCTGATACAATGGCGAGATCAAACAGCTGGTGCATGTGGCAAGGGGATCAATTGATGTTCAATCATTAGTGGGTCGTTGCAAAAACCAACATAAATTGACAAGAACTAGAAACAGTTGACAGATTTAAATTGTTATCGTCAATCGTTAGCAAAGAAGGCTTGAAAAATAGAAAAGAATACAACAGCAACACCTGCAAGGCTAAAACCTATTTGGGAAGATAAGAACATCACTCTAGACAAATGCACACCTTTGTTATGCTAATTGTTCTATATGCTTGCGAAACAAGGACATTTATGGCATTAAAAAAAGTAAAGTAAAGTACCCACGTCACGCAAGTGGCGTATAAGGAATATGGTGTTAGTGACCATACATTTTACAGACCTTCGGCACATGATTTTTGGGGTAATGTGGTGGGGTATTACGCCCGTGCCGCTTTATTTTCCCAGAAAAAAATCCGGTACCCATTAAAGACTGGGTGAACCTGGAAGCCGTCGGTTGGGATCGAACACTACCTCTTGTCCTTTGTAGTCCAGTCCACTAACCACTGAGCTATCGCGGGTCCCTATTTATGGCATAAGTATAGAATAAAATACACGATATTGAGGACGAAAAGTTGTGGGCACGTCTTACTTGGATCCTATCGTGAAAGAAAACGCTTGCAAAAGAAGGATAACACAAGCAATCGGGGGAGCACATAATGATATATCGAATAGCATTAAGAAACGTAAAAGGAAACGGTTTGGCTGCGTACCTCGATCACCTAAGCTGGCAAAGACCATTCTGAAGAAAACGTTGATAGGAGGAAGATGTAGTATACAGAGGAGATGGGACGACAGCATCATAGAATGGATATGTCCTGACCTCGCAGTCCCAAAGGTCAAGGGTGAACGTTGATGAAGCATGTTAGTAGTGCCCCAACGACTCCAAAGGTTGCGAGATGAGGATTGGGGGGGGGGGGGGGGGAAGATTTTGAAAAAGTGGCAGCATACAAGGAGGCAGTTAATGGGGGAAAAGTGTATTATATAACCAACATCAGTCAGATTCTCAAATAGTACAAATAAATATGGAAGATGCATGGATGTTCATTGTTAAACAAGCATCTTCTTAACTTAAAAGATATAACTGGGACATATAAAACAAATTATTCCAATATTTAACATTGTAATACTGGCCAACCCATAACAGTGAATTCACAAAGAAAGTATGACAGCACAAATACATTCAGCAAATTGAACACAGAACTCAGAAATATTTGTGTCCCACCTTATGAAACCATACAGCAAACAAGCCTGTGAACAAGTAACTAGAACAAATGACAGTATATATGTATTAGTATAATTGGGAAAGAGTACCCAGCAGAAGGCTGGACATGCGAATGGTTCAACTGTATAACTATTTCAAGGATAGTTCTTGCTGGACATGCGAATGGTTCAACTGTATAACTATTTCAAGGATAGTTCTTGCTGGACATGTGAATGGTTCAACTGTATAACTATTTCAAGGATAGTTCTTGCTGGACATGCGAATGGTTCAACTGTATAACTATTTCAAGGATAGTTCTTGCCACCAACTATTTTAAAACAGTGAGAATTAAAGAATAAATAGTGAACTGCTAAACAAAAGCAGCCTGGATGAGTGTCTAAAGCACACCCTACAAAATGTTGCCGCGGACCAAACCAGGTAGAGAACTTTTGTTATGACGTAGTTGCAAAGTTACCAGGCATGTCGGCCACGGCTGTTTTGTTGGTGCGCAACCAAGAACAGTGGGGAAGAATGAGGCGGCGAAGAAAGAAAGCAAGAGAGATAGAACTATAAATCGACGATGTTTAAATATGTGACGGTTTAAGTGGGATTCATCATAACATGTCGTAATGTCAAAGTGTAACAAACTACACAATTATTACGAATCATTATTTGTCAAATGGGCATTTATACAGCAGAAGAAAGATCAATGCTTTTCCTCTAGTTTTTATTGTCCATCTTTTGTGATCTAGATAAGCTATTGCTGAAGCCCCATCGAACTGAACACGTCCCCTGAATTGATTCGTAATATTTCGAGGATTAAAAACTATCTTATCAATCATACACAAATAATCCGCTCTTTCAAACACAAGCTAATTGTTTCCACATTCCTACACTCCGCCTCATTACAATATTAGTAAGAGCTTATCAAACTGAACTGCGATCAATGAGTAAGTATATGCTACATGCGAAATATTTTACCGCAGATATTCCAGAGACTATAACCTGTCACATACGGTTCCCAATAGCGTCTTTTTGTATGCGCCCAGTTTTATTCTAAAGCACATTGTTCACCTCTCACTCACTTTACAAGATATCATCCCGCCTTCTTTCACCCCCATCGAAATGTGCCACAATAGTCTGAGTATTCACAGCTGAATTCTGTTCGTCTGCCAACGTGTTCTTTGTCCACGTATACAGCAACATTAAAGCACGTCACAAAACTGCTGCTAACGAGGTCTAATCTACTCTGAAAACGGTCGTTGATTTTGCATAATTTCCTTCCCAATTCCAACACGTCACACAGATATCGGACGCGCAAGGCAAAATTAGCACTGGCGGTCTAGACAGGGGATGCATTTTCAAGCATCAGGCCCGGCCTGGGCAGAATAATATCAAAGGCGGTCACAGTGACTGATTAAATTATTCGTCGTTGGATGGAAGGCAGCCAAAACGATGCCATTATATATATAAATATATCACAAGAAGGATAGCAGCAAGAGATGTTTTCAACAATAATGGTCTACATCAGCTGAGAGAATGTTGGTGTACTACCAATATACGCATTAAACAGTCCGCAGTACATTTTCCCCACAGTCAAATCTATAGCACACAAAGATATTCTTCGGGTTGTCTCAAACTGTGCGTCCTTAAACGTTACGTATATACCGCGATGAACAGTGCGGTTTTGTTGGAGGTAAAGGAACGAGCAATGCCATATATATCATAAGATCTTTAGTAGAAAGAGGTGAAAACAGATCTATACCTATGTTTCATAGATTAAACCATAGCATTTGACAAAGTAAAACACCAAGAAATAATCAACATTTTAGAAAGTATAAACGTAGACAGCAAAGTTCTAAGAATAATAAAGAACATGTACTGGCAACAAACAGCGGCAATAAGAACTGGAAACCAATTGGGAATGTTTCAACAAATAAAACAGGGTGTTAACCAGAGTTGTGTGCTGTCACCAGATTTGTTTAATATTTATAGTGAGATTATTTTAAGATCCATAAGGGGCATGCCTGGAATAACAATTGGAGATCATAATATAAATAATCTAAGGTATGCCGATGATACAGTATTAATCGCTAAGAGTGAAAATGAGTTACAAGAAATGTTGGACATTATAGTGAAAGAAAGCAAAATTGAAGGACTCAGCCTTAATAGCAAAAAGACAGAGGTAATGGTAACAACAAAGAAAAAGACATCACCTCAGTGCAAAATAAAGACAAGTGGAACAATATTAAAACAGGTAAATGAATTTAAATATCTGGGAACTTTGTTAACCTCAACGGAAGATGTACAAAAGAGATGAGATGCAGAATGGCTTAGGCAAAAGCAGCTTTCCAAAAATGAGGAAGATACTATGCAATCCATTTTTGACAATAGAAACAAGAAAAAGAGTTATTAAATGTTATGTAGAGCCAGTCTTGACATATGGATGTGAATCATGGACAATAGACAAGAAAATCGCCGGAGTCTGTAGAAATATGGTTTTACAGAAGAATGTTGAGAGTACCATGGGCTGCGAAGAAGAGCAATGAAAATGTTCTGAAAGAGGTCAAAGCAAAAAGAGAGCTAATTTCCAATATTAGGAAGAAACAATCATCATTTTTTGGCCATGTAATGAGAAGAGAACAACTGGAATATATTGTAACAACTGGAAAAATTGAGGGAATAAGAGATAGAGGGAAGCAAAGAGAAAAAAATACCAGACAGCTTAAAAGAATGGCCTGGCAGAAGGTCAACAACAGAAATGATAAATAACTGTCGAGATCGAAAGTTGTGGAGAGACTTGATCACCTACGTCAGCAGGCCCGGTACTTGATGATGATGACATACCGTGTATGTTATGGAAAACGATTTCATTTTGTAAGTGATTCAATGCCGATTCTATCTCACAGCTCTCACTATTAATCTGGTCTCTCTGTCACAGAAACCCCTCCCCCCCCCCAAAGAACTCATGTTGATTAACTCCCGCTTGTCATAAGAGACCACGCTAGGCACAGGAAGCAACATTTCAATAAAGTTCGTCTAGGATATTTCCTTGCGCCGACAGACCCATTGCCTGTGCTGTTCGAGAATTGACAGTTGCCACAACACAAATAGAATTGGTGATAGTATGCTCTTATCCTTTCTAAATATCATTGAAAATGTTTGTCCTGATGTTTCATGGCTTGGCACTATGCAGCTATATTTAATGTATGTTTATCTGACCTTATTGTCAAGGCGCCTTGTTATCCGAAAAGAGCAGTTCAATTATGTTACCAACCCCATGGCTGTCTACATAATTGTTCTAGCCAATGTGGATCATAAAGAAGAGCTGTGATCAAAAACATGTAAATCTTACTCCAGATGTTACTATAAATGATTTAGATGTCGATTTGTTCGAACCGCGCCTATTGTCTAACCCACTGCAGCATTAACCTACAACACACTGACTACTTACAACAGCACATTTTCACGCACTGTATCAAATCAATATTCATCGTATTACACTGTCTTCCGCAAAGTGAAACAAATTACAAAGACTGCTTCATTTTATAACTTTGGCAGTGGAGTAATAATTGCCAGATTTCATCAACCTTGTCCACCTAACTATAGTTTCAGTCACTCTTTGGGACTTCAAAGCAGTGGTCTGTCCACTCTTTGATTTTATTTTTCAACCTGTTTAACTACCTCGCACACACCCCACCCCCACCCCACTTTTTCACTTCCCAGGAGCCCACTTGTAGCCCTTGTAACGGTGAACACACAAAAAAAGTCGGAGGTCATTAATAACACGGGTTGCAACCGATGCGATATGGAATAGCAAAGACTAGATATGTGCAAGTTCTATATCTCCTGAAGCCCATTTGCCAATGATGGTACTACAGTTAGTCTCAATCCTATTTTCTGTAAACGATGGTAGTCAATGCTGTGTACCAAAGAACATTCACTCCCACCCTCCAATCATTAAAGCCGACTGTCAATCAGTAAGCAGCAGCTGTTATACTGGGCTTCTTCCCCCACCACCCCCCCCCCCAGCTCAAACTGTTCTTAACACGTACCGGTACACTTTGGGACTTAACGGCCACTCAACCCACTGACTGTTTTTTTTTTTTAATTTTCATCTGACAAATGTCATATAAATGTAACAGTATAATATAATCTCATAAATACTATATCTGTCCAACAAATGGTGGTACACCAGGAGCTTCACAGACCTGGTATTTTACGACTTTCTCGTTTTATGGAATGAGTTCCAGTATATTTTCCATTAAAACGAAAGAAAAAAAGCACTAACTGTATTAAATATTGTTTGTAGCCAACCGATTCTATCTTCCACGGCAGCTTACATTATTACTCTGAGGCAGTCCATCAGTCCCTGACATCTCATATTTTAGTGCTCGCTTAACACACCCTTCCACTACTAACATTAATGTTATCTCTGGTTCTATTTTATGATCTCTGGTTCTATTTTATGGTCTCCGATCATTTTACTGTGACAATCCCTTAGAGGCACACAGATCTCCCCTAAGTGTACCCTGTATCTGTTTTATTTCCAGGGGGTTTATTAGAGCTCTCTAACAGCTATCATTGATCATTTCTGTGGAATTGTAGTTTTCATCCCAGTTTCACGTCCTGCTATATGCAGCTCTGTTTAGTTTAAAAAAAAAAAATAAATAAATAAATGTTCTGCTTCCCCCCCCCCCCCAATTATTTCCAACAATGATTCTCCAAAGTGTTTCCATGATTACTTTTCTTTGATCTTCCTGTATGTGTGTGTCTCTTCGTGACTTCTGGTAATTTATGTAGTGCCATGATTGTATACATCTTTTGTTTCAGTATTTTATCTAGTTTGCTACTTATACTTCATACCACTATTGAAAACATGTTCATTCACCTTCCACACTGATGATGTGAGTACAGAATTAGTTTATACTCAGTTGGGACCTTTCATCACTACTGCAGCCTCGGTAATATACTACACTTAATCATTTAAATATTACACTTATTTTTATTAAACAGATACTTTATTTTAAACAGCAGGTCTCAAATCTGTAATATATATAACAAGTTTATACACAATGATAAACATGTGAAGCCTCAAGTCGTTTAATAAACTCAGGAGAAAAAAAAAACAAAAACCTGAATACAAATTTCACAGTAGTAATGATGTCCATCACAGGTGATGAAGATCACTTACTTCATACAAATAGACTAGTGACAAAAAAAATGTAAAATATCCCCGTCACGCCAAGTGGTGAATAGGGAATATGGTGTTAGTGACCATACATTTTACAGACCTACGGCACATGATTTTTGGGGTAATATTGTTGGTATTACGCCCGTGCCGCTTTACTTTCCCAGAAAAAATCTGGTACCCATTTAAGGCTGGGTGAACCCAGAAGCCGTCGGTTGGGATCGAACCCTACCTTTTGTCCTTTGTAGTCCAGTTCACTAACCACCGAGCTATCACGGCTCCCAGACTAGTGAGATGGGTGGTTGAATTGATAGCTTGCCATGCATACTCTTCTCAGCCAGGAGAACATGGGTTTGAATTATGGTACAGTAAAAATGCTCTGTCTGGGGTGAAATTAAAACCCAAACCCAAACACTGTATGGCAAATTGCACCTGACAAGCAACCTTGTTCTGTGGTCATACAAGTTCCAACAGCAGAGCACCCCAGAAATGGGATAAATGTTGTACAGATAGATTAGTCTGAGAGCGCAAATACACCCGTGGAGCCCATGGCAGGCTTGCAGTTTCTGTTGTTTATTTGCATTCGCCAGCTTTATTTCTCTAACGAAGTCTGGAAGGGCTGAATTTTGCTTGAATATAAACTTTATCCTATTTTTCACATCGGCAGCCATGTACTCAGGTATCCCATGGCATACAGAGAGATATTCTCCTACTTCAGAGGTACTCTCATTATTTTTATCCTCAATAGTTTCAACATTTTGGATAGATTTTTTTCAATTAATTTGGCCAAGGCAGGTTCTACTTTTTAAAATTTCCAACTGTCAAGAGGTTTTTTTTTAAGATGCGCAGAATGCATTTGGGACCTTCTGTTTTTCACATTTATCTGAGAGGGCTACTCATCAAATCTCACTACCCAGAGATCAGGGGAGGGTAAAGCCATGAAGAAGACATGGATTCGATTTTTTTTTATTCCACCACCTGTTGTGGGAATTGAACATGGGACCTCTTTATCAACAGGCCGAATCCCCCTCAGGCCTGCAGTAATCCAGCACAGTGTCCGCATATAGTAGCCAGTAATGGATCCATTTCCTAAGCCTTCGGCTTAATTTGACTCCCCTAGAAGTAGTTGGATAGTAGCTATGTTGGAGAACATAAGCAAGACCACCAATAGTTTGACCATAACCACACTTTCTTCTGTTTTCTTGGTATCCTAGCAATTCCAATGGGGTAGTCTAATTTCTATAACATTAAGATATATGCACTTTGATGTCAGGGATTCTAGTGCATGGTTAATATAACCAATAGAAATAAAACAATGTACATAAAGATACAAGAACAGGCTTTGCTGGATGAAAGACGGACTCAAAAAAGAGTATCTGAAACCATGGACAGCACAAATAATAATAAAAGCATGCAAAACAAGACAAATATCACTGTCAGTTGTATGTAAAACTATGTTTCATCTGCTTAGTGATAGCTAATGTGAACTGAAAGTTTTAGAATCACTAAGAAAATTATAATAAAATTTCAATAATGAAAGCAGCATAACATACATATGGCTGAAAATATACAATAAATTAGCATTCAAAGGGTAATTTTAGTGCTACAGCATATAATTGTATTTATACAAATGGATTGTCCGCTTTCCATGGCAACTATTCCAGCAAGACTGTCAGTCTGTTCATTTAAATTATATGCCTGAGTGACTAGGCACACCCTTGGTAGCCTAGTTGGGAAACCACCTGACTGGGCTACCGATGCTCAGACAAACTGTGTTCGGTACCCACAGGAAGCAGTGTGAATTGTACTCATGGTTGGAAAAAAAATACCTCCACAGCTGACCCAGCTGCTGGCGGAGATGGGTACCAGGGTAGTTCTCTGAGCAAATAAGGAATGCTGACTCGCATCATGAGTTTCAATGCCTGAACTGACACTATCCAAAAGTCTGCGAACATTTTTGGATAGGCAGGCGAACACATATGGGTGAAAACTTGTGTGTTAAGATGCCAATTCAATTAAAAATTAATATGCAGATCAGCAATTAGAATGAGAGCAGCCAGAGACCAACAGTTAAGTAGAGATCAGAGAATGAAGGCAAAATGTTACCCAAAAATGCTCTTAATTTGGATTTGTTGTACCAAAAGAGAGTAAATATCAAGACCTAACTGCAAACCTCAACACTGTGCCAACTTAATTCATCTAGTAGTCAGGGAACACCAGAAGATAAAAAAAAAACATACAGAGTGCAACTACAGATGTCACTGAAAAAAAATGTAACAATAATTTAATAGTGAAACTTACTGTCAGTCCAGATCTGTGTATGTATTTATTAATCATTGGAATAATGAGCTCCATTTTCCCTTCATATTTTAGTCGACTAGACATCTGGTGCCATCCTCTCAATGACATGAGACAAGTATTTAGAGTCTCCACTGCTTCCTGCATACAAATGTTACATCTTCTGAACATATTGAATAAACAGTGTAATAAAACTATTACAGTAACAAAAAATAAAAGACTATTCAATGTTATCATTAAGATAATTACATATTTCACTTCTGCTGCTGCAAACATCTTTACCATTATAATTGGCAGATGATCTGCCAATTCTTGGTTGCCCTCTTGGTCTGATGTTCTCATATCGGTTGTTGATGACTCATGTTAGATTTAGCATGGAATCCAGTAGTCAATGACAAAACAAATTGATGGCATAGACTTTGCTGATGACATAGCAGTTCTTTATGTATGTCAAAAATACATAAGGTCACCTTTGTCTACGTCCCAGGACATGCAGGAGTACGGGGAAATGAAAGAGTGGACAGGTTAGCTAGCTGTGCTATCGTTGAGGACGATCAACCAATGGATCGGACGAACATCATCAATGCCCTCAGAGATGTGGGAAGAGCACAGGACTTCGACAACCATGTGTCCACGTCACTCTTTCGGATAAAAGAGATGGGAGTTAAAATGGGCACAGCCAGAAACGAGAAACTTAGTGGGCGTGTAAGGAGAATTATCAACCAACACAGAACTGGAGTCGGCCAGTCGCTGGACACTGCAGAACAGGGGATCTGAGCACATATGGACATGTTCAGAGTGCAGTGATGATGACCCACAAATAACTCGATAGCAGCTCTCCTCACACAATGAATCATAAACATTAACAAATGCAAGATGTTTGTTGTTAGAATAATCACCGTTGCACACCAGATGAATACATAGGTGCTCCAATAACCCCCTCGAGAAAATGTGAGGAGAATGTCTCATGCACGAACTCTGTAGCATGATCTGGGATCCACAGCGTGGGTAGGTTTCTGCTGACAATCTTTAGGCAGCTGCC
The DNA here is from genome assembly GCA_032433765.1 of Megaustenia siamemsis. Lineage (NCBI taxonomy): Eukaryota > Metazoa > Mollusca > Gastropoda > Stylommatophora > Ariophantidae > Megaustenia > Megaustenia siamemsis. Next base: position 40,610,209 of record JAVIAB010000059.1, on the reverse strand, counting down.
ATCCATATCACAGCCTGGGTAGGTTTCTGCTGACAATCTTTAGGCAGCTGCCATCCATAACACAGCCTGGGTAGGTTTCTGCTGACAATCTTTAGACAGCTGCCACCCATAACACAGCCTGGGTAGGTTTCTGCTGAAAATCTTTAGGCAGCTGCCATCCATAACACAGCCTGGGTAGGTTTCTGCTGACAATCTTTAGGCAGCTGCCATCCATAACAAAGCCTGGGTAGGTTTCTGCTGACAATCTTTAGGCAGCTGCCATCCATAACACAGCCTGGGTAGGTTTCTGCTGAAAATCTTTAGGCAGCTGCCATCCATAACACAGCCTGGGTAGGTTTCTGCTGACAATCTTTGGGCAGCTGCCATCCATAACACAGCCTGGGTAGGTTTCTGCTGACAATCTTTGGGCAGCTGCCATCCATAACACAGCCTGGGTAGGTTTCTGCTGACAATCTTTGGGCAGCTGTCATCCATAACACAGCCAGGGTAGGTTTCTGCTGAAAATCTTTAGACAACTGTCATCCGTAACACAGCCTGGGTAGGTTTCTGCTGACAATCTTTGGGCAGCTGCCATCCATAACACAGCCAGGGTAGGTTTCTGCTGACAATCTTTGGGCAGCTGTCATCTTAAACACAGCCTGGGTAGGTTTCTGTTGAAAATCTTTAGACAACTGTCATCCGTAACACAGCCTGGTAAGTTTCTGCTGACAATCTTTGGGCAGCTGCCATCCATAACACAGCCTGGGTAGGTTTCTGCTGACAATCTTTGGGCAGCTGCCATCCATAACACAGCCTGGGTAGGTTTCTGCTGACAATCTTTAGGCAGCTGCCATCCATAACACAGCCTGGGTAGGTTTCTGCTGAAAATCTTTGGGCAGCTGCCATCCATATCACAGCCTGGGTAGGTTTCTGCTGACAATCTTTGGGCAGCTGTCATCCATAACACAGCCTGGGTAGGTTTCTGCTGACAATCTTTAGGCAGCTGTCATCCATAACACAGCCTGGGTAGGTTTCTGCTGACAATCTTTAGGCAGCTGCCACACATAACACAGCCTGGGTAGATTTCTGACAATCTTTAGGCAGCAGTCACCCATAACACAGCCTGGGTAGGTTTCTGCTGACAATCTTTGGGCAGCTGTCACCCATAACCCAGCCTGGGAAGTTTTCTTCTGACAATCTTTAGACAGCAGCCATCCATAACACAGCCTGGGAAGTTTTCTGCTGACAGTCTTTAGACAGCAGCCATCCATAACACAGCCTGGGAAGTTTTCTGCTGACAGTCTTTAGACAGCAGCCATCCATAACACAGCCTGGGAAGTTTTCTTCTGACAATCTTTAGACAGCAGCCATCCATAACACAGCCTGGGAAGTTTTCTGCTGACAGTCTTTAGACAGCAGCCATCCATAACACAGCCTGGGAAGTTTTCTGCTGACAATCTTTAGACAGCTGCCATTCATAACACAGACTGGATAGATTTCTGCTGACAATCTTTAGACAACTGCCATCCATAACACAGCCTGGATAGGTTTCTGCTGACTATCTTTAGGCAGCTGCCATCCATAACACAGTGTGGGTAGGTTGCTGACAATCTTTAGGCAGCAGTCATCCATAACACAGACTAGGTATGTTTCTACTGACAATCTTTAGGCAGCTGTCACCCATAACCCAGCATGGGAAGTTTTTTGCTGACAATCTTTAGGCAGCTGCCATCCATAACACAAGACTGGGTATGTTTCTGCTGACAATCTTTAGGCAGCTGCCACCCATAACACAGACTGGGTAGGTTTCTGCTGACAATCTTTAGGCAGCTGCCACCCATAACCCAGCCTGGGAAGTTTTCTGCTGACAATCTTTAGACAGCTGCCACCCATAACACAGACTGGGTAGGTTTCTGCTGACAATCTTTGGCAGCTGCCACCCATAACACAGCCTGGGTAGGTTTCTGCTGACAATCTTTAGGCAGCAATCATATTTATAGCCTTCTCTTTTTGATTTGAACTGCCAAGGGTTCTTTAACATGTGCAATTACACAGAACCTCCTGTTTATTATTATCCGAGAGGGCTAGACATTGGATCTCACTACCCACGAGATCAGGGGAGGGTAGCACCATAAAGAAACCATGGATAAATGTATCCTATTTTTGAAAATCACCACCGCTTCTGGTGGGCTTTGAACCTAGGTCATTCCTGTCCTGAGGCCGAAGTCATATTTCTAGACTACACAGCCTCAAAATGCAAGGTAAAATAAGCATACTCAACATAAGGTCATAACAGCTAGGAATGAAAATAGAATGATATGATTAAGACCAAAATCATCATAAGAAGTAATGCGGTTGGCAATAACAACTAGATAGTGTATGGGATAGTTACGATAGTAATAAGATAGCACTGGAGATATGCATCTCTCCTAGATGTGGCATCTAATCAGTCCTATGCTCCAAAGGGGGTTGAAAATTAAAGAAAATTGTAAAAGTAAAAGATGTTTTAGTACACAAATGACTCAATGTGAACACTACTCTTTGTGAGTATCATCAGGGCCTTAGATTGGTATCACTTGTTTGTTTCATGGCTTCTCAGATTTTGCTAAAATTAAATATTTATTTATAATTAATTGGTCACTACTTAACTTAATAGTAGTCATTTCAGATTCCTTTTTTCCTCCCTTAATAAATTATTGTCATGTCCTTATTACATTAACTTATTAACATTAAATATTAAATTCTCCATCCATTCACAATAAATGAGATGAGGGTTACCCCAGTATACAAACAATTTTAAAATGTATTTTAAGAACACTTTAAGAAGTGTAATATTTAAAATGATAAACCAGACATTATGTTTGAATTGTTTGGACTAAAATATTGACTGTGTGCCAAATAATAGGCTTAGTTACTATAATATATACTACTACTGTAACTGACTACATGATCATGATGGCCGAGTTAGTAGATTTTCAATTGTCTTATAAAATACATTATTATTCATTATTGATTATTTCTATTGAATATCTGACTGAATGTAATTTTTTTTCCTCTTTTTTTTGTTGTTGTATGAATCGTGAGGTGAGTGAATATCAATATGATATTATTATGTATTATCATGTTATTTATTAACATTTTTTGTTTTTACTTTTAAAAAAAAAACGAGACTCAGGACTGTTTACTGAGTGACAACCTCCCTAAGTCAAGTCCAGGACTTAACTTAGTAAGTCTAGTCTAGTCTATAAGAACTATTACAATAGTAATATAGTTACTATAGTAGTAGTATTCAAGTTATTTACTACTAAATTAAGTCAACAAACTCCTAAGAGTAAGAGTAAGCCAGTCGACCTGAGTGAGTCTCGTTAACAACACACAGCAGTGCGAGTGTTAATTATTTATTTATATATAAACATTTATTTCTTAGATGATACATCGTCGTGAAGTTAAGTAGTAGTATCTACTTACTAATTCTAACTGAAAGAAGTTATATTTTAATGTGTTGACTCCCACGAGGCTTCAATTAAAACTAGACCAAAGATCGAACATGCCGGTTTCATAAACAAAATAAATAAAATCATGTTTAGTGATTGCATTGTCTTAAGAATTGTAAATGAATAATGTAGACAGTCACAACAAATACATTTAGACTCTGCAAAATAATTACAGTTCATGCGGTCACAAACAAAAAACAACGACGCACTTAAATGAGTTTATATAAGGCAAGGTATAAGGAGAAACTTAAAACCACGGCAAAGTCGCGGCAAAGATAGTATACCAATTATATTATCCAATATACGTAATACCATGTTTTGTGTAATATCCAGCATGGTAGTCTACTAATAATTTCCAAATTTTAAAGTATGACGAAACACCGATCACATTATCACTTACAGTATAGCTTCTATCCACGTCGGTCGTCATTTCAAAAATTGACAAAGTGAAACACACAAATCCAACAATTGAATATAATGTTCCCCCCACGATCCGCGCAAATTATGAAATGAAGGCCGGCCTAACCAGGGGGAACTCGATAGAGCCGGTTGGGTTGAGTTCTTGTGGCGTCTGCTAGGGCATTTCTATTCATTCACTCTGACTTGCCAGCTTGCACAATTGAATAGTTTCTAGCTTTTTTTGCAGCATATTTAATTACAGAAATGGAAGTCGTCGGTGTGATGGTGGAACACTGATAAGAGTTAATGGGATTTTATTTGCAGAAAAAAAATGTAGCGGTATTTTGTAATTTGTGAAGTATAATGTTGGAATTAAGAGATGTTGTAATAACGAACAGGTTGAAAAGTCATAATGCAAAGGCCAGGGAGAACGTGGCTAGAAGTGGAAAGCGCTTAGTTAGAATTTTAAGAGATTTATTAGCTATCTGTACCAATGAAGCGATGAAGAAGGCTAATAATTATCATAATAAATTTGTAAACCATTAGATCACAATTAAAATTACATGGAGGAATGTCTGTGTGATGTTAAAAAAAATTGAATTTTTGTTTCGATATTGCAGTTTGGTTTACACTTCATGTGTATCATTCCTGGCGTGAACTCACTCCTAAATTGGGTTTATTTGTCACGGTGTTGTTCCATTAGCTAGTAAAACTTGCCACTTTGTGTTTAAATTGTTTAATGTATATATTTAAAAAATGTATGCACTTATCTTCAAGAAAATGTACACTCTCGACGTCACTCTACTGAAGATCATAATGATAACTGGTCTGGTGAAGAGAGGAAGGAGAACTAGGTGGTAAGACGTTGCCCTCTGGGCAAAAAGGTCTCGGATTCGAATCCCCACAGAGGATTGACAATTTTCGAATCTGTGGTTTTTCGTGCTTTTGCCTTCCTCTAAGTAGTAAGATCCAATATCTAACCCTCTCTGATAAAACTAGAAACAGGAGGCCCCGTGTGCAATCTGCGCATGTTAAAGAACCTTTCGTATTTAAAAATAGGAAAGAGTAGGCCAAAATGGTCACAAAATTGTTCAACGAAGATCTACCCTTCCATAGGACAGATGTGACCGTCGAATGACGTCAATGTTGTGGCATGTTGCAAACTAGCGAGACAGCGTATCCATGCCCAATTAATTGGAGATCGCTGAAGCACAAGAAGATGAATATCAAGATTACAGGTCTACATACACTCTCAATTCTTAGTTGTTGTTGTTTTTTTTTTTTTCTAAAATCCTGCAATGAAACTGTATTCATGCTTGTAGAATTAGCATTTGCATTATTTGTTGATACTTCTTGGTAGCTGATGTGATACTCTCTTCACTGGTAGTTGTTCAGTTTGCTGTGATGTAAATAATTATTTAAGGTGGCTGGGTAATGTAAGAAGAATTACAAACATTTGTATTCCCAAACAAATAGTATATGGTGAATTTAAGGACTGAAAGAGGCCAAAAAGCAGATAAATGCTGAGATATAAGTATGTTCGCAGGGCTTTCTTGAGGGAATTCTCTATCAGTGAAAGAAATTGGGAAAATATGGATAAAGATCGTAGGCCATGAATGACAAAAATAAAAAATGGCACACCAACTTTCGAGACAGTGCTGATATCAAATTCAGAAGACAAAAGGTGCATGAGAAAGGAGACAAGGCCTGGCACCACGAATATAACGTGTTCATTGTGAAGATGGATCTAGTTAGCTGAGTGGCAGTGTTCCCTAGCGTTTGCCTTTTCGTGGCAAGGCGCTGTGCCACTGAGTACGGGTTCGATCCTGCTTTGGTCCATATTTTTTTCAGTTGTTGATTATTTGTCAATTTTTCCGAGTGTTGTAAACATACCTCTTCCACTGAATTGATTTGCAGATGGATCTGCCTGTCTAATATTGCAGATTCAGCCACGAGAGAAGCTGTTCAGCAAAGCAGAGCAGCATCCAGCAAAAGAAACTAATATTTTTTACAGAATCACTGACTTATCATGATTGCTTGCTACCAACCATCTGTCAAGGCACCTAAGGTCACATAACGTTTACATTCGTGCATGCATCACACTGGAGTCTGCTTGAGTTGTTTTTGTGATATAAATTGTATTTTCTCAATCGCTGACATTTTCAAGGCTTGCTTGTTGTGTAAGTATCTCAATTAAAAGAACGAGACACAATTACTCTGTATTTGGTCAAATGAAATAATTATTTTTGGTTATCTTGTTTACAATTTGGATGCCTCTTTTACTACAAAAAATATATTGAAAGCTTCTTATCATGCTACTGCTGTGGTCCATTTCAGCATTACATGTAGACAGAGAAAGGTCGCGAAGAGGTCGATGCACTTGATATGTCATCTCAGCTTTCCATTATTTTGTCGAGCATGTTTGAGTTATCGAGTTATTTGCGGGTCATCATCATTGCACTCCGAACATGTCCATAGGTGCTCAGAGCCCTTCCTCAGCAAGTCTCGCAATGTCCAGGGACTGACGACTCCAGTTCTGTGTTGGTTGATAAGTGTTCTTACACGGCCACTAAGTTTCTCATTTCTGGCCGTGCCCATCTTAACTCCCATCTTTTTCCTCCGAAGGAGTAACGTGTATTTGTGGTTATAGAAGTTCTGTGCTCTTTCAACGTCTCGGGGGGCACTAATGATGTCCGCCCGATCCATTCGTTGACCGTCCTCAACAACAGCGCAACAAGCTTATTCTGCGAACTAAACGTTCCTTTTCTGTCTTTTGAGAGCAGAGCCGTGTAGTCTTTATAATTCTGTAATACGTGGATTCAATTTCACTAAAATATATTGTAACAACTGGAAAAATTGAGGGACAAAAAGATAGAGGAAAGCAAAGAGAAAAAATACTAGACAGCTTAAGAGAATGGCTTGGCAGAAGGTCAACAACAGAAATGATAAATAACTGTCGAGATCGAAAGTTGTGGAGAGACATGATCACCTACGCCAGCAGGCCTGGTACTTGATGATGATGAATACATGGACAAATACAATGAGAAATTGTGAAACGAGTTCGAGTAATACGAGTGTTAAGCTATATCAAGAAATAACAAGTGAAATAATTTTGTTGTTGTCAAACAGCATGTCCAACAAGCATTAACTTAACAACCAGACGGACTAACAAAAGAAGTAGTCTCTCAAGATATGAACAAGCGAAATATATGACGTCACACAAAACACAGTTTGTGAAATGAAACAACAAAACGCTGTCAAGACCACTTCTTTTTCTTTCTACGCTGAAAGACAAAATAGAAAAGTGAGAACAAGGCAAGTCATTGAAAGTTAAACTTTCGCGATAAAAATAGAACGATCCTTGTTCTAACCGCAACTATGTCTAAAAATCTGGACACTTGAATCTTCCACCAGGGGATGTAATCCAATATATGTTGTGCCTGTTAAAAAATAAATAAATAAATAAAGAGGGCAACAATGAACAGTTTGTTTACTGTTTTATGTTGACGATACACCCAATATATCAAAATCCAATACTTCGGCGGAAAAAACGTCTTTAAATGAGAATAAATTTAACAGCGTGCAATTAAATATGTATATAAAATATTACGAAAAAGTGATAGCTGCGAAGAAGACGATTAATAAGTAATAAAAGCAGTAGTATTTTAATATATTATCATCATCATCATCATCATCAAGTACCGGGCCTGCTGACTTAGGTGATCATGTCTCTCCACAACTTTCGATCTCGGCAGCTATTTATCATTTCTGTTGTTGACCTTCTGCCAAGTCATTCTCTTAAGCTGTCTGTTATTTTTTTCTCTTTGCTTCCCTCTATCTCTTCGTCCCTCAATTTTTCCAGTTGTTACAATATATGGCATGTCGTAAGAGGCGAGTAAGGAGGTTGATCGATGGCTTGACAAGCTGTCATTGTAAAAAGCATTGTTATGGAAACAGACCATAGATTTTAGAAGCAGTGATCTCTGCAATATGTGCCTTTTTGGCACGCAATGTTTCTGTTTTTGAGATTGTGGTTCTGCCCTATGTGCCGTCTTCGGCTCGAAAGGATAATAGATAGAGATAGATACAATATATTCCATTTGTTCTCTTCTCATTATATGGCCAAAAAATGATGATTGTCTCTTCCTAATATTGGAAATTAGTTCTCTTTTTGCTTTGACCTCTCTCAGAACATCTTCAGAACAAGTCAATAAAAAAGTAAAGTAAAGTACCCCCGTCACGCCAAGTGGCGTATAGGGAAATATGGTGTTAGTGACCCTATATTTTACAGACCTTCAGCACATGATTTTTGGGTAATGTGGTCGGTATTACGCCCGTGCTGCTACTTTCCCAGAAAAAATCCGGTGGAAAATTCTCTAACAACTTTAAAGCAGAAACTGAGGCCATCAGAGAAGCTGCAACACTGGCTACTCAACACAAAAATAACATGCACAATAAATTGGTGATTCTGACTGATGCACTATCAGTACTATCAGCTCTAATAAACCACAAGAACAATGAACTAGATGACTTGAGAACAACCCTGGACCAACTATGCAATAACTTCCAGAGAGTAGTCATTCAGTGGATACCATCACACTGTAATATACACGGGAACGAACGAGCAGACAAATTAGCTAAAGAGGGAGGGAGATTACCACAAGAGAACAATCCGCTCAGTTATGATGAAGCCAAATCCATCCTCAAGGGTCAGTTCCATGAAAAATGGAAACGTGAACACCCAAAGCATAACGAGAGTGACGGATACCACCAACTATCAAGGAGGGATCAAGTCATCATACTTCGCCTACGCACAGGCCACAATAGAATGAGAAATCACATGTTCACCAAATTCAAAATAGGTACAACCAGTCTATGCCACTGTACACTGGACAATATGACAACAAAACATGTTCTACAGGATTGACCCCAGTACACAGACCTGAGAAGAGCAATGTGGTCCACGCCCACCTCCCTGGAGGAGAAATTATATGGGGCGATCGATTCGCTTAAACAGACAGCTGACTTCATGAGAGAGACTGGAATCCTACTCTGATCGAGTCTTGATCGCAGAGAGAGAGAGAGAGAGAGAGAGAGAGAGAGAGAGAGAGAGAGAGAGAGAGAGAGTTTATGACAAAACTACAGGGATATGCCCAAACAATGACATTTATCAGCACGAATATTTTGGACCCCAGTGTCAGTACTTGGTTCTCGTGTACAAATACGCCTAAAAATTCTGAACCTACTTTCCTGTTTAATTACAACGACACCACTTGTAACTCGGACGCAAATTCTACATCAGTTGAGGCAACTCTCAATCAATCTTTGCTGTTCTCATGGTTTAGGATTTATGCAAATGACTTAATAGTTCCGGACAGTTTCACGACATTACTAAATGGTTCTGCCTCATGTAGCAATGATTCAAGGTTTGTAGTTAGTCAGCACGAGATTGATGTCTTTTGCTCTTTGGGCTGATCTGATCAACAAGTTATGATTGCAGGGTCGATAGTTGCAAATATCTGCTCCATCCACATAGGCGGGGGTCGGAATGTGGCTCTCAATCAGAACACAAACCAGGCCGACACGTTTAATTCTTGTTATACAGGAGACGAATGTGGACCAGAGGCCGCAGTAAATGACAAAAGAAGGACCAATCTCTATGACAATGACTGCACACACACAAAACTGAGAAGTGGAAACAGTCCTGTTTACTGGTATCTGAACTTTGCCACGCCCCAGTAGATTCACACCATTCGATTCTATCATCAAGCTAGCACTATGATTCGGGTAAAGAATGCCACTCTAAAGGCTTCCTCTGACAGTGGCGGTGTAGTGTTCCAGTCTAATGATATATCATATCCAAATGTTTCTATGAACACTATTGTAGTCACCACACAAACGCCAATGGCACACATTAAGACTGAGTTCTCACCGATCATTTCGCAGGCCGGCAGTGAACCGACGGTGTGTGAGGCGCAAACATTTGCAGACACCTATTGTCTGGACGGGTATTCTTGGTCGTTTTGTGCAGTGTATAGTGGGTGTAATGCTCACATGGGGTCTATGGACACGATTGCTCCAGGTCTTGTCTCAGTGTCTGTCCTTTATGTGGGAAAAATCTTGAAAATGACTACAATGTAAACATCCTGGCTATACCTGTAATGACACTTGTCCCGATGGTAATTTTGGGCTACAGTGCGAACAGACGTGTTCTGATGGCTGTGACATCATATGTGACCCGGAAAGTGCATACTGCACGTGCAAGGAAACGTACTACGGGTCAGACAGCACTCTCAAATGTCCAGACAACTGTTTCAACGACACATCTGAACAGTCAGCCGGGAACAGTGCATGCAAGGGAAAGTTCTACGTGTCAGACTGCATTCTCAAATCTCCGGACAACTGTTTGAACGAAACCTGCGGACAGTTAATCGAAGCCTGCGTCTCGTATGTCAATGATTCACACGTTAAGAAGAGTCTGCAGACTAACCCAAGCATATGGATACCTCAATGTGTTTATGTGCTAGACTTGGCTCATTTCTTGGTGTTTTTCCGTGAAGACATGACTCATATCTTAATGTTTTTCTGTGCTAGTCATGGCTCATATCTTGGGGTGTTTCTGTGCTAGCCATGGATCAAATCTTAGCTTAAGTGTATGTTGTGTGTGTGTGTGTGTGTGCTAGCCATGGCTCATATCTAGATGTGTGTCATCTTAGTCATATCTCATATCTTGGTGTGTCCGTGTTAATCATGTCTCTTATCTTTATGTGCGTCTGAGTTTAGTAATATATCATAACTTAGTGTGTATCTGTGTTAGTCATGTGTCATATCTTTGTGTGTGCATGTCTGGGTTAGGGATATCTCATATCTTTGTTTGCATGTTTATGTTAGTCATATCTCATATCTTTGTGCGTACATGTCTGTGTCTGTCACATCTCATATTCTTGTGTGTGCATGGCTACGTAAGTCACATCTCATATCTTTGTGTGTGCATGCCTATGTTAGTCATATCTTATATCTTTGTGTGTATGTCTATGTTAGGTATGCGTCATATCTTTGTGTGTGCATGTCTAAGTCAGTCATATCTCATAGCTTTATATGCATGTCTATGTTAGTCATGTGTCATATATCTTGATGTGTGTCAGTGTTAGTCATGGCTCGTATCGCTGTGCACTTGTCTGTGTTATTCACGTCTCATATCTCTGTGTGTGCATGTCTGTGTTAGTCACCTCTAGTGACTCGGGCAGATGGTGCTCGTAAGCCTGGGAGGGTAGACCATCTAAGGGCAGAATCCCCCTACAGAAAAGACAATCTGCTGCCTTGCAGGAAGATTGGGGACAATCAAAGGCTAAGGAAAGCAAACCTGAAAAAATGCTGGCTGAAATCGGATGCACTGGGCTACTGGCGCAGAACGCAGTGCAACGTATTAATGGGTGTTCAGTCAGAGTGGATCTGGCAGACTCTAATTGTGATGTTCTGTCTGTGGGGGCGATCAACACACTTAACCTGACAGCTGACTTCATGTGGGAGTCTGGAATCCTACTCTGACTGAGTCCTGATCGCAGAGAGAGAGAGAGAGAGAACATCTTCATTACTCTTCTTAGCTGCCCATTGTACTCTCAACATTCTTTCTTTAAAACCACATTTCTACAGACTCCAGTGATTTTCTTGTCTGTTGTCCTATTGTCCATGATTCGCATCCATATGTTAAGACTGGCTCTATATAACATTTAAGAACTCTTTATTCTGTTTCTATTGTCAAAAATGGATTGCATAGAATCTTCGTCATTTTTTGGAAAGCTGCTTTTGCCTGAGCCATTCTGCATCTCACCTCTTTTGTACATCTTCCGTCTGAGGTTAACAAAGTTCCCAAATATTTAAATTCATTTACATGTTTTAATATTGTTCCACTTGTCTTTATTTTACACTGAGGTGATGTCTTTTTCTTTGTTGTTACCATTACCTCTGTCTTTTTGCTATTAAGGCTGAGTCCTTTATTTTTGCTTTCTTTCACCATAATGTCTAACATTTCTTGTAACTCAATTTCACTCTTAGCGATTAAGACTGTATCATCTGCATACCTTAGATTATTTATATTATGACCTCCAATTGTTATTCCAGGCATGTCCCTTATGGATCTTAAAATAATCTCACTATAAACATTAAACAAATCTGGTGACAGCACACAACTTTGTCTAACACCCTGTTTTATTTGTTGAAACATTCCCAATTGGTTTCCAGTTCTTATGGCCGCTGTTTGTTGCCAATACATGTTCTTTATTATTCTTAGATCTTTGCTGTCTACGTTTATGCTTTCTAAAATTTTTATTATCTCTTGGTGTTTTACTTTGTCAAATGTCTTGATGTAATCTATGAAACATAGGTATAGATCTATTTTCACCTCTATGGCTCTTTCTACTAAAGATCTTATGATATAAATGGCATTGCTTGTTCCTTTATCTCTAACAAAACCACACTGTTCACCGCTAATTTCTGGACTGATTTTGTTTCGCACTCTTCGCATGATGATTCTTAGTAATATCTTAGTCATATGACTCATAAGGCTTATTGTGCGATGATCATCGCATTCAATCGCACCCGATTTCTTTGGTAAGGCTATGAATATGTTATATATAATTGATTTCGCGACGTTTTTAACATTTTGTCATTTTAAACAACTGAGGTTCAATATAATCTAGAAAATGTAGTCTCAGGTTGAATGGGTCATGCCTCACCAAGAAGAAGACACAAATAGAAAGTTAGCAGCACAAAACTATGCATTGCTTTGACATATCTTGACGTGAGATTGATTTCTTTGATCTTTGCCATCAACTTTGTTGTTTTCATTCATGCTTTAATCTACCTGCTATAGAGCAACATACAAACAGCAGCTGGGAATATCACGAAACATCATTGTTTTAGGTGCACTATCTGCTCTACAAGCTATCAGGAGTAGTAAATCTCAAAGAAATGTGTTCCTTGTTGCAGTTTCCTCATATTCCAAGTCCGGCTTGTTGCAGGAGCAACTGCGTTGAGTGCTCTGTGCACACCGTGAGCTGTGTGTCTCATCCGTTTTGATCATGTTTCGATATTCCAATTGTTTACGATGAATGATGATATCGTACGAAAGGGAACAGTTGACTGTGTTCACTTTCTGCGCGGTTTCGCCATATGTCTTTTGGCGTGTGCTGAGACTGCTACGATGGAGACTACAGTTGCCTTTCTTTGTTTGGGAGATGAGATATTAATTCGGATGATTACGCTGGCACGGGCGGTTGAGCAATTATGGATTTTAATTCGTTTGCAGTGATACCGGGGCCTTCCATAACCAAAGAACCAAAGATCAAAACTAAGAAATGAACTAAACTGGCTTGCCGCTAGAATGCGAAGCATTGGATACCCTCACTGTAAAACGCCGGTGAATGAAAACAAAGATACTAAACATTAATATAGAATACACTAATGTAAAATGTGTAATCCACTTCAAAATGAAGAGTGCAGAGTTGACCTAATGGTGATTGCCAACACTTGACCGATAAGATGCATAATTACATTCCAGCTCAGAACGCAGCACATATAATAACAATTTCAATTCATTCATTAATTCATTCATTTTTTTCATTCATTTTTTTTTCATTCATTCATTTTTTTCATTCGATGTTCACCCGATGACTACTCTTCTCCATCATCTGTCTTTAGAAGGACGTTAAGTGGGCGTAATTACGACGTGTCGTAGTTTGCGGTAAACTTTAATGTAATAATAACACCTTTCGGCCCAACATTTTCGAGGTCAGTATGACATTGTTAAGAACCAGACTTCCGTCTCTCTTCAATCCCTACTGGATAGTCTGTTTCCATGAGCACAGCTTGGGGGTGGAGCAGGGTCTTCACCAGTTCTTGTTCTCCGATCCTGACGCACACTGTGGGCCTCTAACCATCTGTTCAGTTGTTTGAAGGGCCCCTTGAACCCTCATAGCAGTACAATTAAACGCAAACGTATAACTTTGGTCATAAGATATATCATTGCGCATGGTTGAGCTGAATTATCAAACTACATAAGATATAACATTGCGCATGGTTGAGCTGAATTATCAAACTACATAAGATATAACATTGCGCATGGTTGAGCTGAATTATCAAACTACATAAGATATAACATTGCGCATGGTTGAGCTGAATTATCAAACTACATAAGATATAACATTGCGCATGGTTGAGCTGAATTATCAAACTACATAAGATATAACATTGCGCATGGTTGAACTGAATTATCAAACTACATAAGATATATCATTGCGCATGGTTGAGCTGAATTATCAAACTACATAAGATATAACATTGCGCATGGTTGAGCTGAATTATCAAACTACATAAGATATATCATTGCGCATGGTTGAGCTGAATTATCAAACTACATAAGATATAACATTGCGCATAGTTGAGCTGAATTATCAAACTACATAAGATATAACATTGCGCATAGTTGAGCTGAATTATCAAACTACATAAGATATAACATTGCGCATAGTTGAGCTGAATTATCAAACTACATAAGATATAACATTGCGCATAGTTGAGCTGAATTATCAAACTACATAAGATATAACATTGCGCATAGTTGACCTGAATTATCAAACTACATAAGATATAACATTGCGCATAGTTGACCTGAATTATCAAACTACATAAGATATAACATTGCGCATAGTTGACCTGAATTATCAAACTACATAAGATATAACATTGCGCATAGTTGAGCTGAATTATCAAACTACATAAGATATAACATTGCGCATAGTTGAGCTGAATTATCAAACTACATAAGATATAACATTGCGCATAGTTGAGCTGAATTATCAAACTACATAAGATATAACATTGCGCATAGTTGAGCTGAATTATCAAACTACATAATATATATCATTGCGCATAGTTGAGCTGAATTATCAAACTACATAAGATGTATCATTGCGCATAGTTGAGCTGAATTATTAAACTACATAAGATATACCACACTATCGCTCCATACTTGAAACAATAAGAGGGGTGCATTAACCGAAAATCTCAACACCATAATCATATTTTAAAATATAACTATCACCCATATATCGATCCCATTACTCAGGTCTGGGATGTGACTGTTAGAAATAGAGAATAAATACCGCGAACTCAGTGCTGTCGCCACGAGGTGTCCAGGTCAGGATTTTTATCCCCTACCTTCCCTCTCCATTCCGATAGAAAGAAAAGAAAAGAACAACTTGTTGACCTTATCGCGATTGTAACCTGTGTGCACCTATTTCTGAACACGACAAGTTATTGATTCGGCCACTCACTCTCCCTATAATATATAACGTAATATAACATTTCAATCAATCAAAGCCCTTAAGACTGCATACTGGAGCATAGACCACAGACAAGGTCTCACTTTTTCTCTATTCTTTGATATTTTTTCTTCTCTTCAGTCCAGACCAATATTCTGTATTCTCTTCTCCACGTAATTCGGAGCCTTCCTGGCTTTCTCTTACCCTGTTGATTCCAATACAGTGCATGTCTTGTTATGTTAGTACCAGGTTTTCTTAGTGTGTGTCCAAAACATCTCCATCGTTAAAATTAACAATATGTTGATCGATTGGCATATAATATAACCATCATCATCAAGTACCGTGCCTGCTGTTCCCCTTTCATTACATGACCAAAAAACGATGATTGTTTCTTCATAATATTGGAAATTAGCTCTCTTTTCGCTTTGGCTTCTTTCAGAATTTTTTCATTACTCTTCTTAGCTGTTCGTGGTATTCTCAACATTCTTCTGTAAAACCACATTTCTACAGCCTCCAGTGAGTTTCTTGTCTGTTGTCCTATTATCCATAATTCACATCCATATGTTACTACTGGCTCTATAAAACATTTAAGAACATTTTCTTTTTTCTATTGTCAAAAATGGATTGCATAGTATCTTCCTAATTTTTTTAAAAGCTGCTTTTGCCTGAGCCATTCTGCATCTCACCTCTGTTGTACATCTACCACCTGAGGTTCAAATGTTCCCAGACATTTAAATTCATTCACCTGTTTTAATATTGTTCCACGTGTATATAATATAATAGCTCTTTGAAGTTGCAGCTGCGCTTTAACACAAACACTTGTCTGGCAAAGAGCCGAGATAGAGTAGTGGTTGGCTAACTGGTTTACTCAAGACAAGGGGGATTGGGTTCGAGTTCCATCAATGACTTCTAGGTTCACCCAGTCGCAAATGGTTTACCAGCGTTTAATTTGTGGGGAAATAAAGACGGTTTGGATTATTGCTGACCATCATATATACAAAAATATATAGATTGGTAAACACACACACACCAACAAAAAAAAATATGGACACATAACACTACACGCCTTGCTTCTTTGGTGTTTTCTTTCATCTTTTCCTGACCGGCGGTTTCTTCTTTCTTCTGGTATCCATCCGCTGTTGCCGTGAAGCACCGCCGCAGAAAGGAGGAATGTATAATCTGATGGCTGTAGATGTTTTATTGCTTGTACCTTTTGGCCACTTCTCTTTTAGATGTTGTGCCGTTCTTGGGCGTTTAAGGACGCTGTTATGATAGAAATTTGTTGGTTCTTTCTTGTGCCTTTTATTCCGTCTTTCCACCTCTTCCTTGGTCTCCACCTTGCCCCTCTGTCTTGATGTTTTTAGTAGAACACTTTTGATGTTGTTTGGTCTGGTTTCATACTTACAAAGTGTCCAACCCATTTCATTTGTTGTTTGTATTTATATTCCCGGCACGAGTTAACTCCAACCAGTTCTCTGATTTTCACATTGGATATCCAGTCTATCTTTCTGTTGTTAGTTATCTTTCTCACGCACCACGATTTGCACGTTGTGATCTTCTATTCTGTGCGTGTGAGCTTCGTTCAACAGCCATGTTTGGCAGTAATAGCTTAAGATACACACAAACACGAAAAGAAGACACAGCAAAGTCGACTACTGTACCTGTTCCTGGTTAGGCCCTATTCTCGTGATATAGCCCAACCACTGTATGTTTTGTGTACTCACATACTGAACACCCGTTCAGCTAAAAAACAAAAAACCCCATTCAGAATCGAGGCTACTCTCATACAACAAACCGAAACATTAAATAAACGACACTCTCGCGAGGAGTTTCCTTCTATACTCGAGGCTGAGTTGATACCACTATTCACACGGCGTTTTCTATTGTAATTTCTAAATGGAGCCTTAATAAAACGGCGGGGAGGGGGGAATTAATAACCGATATTCTCTTTGTCGTTCTGGACACGTTCCAGCAGCTGACAATGTAGAGCTGGTTTATTGTTACGT
The DNA here is from genome assembly GCA_032433765.1 of Megaustenia siamemsis. Taxonomy (NCBI): domain Eukaryota; kingdom Metazoa; phylum Mollusca; class Gastropoda; order Stylommatophora; family Ariophantidae; genus Megaustenia; species Megaustenia siamemsis. Next base: position 40,593,010 of record JAVIAB010000059.1, on the reverse strand, counting down.
GGGGCGCGGGAAAGCTGCCATAGGAAGAATAATAGGCTTGCTCCACAAATAAATAAGTAAACAGATGAGTGTATGGCTACAACATTACAGGGTAGGAAAACTATACAAGACTCAAGTCTGTGTGTTGAGTTGTTCATCTTTGTCTGTCTGGCCGTCTGTCTCCACCCAACCATCCGTCCGTCCGTCTGTCTCTCTGCCTGTCGCACTGTTAGTCTGCCTGCTTGCCTACCTGTCCTTCTGTCTGTCTATCGGTCGGTGCGTCCGTCTGTCTGTCTGTCTCTCTTTATATGCGTATATATATATACACGCGCACACACACACACACACACACACACACACACACACACACACACACACAGAGACAGACAGACAGATAGATAGCACACTGTTGATCTCTCTAGTGCAGGATAAAAACAGACACGGTCGGTCATACAACTAACAGTCCAATTTTTAATCATTAAAAAATGGTGGGCATATGTTGGGCACGTGATGTGAAGAAATAATCTGAGCATTACTTCTTCTTTCCTTCATCATTTGCCTTTCAACGAGGGGGGGGGGGAGATATAATTTGCGGTCTTTTGCTTTTCTGCTGACCTATGCTGCTGTTATGTTTCCTATTGTTTCTAATATTCCATCAATCCATCTTTTACTCTTCTGTTGGCCTCCCCTGCTGTTATGTTTCCTATTGTTTCTAATATTCCATCAATCCATCTTTTACTCTTCTGTTGGCCTCCCCTGCTGTTATGTTTCCTATTGTTTCTAACATTCCATCAGTCAGTTTTTTTTTTCCACGGTCGGCCTTTGAGTCTGGTGTTATCACTACGTCAGAAAAGTCTCGCTGTGTTATGTTTTGGTTTTTTCTATCTTATCATCGCAAGGCGAACCCAAAAACAATACAGAGATAGGAAGAAAAAAAAGGACCGACCTCTGAAGACTCCAAGAAGGACAATGAGAACAGAAGCAAAGATAGCCAACATCAACAAATGTGCGGATAATAATAATGACAATCACGAAGATACACACCGTCATTAATGGATGTTTATGCAGAATAAAAGGGTGGAAATGGCAAGCCAGAATCACTAACATAAAATTATGGAAATGTCAAATACCAAATACGTTTTGGTTCGTATCGGTAGTCAAATACCAGTGAATAATTAAAAACGGGGATATAGGGAGAGATGTACTGTGAGCCCTATGTGACGTATGTCCAGAGAGTTCCTATACTGTAATAAAGCACACACAAGAGAACCAACAAATAGCACAGAACATTTCCTTACTATAATAAACTATTTATATGGTGAAAGTAAAGTGCCCCGTCACGTCAAGTGACGTATAGGGAATGTGGGGTTAGTGATCATAATGTTTACAGATCTTCGGCACATGATTTTGGGGGGAATGTGGTCGGTGTTACGCCCGTGCCGCTTTACATTCCCATTAAAAAAATCCGGTACCCATTTAAGACTGGGTGAACCTGGAAGCCGTCGATCCACACGAGCTTCTGCGCTGTACTAAATCAATTATATAGAACCATCTAACAGCACATAGAGTTTTACATGCAGTAGTAAATGACTTATATAGAACCATCTAACAGCACATAGAGTTTTACATGCAGTAGTAAATGACTTATATAGAACCATCTAACAGCACATAGAGTTTTACATGCAGTAGTAAATGACTTATATAGAACCATCTAACAGCACATAGAGTTTTACATGCAGTAGTAAATGACTTATATAGAACCATCTAACAGCACATATAGTTTTACATGCAGTAGTAAATGACTTATATAGAACCATCTAACAGCACATATAGTTTTACATGCAGTAGTAAATGACTTATATAGAACCATCTAACAGCACATATAGTTTTACATGCCGTAGTAAATGACTTATATAGAACCATCTAATAGCACATATAGTTTTACATGCAGTAGTAAATGACTTATATAGAACCATCTAATAGCACATATAGTTTTACATGCAGTAGTAAATGACTTATATAGAACCATCTAATAGCACATATAGTTTTACATGCAGTAGTAAATGACTTATATAGAACCATCTAATAGCACATATAGTTTTACATGCCGTAGTAAATGACTTATATAGAACCATCTAATAGCACATATAGTTTTACATGCAGTAGTAAATGACTTATATAGAACCATCTAACAGCACATATAGTTTTACATGCCGTAGTAAATGACTTATATAGAACCGTCAGAAGGCAAAGTCGCTTCCCAGCAGCAGAGCTGGAAGTTGTCAGCGACCCGCAGCTGATGGCTTGCGACAGGATCAGTGAACAAGAGCCATCTAGACCCTACTCCACCTCTCCGTGGTGCCTCTAGTAACAGACTAACCTGTCTAGTCTGGCCAAGCGAGTAGAGATCGAAGAGGGAAGACAACCCGGTACTTTAAAAACAACATGCTGAAGTCGGATGTATAGGGCCGAAAGGTGCAAATATCACAGGTAACATGTAAACCACAATACAGCGCAGACACGCCCACTTAACGTCCTATCAAGGGAGGATGATGAGAAGGTGTATTCCTTTAGTAATCGGGCTAATGCAAGCATAGAACAATGAATTAAACAAGAGCTTCTTTATTTGCAGTAATAACGGGCTTATATTGAAATGGCCAATAACTCAAAGATCTTCAATTCTGTAATAAACCACGTATAGATGTTTCATTGATTCCAGGCGTTGGCGTAGGCGATCATGTTCTTCCACAATCATCTGTCTACCGTGCCTCGTTTCAGTTCTGTTGTTGACTGTTTTCCCTGCCATAGCATCAAGCTATCAAGTATCTTCTCTCTTTGTCGTCCGCGATCTTTCTTTCCTTGTATTTTGTCAGTTGTAACGAAATATTCCAACTTTCCTCTTTTCATGATGTGCCCGACAAATGTTGATTGTTTCTTTCTGATGTTTTTTTTTAAGAACTCCCTTTTTGTGTTGTCCTCTTTGAGAATTTCCTCATTGGTCTTTTTAGCTGTCCAGGGAACTTTCAAAATTCTTTTGAGAAATCCCATCTCTATGGCCTCTAATCGTTTTTTCATTTGTTTGTCTACTAATATGATGTTAATCTATCTATCTTTCGTTCACCTGAAGTATTGTCTATATCTGCAATGCCGTTTCCTGTATAAATTTTACTGTCTTTTGTAATTCTTGCAGTGACCAATGTAGTTTTGTCTGTAGTGTTGTATCTATGGGCCAATGGATTTTCCTCAGTCTACTATATTCTGTGCAATCTTGAAGTATGTGTTCAGCAGTCTGGGGAGCCTGTCCACATGTACAAGTAGTTGATGTGCCGATCTTGAATTTTGTATACATGTGACTATATTATATATATATATATATATATAAAACAAACCAATACCACATAGAGTCTTAAGTTGTTCTCAGAGATTATTTTATGTGTGGTGGGGAGTGGGAGCGACCTGGTGTAATGCTGACCACATTCTTAAAAAAATGGTTTGGATGTTCGAAAAATTTGAACACTATCACACCTTATTCCATATGCATAACATTGGAGGGAAGATGCATTTATTACTCTTTATCTTTAGGGAAATAATCTGAAATGATAGTCGTGGCGGGTGAAGCAAACCACGCTAATAAGAGAAAGAGGTGAAAACTATGTACTGAAACCAAAAACAAAACCAAAAAAAGAGGGGGGGGGGTGAGAGAGAGAGAGAGAGAGAGAGAGAGAGAGAGAGAGAGAGAGAGAGAGAGGGGTAGCCAGCTCGGTGCTCAACTATTCTTGCACGGCAACGTGACATGCCTGGTTGGATACAGAATTCAAATTCTTTGTCATAATGTTGGACCTCGACAGTACATTCTAGGGAATCTATTCAATATTACTTCTTAAAGCCTGGCCGATATCTCGGCAAAGATCGTTTTCCGATCGTATCTGCCGCATTTCATAATTTGGCTTTTATTCTACTGTTACATTTGGAGGGGCGAAGAAAGGCACATATATATGTCACGTTGTATATATATTATATCGTATAATAGTTAAGTAAGTAAAAAAATGTTCTGTCCGCGTCTTCTAGACATATGAGGGTAATGATGTTTCATTGATTCCAGGCGTTGGCGTAGGCGATCATGTTCTTCCACAATCTTCTGTCTACCGTGCCTCGTTACAGTTCTGTTGTTGACTGTTTTCCCTGCCATGGCATCAAGCTATCAAGTATCTTCTCTCTTTGTCGTCCGCGATCTCTCTTTCCTTGTATTTTGCCAGTTGTAACGAAATATTCCAACTTTCCTCTTTTCATGATGTGCCCGAGAAATGTTGATTGTTTCTTTCTGATGTTTTTTTTTTAAAGAACTCCCTTTTTGTGTTGTCCTCTTTGAGAGTTTCTTCATTGGTCTTTTTCGCTGTCCAGGGAATTTTCAACATTCTTCTGAGAAATCCCATCTCTGTGGCCTCTAATGGTTTTTTCACTTGTTTGTCTACTAATGTGATGTTAATGACAATATTATTGTTTTAGTAAATCAACAACATAATTTTGTCCTGTCTTCCTTTCTTCAGGAAAGCTGCAACATAATGTTGTCCTGTCTTCCTTCCTTCAGTAAAGCTGCTACATAATTTTGTCTTGTATCCCTTCCTTCAGTAAAGCTGCTTCATAATTGTGCCCTGTCTTCCTTACTTCAGTAAAACTGCTACATAATTTTGTCCTGTCTTCCTTCCTTCAGTAAAACTGCTACATAATTTGTCCTGTCGTCCTTCCTTCAGTAAAGCTGCAACATAATTTTGTCCTGTCTTCCTTCCTTCCTTCAGTAAGCTGCTTCATAATTTTTTTGTCTTCCTTCCTTCAGTAAAGCTGCAACATAATTTTGTCCTGTCTTCCTTCCTTCAGTAAAGCTGCAACACAATTTTGTCCTGTCTTGCTTCCTTCAGTAAAGCTGCAACATAATTTTGTCCTGTCTTCCTTCCTTCAGTAAAGCTGCAACACAATTTTGTCCTGTCTTCCTTCTTTCAGTAAAGCTGCAACATAATACATAAAGCGACCACAAATCACGTGGTTCGGTCATGTGATAAAACAAAAAGAACTAAATCTAATACGAGTCACCAACAAACGATGCGAGAACACCAAACCAAGAGGCCGACCAATGAAAAAGGTGGATAAACGGAATAAACATTCGAAGATATAACAGCAGAAGATGCCAACAGAAGAGGAAGAAACTGCGAACCGTTTCTCCTCTCGACAACGAAAGAAAGAAAGATAGAAGGAAAGAAAGAAAGAAAGAAGGAAGGAAGGAAGGAAAGAAAGAAAGAAAGAAAGAAAGAAAAAAAGAAAGAAAGAAAATAAATTGTAGACATTATTTCAAAAAAGTTCAAAGAAATTAAGACTCATTTTATGTCTGTTGATACAACTATGAAGTCTGGCCGTAAAGAGATCTGTGAAAATCCATCCCATATACAACATTGGAAACAATGTCTCAAGAAGTTGAACAGCACCTCAAGCAATTAGTTGCTCTTAACTGATATCTTCGTTCAGGATTGATGACTCTAACCTGATCAAGACCCTACCAACTTTTTTGTGGCTGCTCTCGAAAATTTTGACCAAGAAATAGGCGCCAGAGACAGACCTTACATCTGCAGAATTTATGGGAGCCGCAGGAGAATAGGTGTAACATGACTGCACAGAATATGTGACGCAGAATAGCATCAAGAGAAAGTTCCAGAAGACTGGAAACAGGCTATCGTAGTTCCAGTACGAAGAAAGAATAGTAGTAATAAAGGCTGCAATCAAAGCAGAAATGTCTCTCTATTAACCTATATCATCATCATCATCAAGTACCGGGCTTGCTGGCATAGGTGATCATGTCTCTCCACAATTTTCGATCGCGACAGTTATTTATCATTTCTGTTGTTGACCTTCTGCCAAGCCATTTCTTAAGCTGTGTGGTATTTTTTCTCTTTGCTTTCCTCTGTCTCTTCGTCCCTCAATTTTCCCAGTTGCTACAAAATATTCCAGTTGTTCTCTTCTCATTACATGGCTAAAAAATGATGATTATTTCTTCCTAATATTGGAAATTACCTCTCTTTTTGCTTTGGCCTCTTTCAGAACATTTTCATTACTCTTCTTAGCTGTCCATGGTATTCTCAACATTCTTCTGTAAAACCACAGTATTAAACTATATAGTATAATTATATTCCAATATATTTAAGAGATATGGCTAAGACCAGTTATAGTGCTAAGATCAGCGACTCACAAATAGATTTCCAGAAAAAAGAGGATGTATCGACGCACTATTTAGTCTAGATTAATCACAATTTGTACATAGCTTTAAAAGATCAAGAATAAACATGAACAAAATAATGAACAATTATAGGAGATACTATCAACATACAAGTCAATATCTAACCAACATTTGTTGAAGCCTCTACAGTAAAAGAAGCTTCACAGTCTAAACAGCAGCAGGCTAGACAGATCAATTCGAAGTTAGATCTGGAGTACTGCAGTTGTGTGTACTATATCCCCAATCGTTTATTACCTACATATGTAAAATAGCCAACCAATTGGAGACAGAGGAGATTAACTAACTTATATTTGCAGACGATCAGGGACTAATAATAATAATAATAATAATAATAATAATATGATAATATGGTTGGGCGAACGAAAGATAGATAGATGATAACATCTTCTAACCGTCTTTACAGATGGTTAGTAGCAGAGCAATCATGATTAGTCAGTAAGTTAAAAAAAAAAAAGTAAAGAACCCCCGTCACACCAAGTGGCGTATGGGCAATATGGTGTTAGTGACCATAAATTTGACAGACCTTCAACACATGAACCGGATGCCATCGGTTGGGATCTAACCCTATCTCCTGTTCTTTGTAGTTCAGTTCACTAACTATCGCGGCTCCCAATAAGTCAGTAGTTTGGTAAAACAAATATTAGTGTCTTATACTGCATGCTGCTTTGTTGAACAACTTCTCTCGTGGCTGAATCTGCCAATATTGGATAGACAGATGTATCCGAGAACGAACAAGAAATATATTCATGGTACATGGCCTCGTCTCCTTTCTCCTGCACGTTTGTCTTCTCAATTTAATATCAGCCCTAACTCGAAAGTTTCTGTCCCATTTTTTTTATTTTTGTTTTTCATGTTTTACGATATTTATCAAGATTTTCAATGTTTCTTTCACTGACAGAGAATTCGCTCAAGGAAGCCCTGCAAACATCCTTATATCTCAGCACTGGTCTGCCCTTTGGTCTCTTTCCGTCCTTAAGTTCGCTAAACAATATTTTTGGGGGAATACGAATATTTGCCATTTCTCTTACCCAGCCACCTTAGTCTACGAATATGTGACGCCCTAATACATGGAACAATTATATTCCATATGTTATATGCTCTATTACAATGTTAAGTCAGTCCTATTATATGGCCGTGGAACAAGGAGAACAACAAAATTGACAATCACGAAGGTACAGACTTTCATTAATGGATGCTTGCGCAGAATAAAAGGATGGAAATGGCAGGACAAAATCACTAACATAGAATTATGGAAATGTACCAGTCAAACACCAGTGGATAAAGAGATACATTTAAGACGATGGCGCTGGATAGGACATACACTGCGGAAGCCAACTGAGAGTATTACACAATAGGCCCTTTTTTTGGAATCCCCAGGGGAAAAGACAAAGAGAAAGACCAAGGAATTCTTGCAGAAGACAGATAGAAGCAGAGATGAAGATGATGGGAAGACATGAAATGATCTTAACAGAATATCAAGAAACAGAACGACTTGGAAAGTGTTTGTTGACGACCTATGTTCCACAGGGAGCTGAAAGGTAGAAGAAAAAAGAAGAGGAAGAATACATGGAAAAATAGGCAAATTAAATCCAGAAAATCAACGTAGCAATAGACGGCAAACAATAAAAACAAATGCAGAAATATAGATATCTGGAAAATCTGGAAACAAAAACGATAATTCACAAGCCACAGAAATAAAACCAAGATGAAGGAAAGCTTGCCAAATAATCAGACAACTATTACCGCTGCTGTTCAATAATGAATAACACTAGAGGCAAAACGGGCACTCTACAACTCAATCTTCATCCAAAAGTTGTGCTACCAGTGCCAGACTTGGACCCTAAACTCATGAACAATAAGAAAAATAACTACTTTCGAGATGAAATATGTTAAACGAATGACAGAAAATAATTTAAGAAATAAGATGAAAAACGAAGAACTGAGTAAGAAATTGATAACCGTTCTCGTAATAGAATAGCCGCGATAGCTCAGTGGTTAGTGAACTGGACTACAAAGGACAAGTGGTAGGGTTCGATCCCAACCGACGGCTTCCGGGTTCACCCAGCCATAAATGGGTACCGGATTTTTTTTTCTGGAAAAGTAAATCAGCACGGGCGTAATACCGACCACATTACCCCAAAAAGTCATGTACTGAAGGTCTGTAAAATATAGGGTCACTAACACCATATTTCCCTATACGCCACATGGCGTGACGGGGGTACTTTACTTTTTTTTTTTTACTTCTCGCAATAGAATACATAGAGAAACAAAAGATAAATGATTTTGGCCACGTGATAAGATAAAACGATTAAACACACTAAGTCTTTATCAAACGATGTGAGAGCACCAGATCCAAAGACCCACCAGGAGAACAATAAATTATCGTTTAGATGAGAAGTTAGAAACACCAAGAAACGGAGCAGCAGAACAAAAGAGCAAACGACAACAAACCATATCTCCTCTTTACGCTGAAAGACAAATGAGGAAGTAAAGAAGAAGAAAGATAATATCTGGCCAAGCAAGATGGCACTGAAGAGGGGATATATTTCGGTACATAAAAACACTGCACCAAATATGGTAAAGTAAAAAAAAAAAGTAAAAGAGCCCCCGTCACACCAAGTGGCGTACAGGGAATATGGTGTTAGTGACCATACATTTTACAGACCTTCGGCACATGATTTTTTGGGGTAATGTGGTCGGTATTACGCCCGTGCCGCTTTACTTTCCCAGAAAAAAATCCGGTACACATTTAAGGCTGGGTGAACCGGAAGCCGTCGGTTGGGATCGAACCCTACCTCTTGTCCTTTGTAGTCCAATTCACTAAGCTGATGATATAGTAGTTCGCTGTATACTACAAAACACCACAACCAGGCCCACTGAAGTCTTTTTAAGCTTTGACGTCAAAGAGAGACAGCTGTTGGCGAACGCTGAAGAAGATGAAGGGGAAAGGAGGAGAAATGAAGGGGAAAGGAGGAGGAGAAGTGAAGGAGAAAGAAGGAGGAGAAGAAGAAAAGGGGGAGGAGAAGGAAGTAAATGAGAAAAGAGGTGAGGATAAGAAGTATAAGGAGGAGAAAAGGAAGAGGAGGAGAAGAAGGAAAGAGGCAAGAAGAGGAGAAAAAGTAGGAGAAAAATAGGGAGGATAAGAAGTAGTAGTAGTTGGAGAGGGAAAGAAGAACAAGAAAAGACGAAGAAGACTAGGTAAAAGGAGAAGGAGAAAAGAAGGAGAAGAAGTAGGAGAAGGAGAAAAGAGGGAGAAGGAGGAGAAGAAGACGAAGGAGAAGGAGAAGAAGAAAAGGGTGAGGAGTAGGCGAATAATATTAATAGTAGTAATAATTATTATTAAGAATATAAGATGAAGAAGAAGATATAGAAGGAGAAAAAGAAGACAAAGAGGAAAGCATTTTAAAATAAAGATGGATTAGATTGCAAAAGAAACAGGTTTTCAACACACACACAATTCCACACAAATGCTCGAAGAGAACGAAAAACAGAATAATGGAGATTTGGACTGTTTTATTTTTCGCTCCATTAGATGGCATTAATGGGTTGGCTTGTGTTGCATTATGTTAGCAAGGGTTTTTTGGCACGGCTTTCTACTCGGCTTCGTTTTGCACAAAAGTCTACTCCAAAGACATACATTCTTGGCGAAAATAGGGGGGAAAAAAAGAAATAAGAGAGCCATGTTTAAAACGTGCTGACAATTAATGGCGAATATACAAGTAAATAGTTACAATGATTAAGTGCGTAGTTAATATTCTTGTACATATGTACACATATCCAAGTATGCAGTCACGTACAAAAACTTAAATACACGTTCATTCACACACAAACACATGCACACCTTTTTATACATACACACTCACACACAAAATCACACACACACCACCGTATCCATCTAATAAATTCCACTGTGAGAAAAGCCACGCTCACACGCTTGGTCTCCCACACATCCTCCATATATTACGGTAACCCCCCCCCCCTTTTTCCTCCCCCTCCCCCCTACCCCGACTGCCATAATTTCTTTCTCGGCTTTGTCTTTCATCTTTGTGATACCCCCACGTCCCGAAGTCCGCATTAAAAAAAAGCGTTACTGAGTTATCTTGACACTGAGCCAGGTACGAACTGAAGTGTACTGGGGTGGTGAGATTTCTGATAACTAGGAATCAATGTTAGAGGGCGCTGACGTGTGTGCAAGTTGACGTTACCAAATTCCTCTCCTGGATGCCTCAGCTAATATGTAAATATTCACCAGCATTCCCTGGTTTGTTGTATTTAGTACTTCCTTATATACCACCATCTACCTAGTCAGCAGGGACGGTATCTTCAAAAAACTGCCTAATATAGGCTGCCCAAATACTTTGCTGACGCTGGTTGAATGGTTTACCGGGGGACTAGTTGGTCTCGCCGGCCTCGAGACAGAGAGGTTGTGGGTTCAAATCCAGTTGGAATTTGTATTTATAATTTCTCTCTGCGGCAACTGCCGCTGGTCTCAGCAGCGAGGCCCGGCTTGAAACGTCAATTACTTATGGACGGAAAAAATATGAGTACCTCCGAAGACGGAGTTATCTGCATGTGCGGCGAGAGACCCCTGTGCACACGGCTGTCAGGGTAAAACGGATTAATAGGCAAAAATTCAGTTCCTTGTCCCTAGGGACTTCGTCAGAGATCAAAAGCTGGCGATCCCCCACACCCTCCCAAAAAAAAAAAAAGAAAGAAAGAATAAAATAATGGTTTAATGAGGATAAGAAGGGTAACATTCAATACGGCGGCAGCACATTTCATCTCTTCATACACAGTGCATACGTAGTGGTGTCAAGCATGGATGCATTCTTGCTCCGGCCCTATTTGGAATCTTCTTCGCTCTTCTATTGCATTTTAAATGAATTTTCTAGTCTATCTTCATACTAGATCTGATGGTCGCTTATTCAATCTCCCAAGACTAAAGACAAGGTCTAAAATCAGACACATCACTATTAGAGACCTGTTATTTGATGACGACGCTGCACTTGTCGTGCAAAGTCAATAAGAACTCCAGAGCTTAAGCATGCATGCAAATACTTCGGTCGAACAATAAGTTTGTAAAAAAAAGTAAAGTACCCCCGACACGCCAAGTGGCGTATAGGGAATATGGTGTTAATGACCATACATTTTACAGACCGTCGGCACTATGATTTTTGTCGGTATTACGCCCGTGCCGCTTTAATTTTCCAGAAAAAAATCCGGTACCCATTAAAGGCTGGGTGAACCCGGAAGCCGTCGGTTGGGATCGAACCCTACCTCTTGTCCTTTGTAGTCCAGTTCACTAACCACTGAGCTATCGCGGCTCCCTCAATAAGTTTGTAGAAAACTAATATACTTGGTCAGGACGTTGAAGCAACACCTGTCATCTTTACCAACAACTACAAACTTGATGCTGTGCAGCAGTATAGCTGCATGGGGTCCATCATCAACGACAAACTATCTTTCGATACAGAAACTGATACCCACACTGGTAAAGCTGCTACCACTTTCGCCCGTCTTTCTAGGCATGTTTAGGAAAACAACAAACAGACAACTAAAACAAAGACCGCAGTTTACAACGCCTGCATTATTAGTATCCTTCTGTATGGCAGCAAATCATGGACAACTTATGCAAAGCAGGAGAGAAGGCTAAATGCATTCCATTTGTTGTGTCTGCTCCGTATAATTTGTATCTTCTGAAAGGACAAAGTGACAGTCTTGGAGTTCTTCACTCGCACAGGCCTCCCGAACATCTACACGCTGCTCAAACAACGCAGGTTACTTGGAGTGACTACTTACACCGTATAAAAGATGGCCGCATATCAAAAGATATACTTTATGAACAACTGGCAGATGGAAAAGGAACTAGAGGGTGTCAGAAACTTCGATTTGTAGACGTGTGTAAACGTAACATGAAGATTGAACATAAACCCTGCAGCCTGGGAAGAAATAGCTGCAGACCGCAATCTTTGTAAACACATTCTAAAGTTCCAACTGAAAGAAGAAACTGACATACTCATAGAAAAAGAAAATTACGGAAAATTAGAGAAAATACGGCGAAAGAAAAGAAAAATGAACTATTCTAGGGGCGCTGCAAAATCCATAGTCATCTATGACTTGCGGAGGCTACTACAGTCAACTATGACTGACGGAGGCTACGACAGTCAACTATGACTGACGGAGGCTACTACAGTCAACTATGACTGACGGAGGCTACTACAGTCAACTATGACTGACGGAGGCTACTACAGTCAACTATGACTGACGGAGGATACTACAGTCAACTATGACTGACGGAGGCTACTACAGTGACCTATGACTGATGAAGGTTAATACAGTCAATTAGGATTGACGGAAGCTACTACAGTCATCTATGAACGACGGAGGCTACTACAGTCATCTATGACTGACAGAGGCTACTACAGTCAACTATGACTGACAGAGTTACTACAGTCAACTATGACTGACAGAGGCTACTACAGTCAACTATGACTGACGGAGGCTACTACAGTCAACTATGACTGACAGAGGCTACTACAGTCAACTATGACTGACAGAGCTACTACAGACAACTATGACTGACAGAGGCTACTACAGTCAACTATGACTGACGGAGGCTACTGCAGTTAACTATTACTGACTAAGGCTATCTATCTATCTATCTATCTATCTATCTATCTATCTATCTATCTATCTATCTATCTATCTATCTATCTATCTATCTATCTATCTATCTATCTATCTATCTATCTATCTATCTATCTATCTATCTATCTATCTATCTATCTATCTATCTATCTATCTATCTGTCTGTCTGTCTGTCTGTCTATTTGTGTCCGTCCATCTGTCCGTCCGTTTGTCTGTCTGTCTGCCTGTCTGTCCGTTCGTCCGTCCATCTGTCTGTCTGTCCGACTGTCCGTCCGTCCTTTCGTCCTTCTGTCTGTCTATCCGTCCATCTGTCCGTCCGTTCATCTGTCCGTCCGTCCGTCTGTCCGTCTGCATTGTATCTCCACGCGAACTCCTGTTCTTAGGCGAGCCTCTTAATTTTCGGCAAGGGAGCAGATACCTGCTGTTGTTGCTGTTCGCCTCAGTGGAACAAAACGAGAGAATGCTAAGCATGTGCGTGTTTGACTACAAAATATCTCTTATGAATACTTCAAGTAGGTAGTAATTAATCATAATCAGACTGTCTCGTCGTATTTAACATTTGCATATATACCACAAATATCCTAGGTTTTACGACGACCTTCGTTCTTGAATTATTATAATACGTAGCTCCGATGACAACTTCACGGAAGTAGTCTCTGTCCTGCGAAAGATATCCAGCGGTTGCAGCAATTCGTTCCTTGCTCATCTGTGATATCGTGAACCCACATTCTTCTTGGTGTTTTTTACTTTTCCTCTCTAAAGTCTATCTCTTACCAATATCCCCCTTCTGCATAATGAATTTCACTAAAACATTAAATTAGTTTTATCAGATCAAATTACTCTATTGTTCTTGTTTTTAATTAAGTTGTTTAACAACAAATGTTCTCGAACATATTGTTGTTGCAAAACGGACATGTTCTCAACCCCCCCCCCCCAATACCGTTCTTGGTATATAGATTATTATGGATCCGCGATAGCTCAGTGGTTAGTGAACTGGACTACAAAGGACAAGAAGTCGAGCTCCATCCTGATAAAAGGCTTCCAGGTTCACCCAGATTTAAATGGGTACAGGTTTTTTTTTTAAGGGGAAAGTAAAGCGGTACAGACGTAATACCGACCACATTACCCCAAAAAAGTATGTGCCGAATGTCTATACAAATTATGGCCACTAACACCATATTCCCTACACGCCATTTGGCGTGATGGAGCTCTATACTTCTTTTACATATACATATTATTCATCTGTAACACTTGTAACACAAGATATTTTTTTTTTCAACCAATCAGTCGAAAATTCACGAAGCATTGTTATATATTGAGAAAAATACAGAATTTTAGAAATCTAAGGGTTATTGCCATATCAAACCTTGGCATATGTTGTTCATTATAACTCTCACAGCTCTCCTGGTCCAAATGAAAGATTCAGTCAACCTGCACGGTGTGAAGCAGTAACATGGCCCCCGAAGGGGGTTTCAAAAAGCGTGTGAACTATTTTTCTATGGAATCACTGTCCTGGAATGCATTATTTGATTTAATGTGGAGAGATTAAACTTGTTGATACGTTTTGATCTTAATTAAAACTTACCACAGTGTAGATAAACATGAGAAAACGCTGAGCAAAATAAACGATTAGAGGACGATATTATTGTGCAGGTCAAAGGGCATTGGCTGAGGGGCTCAGTTTGCTAGCTACTGACAGGAAGGGCCGGTGTTCAGATTTTGTGTTTTCACCGATGCGGTCTGGAAAATAGGTACTAGAGATTTTTTCAAAAGGGGTACTTGGTTTACATGGCCCCCGTGGTTTACATGACCCCACATGGTTTACATGACCCCACATGGTTTACATGGCCCCCATGGTTTACATGGCCCCCACATGGTTTACATGGCCCTCATGGTTTACATGACCCCACATGGTTTACATGACCCCACATGGTTTACATGGCCCCTATGGTTTACATGGCCCCACATGGTTTACATGGCCCCACATGGTTTACATGGCCCCCATGGTTGACATGGGCTCACATACACGGTTTACATAGCCCCACATGGTTTACAAGGGGTCACATACACGGTTTACATGGCCCTCATGGTATACATGGCCCCCATGGTTTACATGGCCCCACATGGTTTACATGGCCCCCATGGTTGACATGGGCTCACATACACGGTTTACATGGCTCCACATGGTTTACAAGGGGTCACATACACGGTTTACACGACCCTCATGGTATACATGGCCCCGATGGTTTACATGGCCCCCATGGTTTACATGACCCCACATGGTTTACATGGCCCCCATGGTTTACATGCCCCCACATGGTTTACATGACACCACATGGTTTACATGACCCCACATGGTTTACATGGCCCCACATGGTTTACATGGCCCCCATGGTTTACATGGCCCCATGGTTTACATGACACCACATGGTTTACATGACCCCACATGGTTTACATGACCCCACATGGTTTACATGATCCCACATGGTTTACATGACCCCACATGGTTTACGTGACCCCACATGGTTTACATGACCCCACATGGTTTACATGACCCCACATGGTTTACATGACCCCACATGGTTTACATGACCCCACATGGTTTACATGGCCCCCATGGTTTACATGACCCCACATGGTTTACATGACCCCACATGGTTTACATGATCCCACATGGTTTACATGACCCCACAAGGTTTACATGACCCCACATGGTTTACATGACCCCACATGGTTTACATGGCCCCCATGGTTTACATTGCCTTGCATACATAGTTAACAGGGCCCCCATGGTTTACATGACCCCACATGGTTTACATGGCCCCCAAGGTTTACATGACCCCACATGGTTTACATGACCCCACATGGTTTACATGGCCCCATGGTTTACATGGCCCCCATGGTTTACATGACCCCACATGGTTTACTTGGCCCCATGGTTTACATTGCCTCGAATACATTTTTACATGACCTCACATGGTTTACATGGCCCCCATGGTTTACAGGGCCCCATGGTTTACATGGCCCCCATAGTTTACATGCCCCCCATGGTTTACATGGCCCCCATAGTTTACATGGCACCCATGGTTTACATTGCTTCGCATACATGGTTTACACGGCCCCATGGTTTACATGGCTTCCATGGTTTACATGGCCCCCATAGTTTACATAGCCTCTTGTACATGGTTTACATGGCCCCCATAGTTTACATGACGCCACATAAATGGTTTACATGGCCCCATAGTTTACATGACGCCACATAAATGGTTTACATGGCCTCCATAGTTTACATAGCCTCATGTACATGTTTTATATGGCCCCCATAGTTTACATAGCCTCATGTACATGGTTTACATGGCCCCCATAGTTTACATGGCGCCACATATATGGTTTACATGGCCCCCATAGTTTACATAGCCTCATGTACATGGTTTACATGACCCCCATAGTTTACATAGCCGCATGTACATGGTTTACATGGCCCCCATAGTTTACATGACGCCACATAAGTGGTTTACATGGCCCTCATGGTTTACATGGCTCAATCGTACAAAGACTCCACATACACGTTTTACATGGCTTCACATGCAAGACTCCACATACATGGTTTACATAGCACCACATACAAGACTCCACTTACATGGCTAAAATGGCCACACATACAAAACTCCATATACATGGTTTACATGGCTCCACATACAAGATTCCACATACATGGTTTACATAGCTCCACATACAAGACTCCACATACATGGTTTACATGGCCCCACATACAAGACTCCACATACATGGTTTACATAGCTCCACATACAAGACTCCACATACAATACTCCACATGCAAGACTCCACATACATGGATTACATAGTTCCACATACAAGACTCCACATACAAGACTCCACATACAAGACTCCACATACATGACTCCACATACATGGTTTACATGGCCCCACATGGTTTACATGGCTCCATATACATGGTTTAAATGGCTCCACATATAAGTGTTACATGGCTCCACGCATAGGTTTACATGGCTCCATATACATGGTTTACATGGCTCCACATATAAGTGTTACATGGCTCCATGCATAGGTTTACATGGCTCCACATACAAGTTTTACATGGCTCCATATACAGGTTTTATATTGCTCCAAATACCAGCTTTACATGGCGCCACATGGTTTACATTATACCATCTATTTCGATACTCCACATCCACATTTCCAGGATTAATCCACCAGCAGTGGTTCCCAGACTAAACCGGACAGCACCGGCTTCATTCCACTGCTGATCGTACATCGGCGGCGTCATCATGGCAGTAACAATTGTTCAAGTCCGGCAAACTATAATTCCCTGATGGGATATATCAGATTATAAATGACGACAGAGTTAACTCTAACCTGTTTAAACCCGTTTATGTCCTACCTGAAAACATATGAAGCCCGTGTGGGTGTTATCATGTAATGTTTTCTAACCGCTAAGTAGACACATGACAATATCCTCGGCGTGGTGCCCTTACCAAACTTTGACGACGCCCCTGGGAGTCGCGGCGCACACTTTAGGGACCACTATCCTACACTATATGAAAGAAGTGCAACTTTTCAAATACTTGGGCACAATAATAACATCAGATGGGAGATGCGCCACAGAAATAAAAAGCAGAATAGCTCAGGCCAAAATAGCATTTCAGAAAATGAAAAATATTTTATGCAACAAATCTATGTCAATAAAAATGAGAAAGAGAGTTCATCGGTGCTATATAGAACCAATTCTGACCTATGGAAGCGAATCATGGACAGTAGACAAACAAATGAAAAGACGATTAGAGGCCACAGAGATGGGATTTCTCAGAAGAATGTTGAAAGTTCCCTGGACAGCTAAAAAGACCAATGAGGAAGTTCTCAAAGAGGCCAACACAAAAAGGGAGCTCTTAAAAAACATCAGAAAGAAGCAATCAACATTTTTTGGGCACATCATGAGAAGAGGAAAGTTGGAATACTAGGTTACAACTGGCAAAATAAAAGGAAAGAGAGATCGCGGGCGACAAAGAGAGAAAATACTGGATAGCTTGGTGTCATGGCATGGAAAACAGTCAACAGAACTGATAGGATGCACTGTAGATAGAAAATTGTGGAGGGACATGATCACTTACGCCAACCGGTTTGGCACAAGATGATGATGATGATGATGATGATGATCCTACAGAATTTGGAGACGGGAGGTGTACTCTTCCTCGCTGTTATTTATTCCCCGACCACCACGCCTTACTTTCAGCGATCCAGCTACTCATTATGGTAATGTAAATAAGCTGCAATTATTTAATTATATTTCTCTGTATGATATTCCTTGAGGCGGGAGATTAACTAAGGTTCTCGACATGAAATGTGTACAGACATGCACTGCATATAGTCTCAATGTAAACTTATTAAATAGAAAGTTCGTGATAATAAAACAAAATACCAACTTGTTTCCTACATTAGTAATAATACTTCTACCGGGAACTCGGTAGCCTAGTTGGGAAAGCCACCCGACTGGGCTACCGACGTTCGGACAACCCGTGTTCGATTCCCGCTGGGAACAGTGTGAAATGTACTCGTGGCTGGAAAAAAATAACTCCCGCGGTCGACCCAGCCGCTAGCAGACATGGGTACCAGGACAATACTCTGGGAATGTGAGGAATGCAGTCTCACATCGCGAGTTTCGATGCTTAAAGCGACACTATCCAGAAGTGTCCGAACACTTCTGGATAGGCGGCCGAGCACATATGAGTGACAACTTGCGTGGTGAAACGTCGATTCAAGTCTCGTACACTTTACCTTTAATTCTTTGGGTGTGTGTGTGTGTGTGTGGGGGGGGGGGGTTTGGGTGCTGGGTGTTGCGTGTTGGGTGCTGGGTGTTGCGTGTTGGGTGTTGGGTAGTCTAGAGGTAAGCAGTCCACCTTTGATGTGAGATCCAATGTCCAACCTTTTTAGATAACGGCAAAATAAAAAAAAGGAGGTCCTGTGTGAACCTGCGCACGTTAAAGAGCCCCTTGGCAGTTGGATATAGGAAAGAATATGTCAACAATGGTCGCTCCTCGATCAGAATTTTTAGAAATAAAAGTCTATCCAGAACGTTAAAATGTCGATCTTAAAAAAATAACGAGAGTACCTCTGAACTCGGAGAATAGCTGCATGTATTGCGAGGGATACTTTCGAGTGTGAGAAATAGGAAAAAGTTAAACACTCAAAATGCAGTCCTCCCGGACTTTGCTAAAGATCAGGCGTGCGCAAACTTCTGTTAGATTGTTGTATTTCTTTTACTTCTTCTTTCCTTCATCATCTGCCTTTCTGCGTAGTAGGGGAGATATAATTTATGGTCTTTTGCTCTTCTGTTCGCTTCTGTTGCTATATTTCCTAGTGTTTTTAATATTCCGTCAATCCATATTTTTCACGGTCGACCCATGGGTCTGGTGTTCTCGTAATGTTTGTTGAAGGGTCGTTGTGTTGTGTTTTGATCTTTCTGCCTTATCACGTGACCAAACCATTTTATCTGTTGTTTCTTTATATATTCTGTGGCGGGGATTGTTTCTAACTTTTCTCTCAGTTCTTCATTTCTGATCTTATTTCTCAGGCTGTTTCTTGTCATTCGCCTAACACATTTCATCTCGGTAAAGGTTATTAGGACAAGTCAATCTATGACAGCATGCGCCATCAAAGCAAAAAAACAGAGTAGAATGGCGATCCATGGTAGCCACCCTTCGTTGCGGAGAAGACACACGATGATGATGATGATGATGAAAGATTATTATTGTTTTATTTGCGTTTATAAAAAGAAAAACTAGGAAGGAAATCCTCACACTTACGGTATTCCACAGCTGACTTTAGAGAAAGCCTGCGTGCAATCGCACTAGCGTGACGTCACCGCGAAGACTTTACCTGTGTGTGTTATAGAGATTGATAGAACTGTACACGCAATTACATCTGCTCGCAAGACTGCGCACTTCTCTTGTGAAGGCCTTCTCTAACGTTGTCTGTGACAAGATTCAATCCGCTCCAGCGAGCAAAGGCTGGAAGTAGATTCTAGCTAATTGATTGTGTCAGAAAATAAGAACCCTAACTGATCAAACTTTTATTCCACATCCCAGCAAATGTGGGATTGGTGGCAGATTAACATGCCTGGCCCAGCGAGTAGGGTTTGAAGAGGTGAAGCAAAACAGTACTTAAAAATACCATGTTGAAGACGGACTTGTTGGGCAGAAAGCGCAGATATCACAGCTTGATGTAAAACACAATGCATCTAAGCCCAATTAACGTTCCTTTAATGACAGACGTTAAAGCGGATCAATCATCGGGACTTCCGGGAAATATGGCGACTAGTTCGCTGGTGTTTTCTGAGGGCTCACAGATAAGTGCTTATTTTTAGTGATTTTCTATGTTTTTTTTTGTTATCTTTTTTATTATTCCTAGAGAACATGCGATCGTGTGTGCTTTCTTTTCGATGGAAGTCACCCGGATTCGTCGTCTGTGCAGCAGATTTTTGCGAGCACAGAATTTGACTCCGTCTCCAGCATTAACAGCAACGACACCCATTTTCGCTAGGAAGCACGGGCACCGCGGAGAAGCGCAAAGAAAAAAAAAGAGAGAGGTTGACAAAGATGTCAACGCTAAGTTTGTTCTTCATTCCTTAAGAGAAGAAAGGGAGAATGGGTGGGACAATGATGTATATATTGAGAAACTGAGGAGTCTGAAGGTGGAAAAAGTGTCCGGTCGATCTAGAGTACTCAGTGGAAAAATAGTCCGGTCGATCTAGAGTACTCAGTGGAAAAAGTGTCCGGTCGATCTAGAGTACTCAATGGAAAAAGTGTCCTGTCGATCTAGAGTACTCAGTGGAAAAAGTGTCTGGTCGATCTAAAGTACTCAGTGGAAAAAGTGTCCGGTCGATCTAGAGTACTCAGTGGAAAAAGTATCCAGTCGATCTAGAGTACTCAGTGGAAAAAGCAGAGTATCTATAATCAACACCTTACAGGAACAATCAGTCTGTATAGACTTCGAGGTATGCTGGAACGGGAGATGGAGCGGATATGGGGATGCACCGACTGCAATTAAACTGATTCCATTTATAAGTGATTTAGAAAACTTTCGCAAGAAAAAGGGAGATTGAAGTATCAAAGACAAACGATTATCCGCTCACTCTAAACAATACATATGTTCATAGCTAACCTGTAGTGAATCAAATGAAAGAAGTGAGCATGTCTTTATTACTTTTTCCCCAAACTTTCAACTTTGAATACTTTTTCTTTCGAGTCGGAGCTACACGTTCTGTAATATTCTTTTCGTTTCAGAGTTTCATCATCGAATGCCGTCTCCGTATGGAAGGTTGGCTGACATTAAGCGCCATTCCGATCTTGTCTCTTGCCTTGATGGTGCAGTTTGTCATATACTGTCTTGTCTTTTGATGTTACTCGTCCATGTTTGTTTTGGTTTGCCTCTATTACCCTGTATTTTCCCTTCCAATATTAGTTTTAGTAGGCTGTTGTGTCTTTTGTTGTTGTTGTTGCGTTCGCCAGCTTTCAACTTTGACGAAGTCCCTAGCGATTAGGAACTGGATTGTGTCTTTTAACATGCCCCAAAAAATTAATTTGTTTTGTTCTAATTGTGTTTATTAGTTCTCTTTTAATTTTTAGTTGTTTTAAAATTTCGTCATTTGTTCTCTTTTCTTTCCATCCAATTCTACTTATTCGTATATAAATCCAGATTACAAAGGCTTCAATTTTCTGTTCTATTTTCTTGTCTAATGTCCATGTTTCTGCACCATATAGGAGTATTGAGAAGATATAACATTTTGCTATTCTTAGTTTCAGCCCTGATGTTATTTGTTTTGGGGTTAGTAGGGTTTCGATGTTTCATAGTTTACTCGGGACATATAAGTTATGTGATAGCTCGGTGCTTCATAGTCTTAGCTAATTACCAAATGTTGCGAAGTATTGGCTTTCACTTGGATAAGAAAACCTCTTGAGAGGTTGTGTTTAGTTTGGTTCTTGTAGCCTTAGACGATAGCTGTGTGGGTTGTGTTTAGTTTGGTTCTTGTAGCGTTTGTTGATAGCTGTGTGGGTTGTGTTTAGTTTGGTTCTTGTAGCCTTAGATGATAGCTGTGTGGGTTGTGTTTAGTTTAGTTCTATAGCGTTTGTTGATAGCTGTGTGGGTTGTGTTTAGTTTGGTTCTTGTAGCGTTTGTTGATAGCTGTGTGGGTTGTGTTTAGTTTAGTTCTATAGCGTTTGTTGATAGCTGTGTGGGTTGTGTTTAGTTTGGTTCTTGTAGCGTTTGTTGATAGCTGTGTGGGTTGTGTTTAGTTTAGTTCTATAGCGTTTGTTGATAGCTGTGTGGGTTGTGTTTAGTTGGTTCTTGTAGCGTTTGTTGATAGCTGTGTGGGTTGTGTTTAGTTTGGTTCTTGTAGCATTTGTTGATAGCTGTGTGGGTTGTGTTTAGTTTGGTTCTTGTAGCGTCTGTTGAAAGCTATGTGGGTTGTGTTTAGTTTCGTTCTGTAGCGTTTGTTGATAGCTCTGTGGGTTATGTTTAGTTTGATTCTTGTAACGTTTGTTAAAAGCGGTGTGGGTTATGTTTAGTTTGGTTCTGTAGCGTTTGATGATAGCT